>LSYV01000036.1:203463-241173 GCA_001584585.1 Gonium pectorale
TCCCTGCATCCCTCCCTCTACCCCACCAATCGCCCGGATCGCAGCGACGACGACAGCGCCGTACACCGCGACGGCAACGACTGCCTCAGCGAGGATGACACGTCCGCGTCGTACCGCCTGATGCTCGCCGACGCGGCGGCGGCGGCGGGTGGCGGCGGCGGCCAGGCGGCCAGGCGGGCCATGCCCAGCGACGAGGAGGTCAAGGCGGCCGCGGCGGCGGTGCTCCGAGGTGCGTCGGATCGGCCTCCGACGCAGCGAGGTCGCTGTTCCTCGTGCGACTAGCCAACAGGGGGGCCCCAATACGGGAGCATCTGGGTTTGTCAGAAGGGTTGGGCCAGGCTGCAGGCACAGGGCGGCGGCGCCGTCGGCTGCTGTTTTTTCACGCCGTACCGTGTGTTCGAGGAGGGCCATGGACAGCCAGTACCGGCAGTAGTGTTTTACTGGCCCTCTAGATGGGAGCCTGTATCTGGCGAATCAATCAATCAATCAATCGTGCATCATGTCCCGTTGCACCAACTTCATATGTTCGGTCCCCCCCCCTCGTTCCTTCCAACCCTCTAATCCCCCTCGTTCCGGTCCGCCGCAGTGTCCGACGTGAGCCGCGTCAACATGAAGAATCTCATGGCGGCCCTCCAGGAGCGCTTTGGCGTGGATCTGACCGCCAAGAGGCAGTGGATCCAGAAGTACGCCGCCGGGTTCGCGGACGAGCAGGCCAAAGCCAGATCTGGATCCCGACCCGGCATCACGTCCAGTGGCCGCTAGTCCGGTGCCTGCGGGGAGGGGGGATGGGCTGCTGCGCAGCCTGGAAGATTGAATTTCGCCGCCTGACCTCGAAAGGTCACGCCCCCGATGGAGTTTGGGTCGCCTGCCGAATTTTGCAGCCGATCCACCGATTGCTAGTGCCGCCGCTGCCCCTGAGACAGGGGACCGTCTTTGCTGGTGCACTTCCATCCACAGTGACTGCAAGGCCGCTTCGTGGTGGGTTGAGGGTGGTGTCTGGGGCGGAAGGGGAAGGGGGGGTATCGGAGCCCGCGCATGGTGGCCGCGTTGTGCTGGGCTGTGGCGTCGCGTTCCAGATCTGTTGATGCACCTGTGGACGGGGCAGCGGCCTGCGGGCCATGCCATCCCAGGCGGAAGACCTGGCGTACCTGGGAGATTACGGCACGGTGCTGCCGTGCGGCAGTAAACAGCACAACTTTTCGCGGGATGGACGATCATGCCGAGACGCCAGGGGGGGCTTGTGCAGCCAAGCCGCGGACTCGTTTCGGGTGCGTAGCCGCCTTGGTTTACAATTGGGCATGCGTTACGTGGCCTCCTCTACCAGGGGCTGCCCTGCAATGGCACTAATGCACACTACCAGCCACGAAGGCACCACCGTACCAACGCTTGTGGTAAAAAAGAGAAACCTGCACAGAAAATGGGCGGTAACTCTTCTGACGCACGGCGCACATCAACGCACGCGTGGGCAGCTCAGCATACCATGCGTGGAGAGCTGTTACGGTACCCGAGGTGTGGCGACACACGAAGGGGACAAGGATATGCAGGAGGGACAGGCGGGTGGGCGAATGCCCCGTGGAATGTACCGCACCCGTACAGGCAGGCTGCCGTATGACGGCCGCCTGGCCACGCGACATGTGGGGCACCCATGCCGCTTAGCCCTTGGCCCCCACGGCTTTGACGGACGTGTAACATGTAACCCGCTTACCCGCCGCGCCGACGCCTTCCATGCAGTGACACCAAAAGCCTGCGGCAGCCGCAGCCAGCTCCAGGCCGCCTGCAGGCACCCGACACCTCACACAGCACGCCAGGTGCCCCTGCATGCGGCACACACAAAAAGACCACCCGGTACTGCCGCCCCGCAGCCAAACCCACGCGCGACAGGCGCCGCCATGACCAGGGCCCCCACCTGCTGTCGGCCGCAGGCCGCTAAACAGCGGCGCGGGGGCGTCAGGTGGCCCCATCCTGCCGGAGACACGTCCACACGAATGCACCCCCAGCCTGGCGGCCCACGGCGGTTGCAGGTCTCCGCCAACCGGAACGACCTGTACGGCGCAACCGCCTGTGATGGCCACCACCTCCAGATGCCGCCCAGCAGCCCCCTCCTACACTGATGAAAAGCACAGGCAGTACTAAGGTACTTCAATTCTCCAGTGCATTGGCTCTGCACTACCCACCCGGGGACCCGTTTCCCTTCTTCATTACCACAAGGGGACGCTGGAAGGCGCGGCAGGAGTGGCAGCTTCCCTGCCCTTGCCTCCAATGGCTGCATCGTTGCATCGTTGCATGCCTCTGCCCGCCTGCCTTAGATCCCCTTACCCGTAGCACCGTCCACACATCCGTGCAGTCGTACATGTGAAGCGTATACATGTGCATAAGCATAATGGTCATAGATAACGACGCTTCAACCAAGCCAGCAAGCCGACCGCCCAACCGTCAACTCCAACCTTCCGGGCCCTAATGCAGCACATGCCGCACCGCGCGGTGGACAACCTGCAGGCACCGCAACCGCAACCGCAACCTGCACGGCGGACAGTCTGACAGACCACCTGACTACCTACTGCCAACTGCCAACTACCAACTACCAACGCCTCCCAGCCTAACCCGGCCGGCCGGCCATCTCGCACTCCGGTAGGTGAGCGCCGCAGCCGTCCGTACGTCCGTACGTACGTGCGTCCGTACGTCCGTAAGTCCGTACGTCCGTACGCCCGTAAGTCCGCTTGTGCGGCCGCCGTCGTGTCACTTCTTCACCTCGTACGAGCGGGGCAGGTACTGCGGTCGCAGGTACTCGGTCTTGCTGATGGTGAAGCCCTTTTGCCAGTGCTTGTTGGCCCTCTCGGGATTCCACGACTGCCCGATCATGCGATGCGCGTCGCCGTCGTTGAACCTGCGTGAGACAGGCGCAACAGGGCGCACAGCTCGGCACAGTGGCCGGCCATGCTGACCCTGTCCTCAAGCACGAGCCCGCCCTCCCCCCCTTGCCTTCACCGCGCCTCGCCCAGCTGCCTCCGGTGCCCCCCACCACGCTCCACCCCGCAGTGCCTCGCCTGGCCCCAGACGGCATGCGCCCCGCAGGCTTCCATAACTCGGAGCGCCTGCCAACCTCTTTGAGTCCCACCTGAACGGAGGGACGCCCCTCCCCCTCCCCCCTCGGGGACGGCATCCGCCTTAGGCCTCTCCAGGGAGAACGCCCTTTCCCAAATCCGAGCCCCTCTCCAAGCCCCTCTCCAGGCCCCACCCCACCTGCGCACGCTGCTGTTCATGGAGCTGAGCGGCCGGTTGTCCAGCGCGGGCGACACCGACACGCTGCGCGCGTCCTTGTAGTCGTACGATCCGGGGCCCAGGCGGGTGCGGTAGTCGTCCTTGCGGGGCGGCTGCGTGGAGGAGCTGGCGCCCATGTTCCTGCGGAGGCGGGGAGGCGGGATGGGGGATGGGGGATGGGGGATGGGGGATGAGGGGCGGGGCGTCAAGTAAGGCATCTTGCGGGGACGGCCAGGGGTGGTATGGTTGCGGGGACGCGGTGGAGTGGCCCAGCAATGCATGCGGTTCGAGGCGTTGAGACGCGCACCGGCTCCAGCATGCGGCCTGGACCGCGACTGACTGCCGTGCAAACCGCACCCCTGGCAGGTTGCCGCCGGTCCAGCATGGAGGTATGGAGGTGTGGAGGATCGGTGCGTGTGTGTGTGGTGTGACAATGCTCATAGGTCCTATGTGGAGGATCGGTGCCTGTGTGTGTCGTGCCTGCGTATGTGTCGTGCCAACGTCTATAGGTCATGGGCTCATGGCGTGTTCTGTTCTCGCCTGCCGGGGACAGCTGTCCCCGCTGTGCGGCATGCGGCAGCAGCAGCAGCAGCCGACCCAGCTGTTCCCGAGTCCCGGGTTTCGACAGGTCCCCGCCGAGACAGCCGCTCGAGTCTCGTTTACACCAGGTCCCCCGGGCCTGCGCCGCTACCCGTTCCGGTGTCCGGTGGCAGCTGTATGCGTCCCGGGGGGGGGGGGCTGCGCCGCTCACCGGTAGCTGACGGGTGACTTGACCACCGCGGTGTAGAGCGAGCAGCGGTTCTTGGACAGGTGGCAGTCCACGTCGTACACCACGTCGGGCGCCTCCGTCATGAGCGGCCGGTCGGGGAAGCGCTTGTACCGGGAGCGGTGGATCGAGTAGTTGATGGCGGTCGTCTCAACCGACTTGGCCACGCTCACGGGCGCGTGGTCCTTCAGCCTGCGGCGTTGCGGGAGCGAGCGGGGTTGGCGGAGGGCGAGGTCGCCGTGGCTGACCCACGGGTCACAGCCCAGTGCCCGTGCCGGCCAGACGGGCGGTCCCCGTGTACGCCTCACGGCCGACTTGGCCACGCTCACGGCCGGTTCTTCACGAAGGCGATAGATGCTCGAGTGCGCAGCCCCGCGCGTGCCTCACCCCCCTTCAATCCACATCGCCAGCCACGTTCCGCGCGTGCGCAGTGACGGCTCGCCGGCGCCCGCGCAGGGCCACGGGCAGCCCGACCGGGCGCAGCGCACTCGTGCGGTCGGGCTGCCCGTCGGCGGGGCCACGGGCACTCATCCTCGCCGCGGCTTGGCGACCGCCTTGACGTGAGGTTGTGGCGGCCAAGGAAAGCGCGCGCGCCACTTGGGGGGCGTGCCCGTGTACGCAGCACCCCGTGACGGGGGCCCAACCCCCGTCGGGCTTACCCATGGCCGCGGGCCCAGCTCTCCATCCCCCCGCCCCCCCCCGCCCCGCACCCCCCTCCCCGTCCCCCCCTGCCCCGCCACAGCCACTGGTATGGCCCACGCGCCGCCCCCCCCCCTGCACGCGCCCACCCACCTCTCCGGGTCGTAGAACACGTCCGTCACGGGCGAGCTCCACGGCCGCGAGAAGCGGGGCGCCTGGCTGTCGAAGACCGCCGCATAGAAGCGACGGGAGTCTGCGGAGCGCATGGCGGGGCGGGGGAGGGAGGGAGGGAGGAGAGGGGGCGGTGTGAGCACCGTGGGCGTATCCCGCGAACTCAATCTGCGGGTCTTTGGGGGCCGGCAGTGGCTCCCTGAGGATGCTGGCCTGGGGTGAAGGGTTTAGATTTTGCTGGGATAAAACAGAAAAAGCTCTAAGGGTAGGCCGCCGAACCAAAGGAGTGAGAACGACAAGGAGTGCCCCAGCGCTGCGAGAAAAGAGCGAGGGGTGTGAGGGGCCGTACACATGTGGCATGTGATGTCAGGAGCCAGGCGGGGAAGGGGTGATATGGCAGGGGTTAAGCAGAAGAGCGCAGTCCAGGAGCGCATGTATGTGAACGGCGGCCTTGACTTGGCGCCCGCGTCCTCCGGCACTGTCAGTGAACCCACCAGCATTCAGGTCTTTGCAAGGGGGGCGTGTGACTGCAAATTCCGCCGCCCAAATGGGCCCCACGCTATCCTCTCTCCCCCTTCGCCCTTCCCCCGCGGTAGAACAGAAACCCACCTCTGCAGTCGCTGGCGACGGACTTCTTGTGACCCGTGTCGATGTCGTAGGCGCCGAAGGGAACTACTTCACGCGGCGCCTCAGCTAACCGGGGGGCATTCGACCTCATAACTTGGTAGCGACGAGGCGAGACTGCAGACGGTACAAGAACCTGGCGGTAAGGAAACCGCCCATGCAAGTAACAGCAATGCCTCCCCCCTACCCCCTAGCATACCTGACACGCTCTTCGCTATAGTCATTTTGTGTCCCGCGTCCGTGTCATAGAACGCTGCACCATGGGCACCGCGTGTAAGGAGGCGTCTGCATCATGGTTATCTCTGCAGTCCTATTGCATTGTACCTGGCGCGGATTGTTCCTCCCACGCCTGCATCCTTGCACCTTGGCGCGCTTGGCCAACAAACGCACCGCTATCACGTAACTGCTAAAACGGACACGCAGCAAGTAGGAAGATGCAGAGGCAAGCCGATATGTGCCAAATGTATTGGTATCCGCCCGGTAACGCGGCTCGTAGTCGTAACCTCTTAGAGGAAGCCGATGGTCACAGTTATCTTATAGTTTTAGAATGCTTTGGGCCGCTTCCTTGCAGTATAGCATACTTGCAAGCGGTAGCACCCTGACAAGCTCCGTACTGCTGGCCGTTAAGGTTCGTTAGGGACTTAGGGTATCGGCTCCTCGCCCTCACCCGACGGCCTTTGGTGCCGCTCCCCACCAGCTCACGCTTCTGTTTCTCACTCCAATATATGGGGTTCCGAGCAAGCTAAAGGACAGGGCCAACCCGCCTAACCAGTCCTATGTGCAAACAAGTAGAGAGGTGACGCCCTCTTCTTTTGCATCTTCCACTGAGGAGGGCAGCGCCTTTGGCCACACACACACCCATCCGCACACGTATCCGGCATGCCAAGTGGGAGGCACGGTGGGAGGGCCCGTCTTGTGTGTGTGCTTGCAAGCACTCCGAGTACGCCCACACTGATCCCAAGCGTGCAGCATGGAACTTTAGGTATGGCGGAGGCTGCTTAAGCTCTAACTTGACACCTGGCGAATGCCGTACTCGAGCATTATGTACGGCTATCACACCGTGTGCTGTGCATGCTGTGCGACGTCAGACAGCAGAGCCCCGAGTGCTCCATGTTAGGTGCCATGCGGCTGAGGCTTAGTTGAGGCTTCACCGAGGCGAGGAGCTGGTACTACCAACTCAACTGCCCGCTGTCCTTGCAAGCAAGCGCTTTGCCCAACTGGTTGAGCAGTCCAATATCTGAGCGTGAGCGATGGATGTTGACGACCGGCCCACTACGTCGGATGCGCAAGCACCTCGGCTCCACATCTTCATTTGCTCGGCAGGTCGCAACACCGCGCGGCGCCAGTCTCTCCGACGGAGGTGATAGCGAACTTGTATGTCTTTGTGAAATGAAGGGCGAATGAACTTGAGATCGCCCTCGCAGCTGGTTCACGTACCTTGAAGAGGGCAGCCCACTGCCCGAATACTACAGAGACCATGTAACGATCCGATTTGTTATTTCAATGGAGGAGCAGTCAGAAGAGCTGGCAGCCGAACAGGTGAGCGTGCGGGTGCATCGGGCACCTGGTGGCTGCTCGCCGGCACCCTAGTGCGGGCGACCGCCTCCAAGCTCGCCTCAGTTGACTTCCCATATGCTGCGACCGTCTCCGTGGTGTCCATTCGTCCCTGCGAGTCGGCAACCGTTTTACTTTACCCTGTGTCCGAACCATGGGTCTAACGCAGGCACAGCACGGAGACATTGTTTACGTCGACGCTCCTCCCGGCTATGAAAACCTCTGGCGTAAGGTGAGATTTCTAGCGCCTACATCGCGGACAGTTCACCTCTTGGTGCACCTCCACGTTGCACGTTGAACGGTGCGCTTCCACGGTGCGCTTAGTCGAGCCAATGGCAGGGACCGGCTCCGGCTGCAGATGACAGATTAAAGGCTCCCCCGACTGCAAGCTCCTGTAGCAGATTACAGATTACAGGCTGCAAGCTCCCCCGGCTCCCCCGGCTGCAAGCTCCTGTACCGCGCGCCCCCTTGCTGCCCCCCTGTCCCCAGTCCCTCGCCTTCTTGGCCTGGCTGGAGGCCCGCAGTAGAGAGGAAGCCGGGGCAGACACGTACGACGCGTACGACTTTGCGATGCACGCTGATGACGACAGCTACATACGGCTCGACCTGCTCCTTCCCCTCATGGTGGGTCCCCTCATGGTTGCGGGGATTCCTACGAGGCACACGGACGGCAGGGGAGGGGGCCGGAGCTGCATGCGGCGAACCTGCAGCACCATCCGTGTGGCTTGGTGATCGCGTTGGAAAGCACGGGCCTGTCCTCCCGGAGGGTCCGTTGAGCTGCGCTGCGCGTCCGTGTTTTCGGCTTCCGACTGCGGCCAGCTGCGACTTGTATCCTAATCACCTGGGACCCTCACAGGCGGCGTGGCCCCGCCAACGGCTGTACTGGGGATACTTCTGGGACGGCACCGGCAACCGAGCGACGGCGCCCATCCGGAACCCCGCCAACAAGTCGTACATGCCGTATGAACAGGTACCGAGATTGGTATGAGAGCTTCCGCCTTGCGCCAGCAGGCAGCGCGGTTGCGACGTCATGAGGTGGTTGGCGTAACTTGGGCCCCCATGGGCTGGCCGTGTGCACTCAGCAGTCTGTGGCGGCGCCCGTGACATGCGACTGCCCGTGGGCTGGCCGAGCGAGCACGCAGCAGCAGCGACGATGATGAATGTGACACAAGTGCCGGGTGGCGTTTCATGGGTAGAGTAATCAGAGGGGCATTCGACGTCACCGCAAACGCCCCAAAGTTCGGGCGCTCGGCCTTTTCACCGCACCCTAAGTACGTCTGGAGACCCCAACCGCAACCCACAACACCACTGTTGCGGCGCAGTACCCGCTGGAGTTCTACCCGCCCTTTGCGAGCGGCTGCGGCTTCGTGCTGTCGCGGGACCTGGTCCAGGCGCTGCTGCAGCAGCCGCTTCCCGACTACCGCTTGTTGGTGAGTTCAGGACCGCGTTTGGGCCTCAAGGGGATTGGATAGGGCATGGCCGCGTGTCCGCGGGAAGGAGTCGGTTGGATAGAGGCAGGACCGCAGGAGACGGGCGACCCTGCGCTGCGAGTAGCGGGCATGAGCAGTGGTGAGGAGCGCAGCGGGAAACCGGGCCAAGGGGCGTGGCGGGTTAAGACGACGAGGGGGTTTAGCGCATCGCGTCGGAGCGGCGCGCGGGGTAAGTGGGCGGGCAGCAAAGCAGGAGGCGGGCAGCGGGGGTTGGGAATTGGGGGTCGCCCATACAGTCGCCCGAGTCATCCCCTCTCCCTCTCGCCCGCGCACTCTTTTTCCCGGCGCAGGACCCGCCCTTCGGCGTCCACCTGTGCGGCCCGCCCGGCCTGTGCGTGCTGCCGGAGGGCCCCGTGGCGCCCGCCCACGACGACCGCGTGCGGCCCTACCGGCCGATCCCCATCTTCCGGCCCGACACGCTGGTGCAGCACTACCTGCGGCCCGAGGAGATGCGGCCGTTCCACCAACAGGTGAGGCGGCCTGGTCCTTTGGGGGGGAGGGCCATGCAGTGCTGGACAGGCGGCATGGGCTGGGGGCTGAGGTGGCGGATTGGCCAGGCGGCGAGGTGGCATTCGAGGCGGGCTTTTAGGGCGGTTGCACATGAAGACATGATGGTGCTTCGCCGGCAGGCGAGCCGCCGCCGTAGGGCGCTGGCTGCTAGGTCATCACACCGGCACGCGTGCGAGACGCTCGTGCGCGGGCCTCAGTCCCCATCCCCATCAGGAGCCGCTCATGTGACGTGCTGGATGCTCCGGGTCAGACCATGGATGCTCTGGGTCAGGCTCTGTATGCTCCGGGTCAGGCCCTCGAGTACCGACAGTATAAGAGCTAGCGGCTGGTGGCAGTGCACCCGGTCAGCCGCTGCGTCGGACGTGCGGAGTGGGTTGTGTATATATGCCCGTAGAGGCTGCCTTCCCCGTTTCTGGTTCTCTTTTGTTGTTGGCCACTTGCACCCCAACCAGCGGACGGCCGTTCAAGGGGTTTTGAACTGGAGCGACCTGGGCTGGGCTGGGGCGAGGAGGGGGGAGCCGGAGGCCGTTCTCCCTGTGGGTACGGTCGTGCCAATATGCAGCCGTACGGGTTACTACAAGTTCTGGTGCTCAGTGGCCCCAGGGCATGCGCTGTGGAGTGTGGACGCCTCGGTGTTGTGGACCCCTCACTTACGACGCATCAGCCGGCCTCCCAAGGGGCCAAGCCAGAGGCAACGGACGCAGACATGCGCGACAGACATGCCGTTCGGCGCCTCCCCACATCACCTCCCAATTTGCGAGGCCCACATGAACCCGCCTGAACTCGCCTGAACCCGAGCAACGGTCGGCAAAATAAGCCGCGACTGCTCGCAGAGCTTGAGCATCGAAGAAGGGCGAACCCCCCGTTGCGCCTTAAGATGCACCACCAGCGTAAGCACAACACGGCAGCGCCCGTAGCTTGATCCTTGGTACGTGGCCCACCGCAGAGCACGGATTCTCCGCTCGGCGCCCACAAACCCCCGAAATCCACAATCTGTAACCCCTACCAGTCATATCTCATATCTCATATGCCCACCATGCGCGCCCTCGTGCCACCCATGGCCCCCGCAGGCGCTGGAGGCGGCCCGCGGACCCGAGCCCTCCTGCCCAGCGCCGCACCAGGCGGGCGCGCCCGCGGAGCTGTACGATACATTGGTCAGCCTGGGCCTTCTCAGACGGTGACGCGCGGCCCTCGGGCCGTGGCGCCTTGCCCCCCTGGCCACCCCCCACCCATGTGGCTCGCCCGCCAAGCGCCAACGTCCCATGCGGGCCCCTCCGTGACGGCGGTTCCGCTCGGGTGTTTGCCTGTGGTGCGATACGCCCGTCATCGCAGCGTTCCGTACCGCACCCTGCAGGCCGTGCGGCCGTCTACCACGGCTGCCTTGTAACCAGTTCTGTGTCTGTCCGGCAGCGGCCCACCACGCTCCGCACCACATGGTGTGCCTGTACCCAAGCAGCCCACACAACTAGAGGTCTAGAGCCCAGTGTTGCAGCTCCGGCATTGCCATAGGAATGGGGCCGGGAATGCTCGAATGCTGTCGAAGCGGGAATCCCGGTCCGTAGGCTCCATCAAGTAACGCCCCTGCTTCATCTGCTCCATGCTAGGGGGGGAGGGCTGCGTCACCTTCAGGGCCCCAACCCCCAAGCACCCAACAACGCTAGCCGACCCGCTCGGCCCTGGGAACCAGCCGCGCAGCGGGCGCGCTGGTCCATAACCCTGCACGCAAAAACGCCAGCCGACCCGCTCGGCCTTGGGGACTAGTCGCGCCACAGCCGCGCTGGTCCACAAGCCCGCACGCAATGGGAGCTGTTCGTGCTCCCATCACGCTGCCGCTTGACACGCTCCCGGCGCGTAGCCCTCCACCAGCTTGAGCATGCCCATCTCCTCGTCCAGGCTCGCCTGTGCGGGCCGCCATTGCAGCGAGGCCAAACATTTGGCTACGGGTCGTGATGTGGTGCGTTTCAGAGCAGCCAGGTCAAGGATTGAATCGGTCTCGTCTATAGCTATTTCAGGCGAAGGCAGCGGTACCTGGTCCCCAGCCTCGTGCTTTCCATACACCGTGTCACAGCCAGCCCAGCCCTGACCCATGGACCGCCGCCAACCGACCTCGATCTCCACCTTGGCCTGCTGGGCAATCGGCACAAGCACAAGCCCCATATGCCGCTGCTCGCTGTTCCCTGACGCCGACACAAGCTGCTCAAAGGTGCAGCTCAGGATGATGTTGCCCTGCTTGTCCAAGCAAGTGAAGTCCCCTTCCAATATGCGCCCAGAGGTAAGCGTCACCTGCGAAAGTAGTTCCCCTTTAGAAGCGGATCAAAGGCAACGGCGCCGCTCGCCAGGTTGTCTCATCCCCGGGCCACGAAGCATTGCCAGCCGACAATTGCTCACTCTGAACTTCCGGTAGAGTAGCGATCGCACATCCTTTATCGATTTGGGTTGGGTTTGGGGTTCGGTCGTGCCTGACATTGTTCACTCGCGTGCAAAAGCTGGCGCTAGTTTGATGGCTAGGTGCGAGCTCTTAATCGGATTATTGGGCTGGCTTGTCCTTGCTGCCTCGTATACGGCAAAACCATCTTGAAGCTAAGCGAGGGCTTGCAGTTTCGGACCTAGTAAGATACTCAGTGCATAGCGGCAGCACGCAGTTGCTATAATCATAGAGTTACAGCCCACCAAACATCCGCATGCTTCTGATGCCTTTGCTTCGAAACTACAGAAGCACGCATCTGGAGCCAAAATGACGTAACAATAGCACGAGTGTTTTCTGCCTTACACGAGCCGGATGGCGATGAATTACTGGTATGCCCCAACCCCCGCCGAGGGTCGGACACCCAGCCCCGACGCCCTGCCTCCGGAGCTCCTCGGCGCTATTTCTGCCCCCTGGCGCTCAACTGCGGAGCTGGAGGCTGTGCGCTCAAAGGCGAAGCAGCAGTCACACTACGCCCTGGCGGGTGAAGCCCACAGGGCGCTCCTCTCCCGGAAGCAGAAGCAGGCGTCAGAGGTTATGAAGGTGTGCTTGGCCCGATGGGATATGTGCAACAGGATGAGGGGCAAGGAGCTTTGGCGCGTGGCAGTGAGACATGCTGCCACTACCCTTGGGTGCCGCCGCGCGCAATGTGCGTAGTAAGGTCCGAGGCTGTCTGCTAAGGCCGCTGTGTCAGGGCTCAGGGCGTTTCCGTTCATCCTCTCTCCCCCGCGGGACCTCTTCCTCCATTGGCCACCCACGCTGAACCTCCTATTTTTGCGCTTCGCCGCAATGCACGCCCCAGGTCCTGCACCACGGCCAGCGTAGCCACCTGGAGCAGCACGACGCCGCGGCGCTGGAGACCATCGCCGCCGTGGACGCGATGTGGGCGCAGCAGCTCTTCCACCTGCGGCAGGAGGCGACAGCGGCTCTCAGGGTGCTGCAGGAGAGGCACGAGGACGCGCTGCGGAGCCTGCGCATGGAGCAGGTGCGGCATGTGGCACCTGGTATGGGCGGCGCCGTCTATATGCATGACAGCGCGCAACAGTTTCTACGGAAAGCTAGAGAGCAAAGTATCCTGGCCGTGTGGCCGGCAGCCCTGGTATGGGCCGTGTGGCTGTGGCTGTGGGTGTGGGAAGCGCGTCCGTTCATCGAGTGGGGATTGGCGTGCTTGCGGCATGGTGAGCTTGCACAGGTCGGTTCACACACAGAAGTGTTACCGCGAGAGAGGGACGGCATCGGCCGTGTGCTGAAATGGAACGACGCACACGACGAACGTAAGCGCAAAACCGGCCGTGTGTGTCCCGCCTCCACCGCCCGGGGCTCCGCTTACGCGACTTGCTTCCATAAGTCCCGCAGGCCACTTACCCATCCACCAGGATAACGATGTACTGCGCGGGTGTCGGCGCGGTTCGGTGCAGTTCGGTGAAGTGCATCGGCACCGGCCCTGCGGCGTCCCCTGGCACAGCCGTCCGCACCGTGGCGTAGCCGCTGCGATAGCAGCTTCCGTGACTGGCGCACTGCGGCGCTCGCGCCGCCATGCTGCGTTGCCCAGCGGGGCTCAGGGGGGCCCGTGCTGCGTTGCCCAGCGGGGCTCAGGGGGGCCCGTGCTGCGTTGCCCAGCGGGGCTCAGGGGGGCCCGTGCTGCGTTGCCCAGCGGGGGTGCGGGGCTCATCGGTTGCTTGGCCCGGGCGATCCGCCACAGGTTGTCCGTGCTCGTGACTCTGGCATTCGCCCCGTGCGGCGGAACAAGGAGCTCCTCAACCTGCGCCGCAGCGAGGCGGTCCTGGCGTCGCACAACAACTTCACTGCCGCCTCCAGGGTACGTTAGGGAGCTGCCCCTTACCACCCTCCAAACGCACACTCCACGCACACAAACGCGCCTGCTGCTGCCCGTCTCGAGCAGGCCGTTTGCACTCTTCACACACGCGTGTTGTGCGTCGGGCGATAGGGGCACACGCCACGCCGTTGCACGCTTGCCGGTGATTGCTTGTGGCCATGTACGGTAATGGTACGGTACGGTACCCGTAGACGCCGTAGTGTACGACAGAGATGCATGGCTTGTTCTGGCAGGCTACGGTATGAGAGCGGTCGTGGTGTCATCTGGTATGGCGCCTAACTGAGCGGGGTCGGAGCCCCGCCCGCGTGCTTTTTCCCTCCCCTAACGCTCTCCTCCCCACCGCTTTTTACCAGGTGAAGGCAGCTGCGGATCGGCTGCAGGACGCGGAGTCGAACGGCACGCACGCGGACTGGCTACTGCGCTGTCACGGCGAGCAGGAGCGATTGCTGACGCAGCAGCGGCGGGAGCTGGAGGCGCTGCGGAAGCGGCTAGCATCGCGGCTGCGGGAGGTGGAGGCGGCGAGGGACCGTGACCTTGAGAAGCTCGGGCGCAAAATCAAGGTGAAGCCGGTGGGGGATGCCTTGGGGAGGCATGGGGCTGGGATGGGCGGCGCAAGGTGCTGGCAGGAGGCTTCCAGCGCATGGCCTACGCTGGCGACCTTTGCGTGTCGTGCTCGGTGTGCCCGATCTTTAGTTCGAAGGTGCGTCTTCGCAAGCCGTGCCACCTTACTACCGCACCTTGTCTGGTTGTGTTGCGCCGGCCTCGAATATCGATGTGGAAGATGTCATTGAGCGGGCCTGTCCCAAAGCACTGTCCAGCTGCTCTAGCACGTGTGGCTTTTGGACGCGTCTCACAGGTGAACATCGTCCGGACGCAGCAGCTGTTTGCCAAGGAGCGCCAGCACATGGAGGCCGCGCTGAACGGCTGCCTACTCAACTCCAAGAGCACGCGGCCTGATGGGAGGCTGGAGGAGTGCTTTCCGACTATGGTTCGCCTGGCTGGCGGCCCCAAGGGCAGCCCGCCCGTCGCCCCCGTGGGCACAGGCCCAGAGTCACCTCGCGCGCCAGCCACACCGACCCATGGGTCGCGCCAGAGCACGGCGTACCTGGGCCCTGGCTCCTCATCGGCCGAAGCGGCCCGTCAGCGCCGTGTCGAGGAGCAAGCAGCAGCTGCGCAGGGCGTCCGTTTCGCTCCGACCCCGCCGCGTGAAGCGTGGGGCTCAGGGACAGGCAGCGTCGCGAGCAGCAGCGGCAGTAGCAGCAACAGCAGCAGCGGCGGCGGGGACAGCGGCAGGAGCGGGGCCTCAAGTGGAAGCAAGGGCCACAGCGGCAATCGCGCCAGCGCTGCTGCTGCAGTGCAAGCACCGATGGTGGTGAGCCCGCCGGGCCACCAGGGCGTCTGGGATGGTGCAGCGGGCGGACGGGCACCTTCGTCAGCGGCCGTCAAGTCGGGCACGACGGCTGGCGGCGGAACCGGGAGTGGAAGTACCGTGCTGACGGAGGCGACGCTGCGTGCAATGGACCAGGCGATGGGCGCCCAGCCATCAGCAGCGCAACGCGGAAGCTCCTTAGAGCTGTCGTCGTTCAAATCCAATTGGTCATACGCCGCAGGACCCCCAGCACAAGGAGCGCCGCGTGCAACACAACGAGCGTAACAAGTGGCGGAGGTGCCAAGGGCGCCAGGAACCGGATGGATGCGCCGCCTTGCTGGAGTAGGGCCTCGCCAGGTTTCGGAGTACATTTGAATCGAAGAGACCTTGCTGCCGTTGTTTGCATTCGTAACCTCGCGTTAGCACTGATTGTTGGTGGCAAGCAGGCTCAAGATGCACAGCGCCGGGTTTGGAAGGCGGGTCCTCTCATGAAGCAGATTAATTACTGTAGTTCTAGAGAGTGCGATGTTTATGGGGTAATCCCCAGTTGATGACCGTATGCGCGGGGCATCCCTATCCAGTACGTGCAGCGCGCCGTGGCACCTGGGCACTTGGCCAGGCCGTAGGCACTCATTCAATGTACACGTGTCGACGTGTGATGCCTTACATGCCTTCACCAAAACACAAGACATGAATGGGAAGGTCCAACCTTGCACACAATCCGACGCTTGGAGGGACACCATTTGGCCATCACCACCACACAGCCAACAGGAGAAAATCAGCGCGCCGTCTTCTTTGTAAGCAACGTATGCAACGCGGCCTTGACCACGCCCAAATTTGTTTAGATTCATCTGTCCGCCGCCCTGCGTTCCTCGACAGTGGCACCGTTGGGTGCATGGCCGAGAGTGGAGTCCATTTGCGCACACAATTGCACACTGTCACGCATAGAGGTTTTTGCTCCTATAGAACACATACAACTCTCCCGCGGTCTGGTCGGTAGGGGTTCGAGGACACGTTATGAACAGTACACTGTCAAGTTACGTGGGCGCAAGCGTCAGCGCAGTCCACAGTTACAGTTCGCTCATACGTCCGCTCCTCAGTTCCGCATGCTGGCGAAGCGAAATGCACTTCAGGAGTGCCCCGAACCCGTCATTACGTCGGGTTATACGTTTCACTCGGCACTCTCTTTCGCCTCCTCCATATCCGCATCTTGCCCCTCCTTTGGCGCCTCCTCTTTCACCTCCTCCACTTCCTTCGGCTCCTCCGACACCTTCTGAGGCTCAGCAGCCGCTTCGGCCGCCTCCTCGGCTTCTTTAGCGGGTTCTTCTTGAGCCACCGTCGCGTCCTCAGGGCTCGCCTTCTCGTCCGCCCCTGGCTTGGGCTCATCAGAAGCATCCTGAAGGGAACATGGCACGTAGGTCAGAAGCGAGGGATTCATAAATCTCACGCAAGACAGCGTTCATGCTTTTGTCTTTGAAGCGTTTTCCAACATGGAGGCGGCCACCGCATCTCATATGCATACATTACCGCACCTGTTCCTCCGGCATGTCAGCGGCCGCCGCCTCCTCTGCCTTTGGCTCCTCCTCGGACGGCTCTGAGCCTCCAGCCTTCGCACCGTCGTTGCCCCCCTCGTCCGCCTTATCCGCTGGGCCCTTCGCTTGCGAGTTAGCGAACTCAACGGCGATCTGCAGGGATTGACACATCTTACTTGCAGTGGCAAGAGACAAGCAGCATAGAGCCACACATCTGTGGACTCCGCTCAATTCCTTACAGCTGCCATCAAGCAGGGCGCCCTGAACTCACCTCCCGGACCAGAAGCTTTTTGCTCGACAGGTCCTTGCCGAACTTCTCGTTCAGTACACGCAAGATGTCCCGGACCGTCGTGTTGTTGACGTCGTGGACTGCGACCAGAGGGGAATGCACCGCAACCTATGTAAGACATCATACCGACGCTGGCGGCTTTTTCCATCTAGCATCATACCTGCGAGCGCCGCGAGGGTGGCCTCCCTGATCTCCTCGTCGCTCGGAACCGCGTCTGAGCCGGCCTCATCCTTGTCCTCGTCCTTGCGCTCTTCCGCCTTGCGCTACAAGGACACACAGCGTCCACGTACGTCAGTTGCAAGTTCACGTAGCACTTATTTCAAACTGAGATGAGTCACAGCCAAGCGCCAGGCATCCTTTGCCCGACAGAAGTTGAGCCCCGCCCCGCCCCATGTATCCTTGCCCAGGTGCAAGGCCCACCTTGCCCGTGCTCTTCTTTGCCGAAGGCGCCTTCTTCTCCGCCTTCTTCTTGGCTGGGCTTGCCTCTGATGTGGCCTCCGACTTCCGCGCCTTCTTCTTGGCTGGGCTTGCCTCCGATTTGGCCTCCGACTTCCGCGCCTTCTTGGCTGGGCTTGCCCCCGATTTGGTCTCAGACTTCCGCGCCTTCTTCTTGGCTGGGCTTGCCTCCGATTTGGCCTCCGACTTCCGCGCCTTCTTTTTGGGCGGCTCCGGCTCCTCCTCAGGCTCCTCCTCAGCCTCTTCCGACTGCTCCTCTTCCTCCTCGTCATCCTCCGACATCTTTGAGCGCTTCTTGGACGACTGCGTTAGCAGCGGCACAGGGGAACTCGGGTTTGAGTAAGTGTGAGTAAGTAGGATACGCAAAACATGGCAGGCATCCAATGCCCAGCAATAGGACTATGTCATCCGTGCCCCAATGATGCGACTTCCTTTGTTAGTAGCATGGTGCAGGCGGCAACAATGCTTAGGGTGGCAGAATGATGCTAATTGGCAGTGTAAATACAGCTGCAAGGCCTTAAATGTAACCGTACCCAGCAACCCAACCACTAACCAGAAAGGCTGGTATGCGGACGAATACTGTCAGATTGGGTTTTAGAGGTTTGGAACCCGTTCACGATAGAGGGCCCCGAGGAGCATATCATCATGATTCGTTGATGGCTCCCAGCACCTTCCCAATATCCTGTAACCTTCAGGCCCCATCACCCCGTGCAGAAAGCCATTGGAAGCTTCCAACCCGCCAACTCGGACCCGACAAAGCCCATCCTGTCTTCTTCTTCCGTCAATATCGTCAGGGGAGTGACAGGATGGGGAACAATCGCAACCTACCTCCTGGCCCTTCTTGCCGCCCTTTGACGCGGACTTTGGCGTCTTGGCCTTTGCGGCCTTCTCCTTCTTCTTGGCGACCGCCTCCTTCTTCTTAGCAGCCTGTCCCCGGGCCAGGAAAACCGGGCCAAAGCAGTAACGCATCCCGCAGTGTTCCCAGCAGCTGGCAAGCGGGCCGGGGCGCCGTGCATGGACAGGGCTCCTCCTTGACAACGGATAGCATACGGCCCCTCAGTTGCAGTGCACAGCCCATACCGGTGTATGGAAAACGCACCGCGGCCACCAGGTCCTTGTCCGACATCCTCTTTGGCTCCTCCAGGAACTTCAGGAGCCGTTCCACCTTGGCTTCCTAGCGCATGGAAAGCACGTGGGCGAAAAAGCACTTCAATCAAGGTTTCCTGCAAACTGCTATTTCAGTCAGCAGGGCGGAACAGGTGGGCAACAGCATGTACCTCAGCGCTGAAGTGCCGCCATCAAAGTGGACTGTCGCTTGATCCACATGGTCTCATTTACAGGCAAGCTCCTAGGGAATGCAGTTCTGCCCACCTTCTTGCCCTCGTCTCCCTGCCCACGCGGCAGCTCAAAGACGTCCAGAGCGCTGTTCAGAAGCCCTGGCGCAGAGGGGACGACATGCAAGTCACGTCGGTGCACCCAGTGCTGAGCCACAGCAAATACGTTGCCACCGAAGCATATGCATAAATGCACGTGCACCATAGTGCGCGGACCATAGGAGGCTTACCTATTGTCCATTTCCCAAGCTTCTCTGATAGCTTCTCCATCTCTTTGGCCTGATGGACAGTGGGTGCACTTGTGTCAACATACTGGAGCGCAGCCAACCAGTGTGGCCCGCACGTGGCTTAAGGAAGACATGCCGCATAAGCAAGACATGCCGCATATGTAGGGGTGCAATGGGAGTCATTGGTTGCTCAAATCCCTAGGACGCCCGCACGACAGTAGCTCAGTGAATAAGGGTGCGCCGGCACCGAGCACAATTCCCGCACCTGGTCGCCCTCCTCGAAGGTCAGCCCTGAGAACTCGTAGAGATTCTTCCTCCGGCGCATGGTCTACGACAAGATAGGAGAAGATTAGCATGCATGTGCATGACTACGGGCCCAGGGGACGGCAGCCAGCCGTGCCAGACCCCACCGAGCTCCCCTTACCGTCCCCGGACGCTTGAATAGGAGAGAGTGAAGCCCAGTCAACAGCTCATCATCAGTTTTGAGCTTCCCGAGCAGGAAGTGCACTGCAAGGGCACGATGCGGTATAGGAAGTGACCAGAAGCCTTTGACACAGCGGGGCTAGGCCAAGGTCCTCACCGTTAGGGATCTCTCCCAGCTTGTTGCCTTTCCCCTGAGGACAAAGTTTGACGCAATGTGAGTCGACTATCCCGCGTTGACCGTCGGCGTTGCGGGTAACCCCTTCCCTCCTTGGCGCACCGGCTTGATGACGAAGTCCGGCTTTTCCTTAACCTCCACCTGGAAGTGGTCTGCCTTCTTCCGCTGGCGAGGCCCGCTGAGCACGGCCGCAGGTTCGAGGGTATTGCTCTTGCGCGACTGCTTGGCCGACTTAGGCTCGTCCTCCGCAGCAGCCGGGGCAGCCTCAACCTCGGTGGGCTTTGAGTCGTCAGCCATGGTGTGTGCTGGTTTAGCGTGAGGGGGAAAAAGCTTGGTTTGTGAGTCGGCAGCTATGTCTGCATATGAAGTCAGGGTGGGTTAGAAAGCTTCCAAGTGCCGGACCTTGCGAGCTGTTCTCGTTCTCGTTTGACTGCCGCGACCTGTCGTCCCGCGCCCCGAAACCGCTCCCCTCGGTCCCTCCCCTAGCTGACACTGAGCTCCCACCAGCTCAAGGGAAATATACGCCGACGCTTTCATTGCCTGCGTACCACTTTGTACAAGTGCACTTACAGAGCGGGGCATGATCAGGCAAGGCATTTTGGGATGTGAATTAAAGGATTTGGGATCGTAGCAATATGTCCCATATTCACGCGACCACGTCTACAGCTACGCGACCAAGTGTTATGCGCTGATGTTGAGTGTATTGAGCTTGTTGGTTCCTAATGTTGTAGCCTAATGCAACAGCATCAATGAAAGGGCATTGTTGCGCATTGATCGGCAGTGAAAGGTTGGCAGCGTGGCATCGACATGCAAGCAAACACAGCTGAATGCCCTCCATGTAAACGCTTCGCGTACGCTAAATGCAGATTGTAAATTACGCATCCGTGACTGCTGCTGAGGCTGGCGTGCTGTCCACCCAAGAAGGGCTCGCTCGCTCCTAAGAACCCTGGCCCAAACGTATCGTTTCGGAAGCCGTCTTCGCTTGTACATTCAACGATGCGCATGCCAATTGTGCACTCTGGAAAAGTGCATCGGGCGTGACCACCGCAAACGAATGTGCTTCGTACTTAGGTCGCGGCCCGGGCCTAAAAGGTCCTCTTTGCCATGTTGGCCGCTCACCATTACCGCACTGCTGCGGGTCATACACAGTCTCGCACCACCAGCCGCACACACGTCGTCGCGCCCCGCACTCGCGTAGCCACAGCCGTCGCTGCCCCCTCGCGATCGACAATGTCCGTCCAGGAGTAAGTGGTGCTGAAGCAATTGGGCACACGAATCTCAGCTGATCGGGCTCGCGAGGGGCTCGCGGCGGCGTCCATGGGGTCTGATGCCTGTGGCGTGACCTCCAACGCTCAGGTACATTGAGAAGCATGGCCTGGAGAAGCGGGTCGAGGAGGTCCTGAACCTCTGTGTTAAGGAGAAGCCGGAGGAGCCCCTGTCCTTTATGGTGCGTCGACAATCATCGAGAAACGCCAACGTCTCGAGTGCTGGGTCTCGCTCCGACAGCAGCCCCGACCGCAATTGCGCATGTTCTTTAAACGCTTGTTGTTCGCTCCACAGGCCAAGGCTCTGCAGCAGCTCTCGCCGCCGGAGATCGTGAAGGTGGTCGGACGTCAAATCATCGACTCGCGCGGCAACCCCACCGTCGAGGCCGACGTGTACACCCGCAAGGGGTGCTTCCGTGCCGCTGTCCCCAGCGGTGCCTCCACCGGTGTCCACGAGGCCGTGGAGCTGCGCGATGGCGACAAGTCCAAGTGCGTGCTGCTGTCGAGAGGTCCCCCTATCGCGCGTTATGTTAACCCCCATTCCACCATCCTTTAGGTACCTCGGCAAGGGTGTGACCAAGGCGGTTGAGAACATCAACGCCATCATCGCCCCCGCCCTCAAGGTACGCAGGGCGTGCCGGAAAATGGTGCCGAAGGGTTTGGATCAGCCGCGCACCCCCGGCAGGGGGGCCTGGTGTCCCGTCCAGCGGCTCTGCAATGGTCATGGCTGTAAACCTATTCGGCTGTAAACCGAGTGCATGCCGGGTCGTACCCGTTCTGGGCGGTATGCAGGGCCTGGACCCCACCAAGCAGACTGAGATCGACGCCAAGATGAAGGAGCTCGACGGCACTGACAACAAGGGCAAGCTGGGCGCCAACGCGATCCTGGCCGTCTCCATCGCCGTCTGCAAGGTGAGGGCTGCGGGGCGGGGCGAAAAGGGCGCTCTTCGAGGGCGTTGCAGGGTGTCGCGCACCACTTTGCAAACCACTCCATCCCTCTCCCTCCTGCACCACTTGGCTCGGCGCCCCGACTGCAGCTATCAGTTGCTGGATCCTTCCTTGCTCCCATGGCTTACGGCTCTTGTCTGCCGCCCGCCTCGCAGGCCGGTGCCGCGGAGAAGGGCGTGCCCCTGTACAAGCACATTGCCGACCTTGCCGGCAACAGCAAGCTGGTGGGCAGCGTACCGTGGGAGACGGGGGAGCCGGGGCTGGGGTTTCCGCCCAAGGGGGCCCGCCTGGTCGCCAGGTCGCCAAGTGTCTCGGCATGTGCATGCGTTGTGCAATGCCAAGCACCTGCCGGCCGAGCCGTGGCGAGGGGCTGGGGAGAGGGCGTCGACGAGCCGGTCCTGTGCCAGGCAGGCTGGGCCGCGCGCTGCCCTCTTGGGACAGCAGATCGTGCACCGCGCCCGTGTGGACGTCGCCCGTGTGGCCGTCGCCCGTGTGGCCGTCGCCCGCCTTTGTCGCCGCCGCCGCGTCTGCGTCTGCGTGTGCACTTTGCTCACCCTCGTGCCTCCCCCCGGCGTTGCCCCGCAGATCCTGCCGGTGCCCTCGTTCAACATCATCAACGGCGGCAGCCACGCCGGCAACGCGCTGGCCATGCAGGAGTTCATGATCCTGCCCGTCGGGTGAGTGCGACCGCAGCGGTGGCAGCAGCAGCGAATGAGTGGTCCCAAGGGGTGCTGCGGGGTGACGCGGCATGTCGGGCGCAAAGCCACGGCTGGAGAAGTAGGGCAGGAAGCGCATATCGGATCTGTCCAATGCACTGAAGCACTTGTCGTACCGTGTGGGTATTTAGGCTTCCATGAACGGCAGGTTGAGCAGCAGCAGCAAAGCCATTGCCTTCACCGCGTGCGGTGGGAGCGAAAGGGCTGGGTCTGCTAAAGGGTAGTCAAGGATTGAGGGTACAAGAGCGAGGGAGATGGCGACATGCGGTTGAATCCCGCGTCAGCGGTGGCGCCGAGGGGCCCCTGGCAGCGGCGGCCTGCAGTGGGCAGGCCGCCGCTCCTGGGTGCTCAAGCCTTACGGCGCTGCACACGGCTTTGTCAGCAGTACAGATGCATGTGGAGCTCCATGCGCCAGATCTGTGGGCTCCATGGAGCTCCATGAGCCAGATCTGCGGGCGAGCATCGCGTGCACGTCCGCCTTCTGAGCCTGGTTTTAGTTGTAAGGTTTAGACGTGTAGCTGACTTGCTACTGAGAAAGGGTACAGGTGCTACTTGGACAGGGTGTGCATGCTACGTCGCATGGACCAGCTAGGACAATTGCCGGTCTGTCACTCCAAACGGTCCCGGCACCGCACAGCTCGGGGAGTGCAGAGTTCGACTGCCGCGCTCGGCGCCGCACATCCGGCCGACGCAACTGACCAGCAAATGGTCGAACGAGTTGCCTGGGCACCTGGATATGATGGTCTGCTCGAAAGCGCGTGCTCGGGCCCTCCTGTGTGAATATGCTTCACTCCCTCTCCTCAGCGCCTCGAGCTTCGCCGAGGCCATGCGCATGGGCTGCGAGGTCTACCACGCCCTGAAGGGCCTCATCAAGGCCAAGTATGGTAAGTGCGGCCGGTCGTGCGGCAGGTTTGGATCTGTCGGTGTTTGTGACCTGTTCAAGGGAACGTGCGGAATACAGCGAATCGCCCCATCCGCTGCCGAAAAACACGGGGTATCTGTCTTTTCCTGCGGGCATCTCGCGGTGTTTCGTATCTACTGCAGAGAACGAGGGGTTTCTGCCTGCTGGTACCGCACTGAAGCGGGTGCACGGGCTGACCTTGGCTGCGCTGGATAACAGGAGGGGCCCCGTCGCTGCACCGCGGGTCGGCTCACGAGGGCTTGCAGCTAGCCCACGCCGCACCTGGCATGGTTTCGCCCGGCGCGAAAGGCACACTGGCGAGACTATGAACGCCTGCCGCGCCGCTTGGCCATGTCGGACCTGTTTGCGATCGGGTGCTGGAGCTCTCCGCCCGCCCACCCTCCCAGCCCCTGCGAAGGGAGCCATGAGCGGCGCTCCCTTGACACCGCCCTTCTTTTGTCCTCTGGCAGGCCAGGACACTTGGTACATCCCTCCGGCCGCCGGTGCTCTGCCTTTTTTTAACGTTGTCCCCACGCCGCACCTGCACCGCCTCCACCTGCAGGCCAGGATGCCTGCAACGTGGGCGATGAGGGCGGCTTTGCGCCCAACATCGGCTCCAACGAGGAGGGCCTGAACCTGGTGAACGAGGCCATTGAGAAGGCCGGCTTCACCGGCAAGGTGCGTGCGTGCGTGCAGTACCGCCGCTCGGAACTAGTACCTCCGCTCGGAACTAGTACCTCCGCTCGGAACTAGCTATTCGTGGTGAATGAAGTGGCCTGTTTATTTAGGAAAGCCGGTTGAAATATGAGTGCAAAGGTGAAAGGGATAAACCGGCGGCCGCAAGCGCTGTTGCTGTAAGGCCTACTATTGTAGTAGCCACGAGATTTGCTCCTAACTTTTACCTATGCTGCCCTGACCTGTGGGTCGTCCACAGGTCAAGATCGGCATGGACGTTGCCTCGTCTGAGTTCTACACCGAGGACGGCATGTACGACCTGGACTTCAAGAACCAGCCCAATGACGGCTCGCAGAAGAAGACCAAGTAAGGGCCGAGCGCAGGGCACGACGGAGGGGATCTGCAGCCTGGGATTGGGGGGGGGACCATCGGCTGTTCTGGCAGGCAGGGTCACGTCAGCGTGCATGCCTATCGAGCTCATGACGTGGCAGGCTGGTGCCACGACCTTGAAAAGCACCAGGAAAGCAAATAAACCCGATACACTGCTGACACGCGCCGCGCGTTGTTCCTTTGCTGCACCCTGCCTCGCCCTCGTGCCTCGCGGACTCATCCAGGGAGCAGATGCTCGAGCTGTACAAGGAGTTCTGCCACAAGTACCCGGTGGTGACGATTGAGGACCCCTTCGAGCAGGACGACTGGGAGCCCGCCACCAAGCTGACCGCCGAGGGCATCTGCCAGGTGAGCGGCGATCGGGCAAAGAGGCTGGGCTGGGGTCTGAAAACGCCGCAGCTGGGATGGCAGGAATTGGTGAGGCGGTGGGCCGGCGGGAGCAATTGCTACGCGGCGGCAGCGGCTTGCAGGGCTCTTCATGAAGAGGCTATGCCTGCGACTCCTCGGCGTGCCGCATGGATGGTGCATTGGGAGGCGAAACCCAGTCCGCCTGGCTCTAGGTTGCTCCATCTGGTCCTGCCGACCCCGTCGGCGTCCTGCCGGGACCGGCCTCACTCGGCCCTTCCCGCCTTCACTTGGCTCTTCCCGTCTTCACTCGGCCCTTCCCGCCTTCACTCGGCCCGCAGGTGGTGGGTGACGACATCCTGGTGACCAACCCCACCCGCGTGAAGAAGGCCATTGACGGCAAGGCCGTCAACGCGCTGCTCCTCAAGGTCAACCAGATTGGCACCGTGACCGAGTCGATCGAGGCCGTCCGCATCTCCAAGGAGGCCGGCTGGGGCGTCATGACCAGCCACCGGTGAGGAAGGGATGCGCTCGCTCTTCCTTAACGCACCCTGCGGATGCTGGAGCTCCCGCTGCGGGGACGCGCTCGCGCGCGCAGACACTCCCGTCGATTTTTCCAGGCCCCTGCGGGTCTGGAGCTTCTCACCCGTAGGGCTCCTGCGGCGGGGCGCGGCTTTTATCTTCGGTTTGTCCCCGCCGCCCCCTGCTTGTCTCGATTATCTGCACTCTGTTGCTTACCTGTTCCGTCCACCTGGCCCCTCGGCATATCCCTGCAGCTCGGGCGAGACCGAGGACTCGTTCATTGCCGACCTGGCCGTCGGCCTGGCCACCGGCCAGATCAAGACCGGCGCGCCCTGCCGCTCGGAGCGCAACGCCAAGTACAACCAGCTGCTGCGCATCGAGGAGGAGCTCGGCGAGGCCGCCCAGTACGCCGGCGAGAGCTGGCGCCACATCGGCTGGTAAACGGCCGCACGGCGGGGCGGAAACGTACCCACGCGCTGCCGCGCGCGCGCGCGCCGTGCCTCCGCACGCCTACGCCGTGCACCCACGAGCCGGGCGTTCTCCTGGACTCGGGAAGGCATGGTCCGGGCGCGGCGTCGCGGGCACGCGCGGCGGCGTCTTGCGTTCGTTGGCCCAGCTCTCGCGCTATTTGTGCTGGGCTCGGGTCGAGTTCGGAAGGGCCGTTGAGACTGCTGCATGACGCCTAGGGCGTCGGTGACCTGACCTAGCGGTGCTGCTCGAGTAGTTCGGCCGTCAGGCCGGTTGCTGAGCAGGCGGGTGAAGGTCGTTCGGGGGACTTGCGGGGCCTGTGACCACGGCCCCACGCATGCGTAGGGCTCGGCTAACCGTCGGCTTGCACGCCCCCGTGACATTTGCGGTGGCGTTCGTAGTGCGCACTGCATGGAGTGCAATGTGCATGAGGAATGACGAAGAGTGGTTACATCCCGCAGGTTGGACTCGCAGATGCGGGGGGTCGGGCGGACTGGGCTTCTGTACGGCGTTGTACGGCGGTGGGTATACGGGAGCCCTGGCTGAGACCCCAGGCCTTTACTTTAATTCATAATGTTGTCGGATACTTCGGGTGCTCAGCGAGGTTGCGGCGAGGTGCGGTTGCGTGTGGCTGTTCAGAACCGTACCGTGCCGTTGGTACTGCGGTAACTTCAAGCTTCCGTGTCCCGTGGTAACCAGTCTGTTCTGTATGAAGCGCTGCTCTTGCTCCCGTAAACAACGTGCCTACTGCTTGCGGCGGCAAACTTAGCCCAGAAGGCGAGCTGAGTTGCACAGCCCTTTCTGCTCTTGCCGCCCTCGGCTGCTGCGGCGAGCTAAGCCCCATGAAGAAGCTCGGCAGACTATGCAACGCCTTAGAAGGACAGCAGCAGCGGCAGCGCGCTCGGCCACTCGCTACGCAACCACGAGGAGCCGGGCAGCAACATGTGCAGCTGCAACTGATATGGAGCTGTGTGGTGTTGTGGAGAAACGAGCACCGAGGCCTGCCTATGTCGGCCCCTTGGTTGTGTAGCCAGTACTAAAGCGCTGGGCCAGCGCTTGAGTGGGAGCGGATCTGGATAGGATAGGCGGTCTGCGCGGTCATGCTCCGGTACATCGCCGGCGAACTGCTGGCCCTACGGATGTGCGGCAAGCGCCTCCGGCTAAGCTGGATTGCGGGGTGTGTGTGTGTGTGTGTGAGGTAACCATGTCTAGGCTGCCACTTGACTGCGCTTGTGGTTTGACCGGCAGGTGGAGGGCAAAGCAAGGGCACAAAAGACGCCTTACAGTCCTCACGGCATAATAAGGATGAATAGTTGGTGCACGGCACCAGAGATAAGCGTCGGGTATGGACGGACCGTCAAATACAAGTGAGCTATGGCCACGGTTAGAGCCACGCAGTGCCCTATGGGGCTACAGGAGGCCGCCGCCCTTTCCTCACACGGCCATCACGTGCAGAACCTTTTAAGGTGCGTAGTACAGAGCCGACAACGTGCCCCACAACATATAAGCAAGATGGAAAGCTTGTAGTCTTGAAGCCCATCACGAATGCAACCTGCTCAAACATATGATGCAAGATCACGCACGACCCACGGGTCATTAACGCGTCCACCCCTGGGACCATTTCGCATTGCATCAGTGTCCGGTCAGTACCAGATGTTCATACACTGCACAAGAACTGTACATCAGTGGTCCACGTGTACGCCTCTCGCCGGCATTCTCTCTGCAGGAACGCTATTGAAGTGCCCTGCAGAACAGAAAGCTGCCAAGAAAGAGGTACCCACCTCCACGGGCATGCACGCCTGTACATGCTGTGTTGGCGCATGCAAGCTAACCCCTGAGGCAATGTCACCGAAATAATGCTACCCAACACTCCAAATCACGGACGGCCGCGTTCGCTCTCGCCACAGACCTGTACCTCTGCACCCTTCCAACCCTACCTATGGCCCAATGCGCCGGCGCGCCGCCTGGGGCTACCTACTATATGCGCGGCCCCGCCATAGTGTCCCGCGTGTACATGGCCGCCAGCACCTCCAGATCCGTGGTGGAGGCCGAGGCGCTGTGTGACAGCATGCCCTGCGACCCCACGCCGGGCGCCAGGCCCAGCACAGAGCCCGGCAGTCCCGACTTGCTGCCACCCCGCCGGTGGCGCGGGGCGGCAGAGGGACCCGGCAGGTCTTGCAGCTCCACAGCCGGCATCTGGCCGTACATGAGGTACACGGGCGGCGGATTGGCATGGTCGCCGGCCCATAGCCTGCGGGTCGGGCGCGGGCGAGCAAGCCCCGGGCAGCGTTAGGTGCAGCCTCTCCGCGCTGGCAAGCCTGGCATAGAGGCGTGAGGGGGCGGGGCGCGCGCGTGGGATACGTACCCACGATACGTACCGTACGCGGCCGTGTCAACGAGCGAGGGGCCACGCGCTCACTTGTGCACATGCAGCTGCGGCTTGTCTGGCATCACGTTCGGGCCGTCCCCCGTCCATTCAATTCCACAGAGCCCCGCATCCGCGCCCGCGCGCCTTGACACCCGCGCTTCCAGCGAGTGCCACCCACCTGCCAAAAGCGTCGCTCAGCGGCGGCAGGCTGGCGGTCGTCCGGCCGCCCCGCCGCCGCCTGCAGTAGCGGCTGCATGCGAAGCCCAGCACCACCGCCAACATGGCCGTGCCCGCCAGCGTCGGCCACACCACGACGTGTGGGTTGACGCCACCCCCGCGACCGTCCAGCGACACCACCTGCCTCTCCACGTACTGGACCTGCAGGCTGCCGCCCGTGGCCTGTTTGGTGCGCGGAAAGCTGTCATCCGGGTTGCTGACCAAGCGGTTTATTAGTGTGTCTGCGTCCACCTCCTTGCTGGGGGAGGAGTCGGCCGGCGCGGAAGCACCGGAGCCCCCGGCGGCGCCGGACGTGGAAGACTGGCCGAAAGGTAGCGTGGCGGAGACGTTGACGAGGAAAGCCGAAGGGCTCACCTCATGCAAGCTGACGCGCACCTGTGGAGGTGGCAGGGGCGGTAGCAGGGATTGGAGGTTCGGGGTGTGTACGCGTGCAAAGCGTACAGGTAGCGCGCTCAAAACAAACAAGCGGGTATGCATTGAAGGCGCACTCTCTGTCAGGCGAACAGTCCGTGATGGCTCGGTGTGGCAGGCGCCAAAGCCGCACTGCAGCATGAGCAACGGCACCAGCTGCTCCCCGCTGCAATGCTTACGACCGCAGCCACCGCACCGACATGACCTCCGATCCCGGCCGCCTGTCCACCTACCTGTGTGGGTGGAATGCGCAGCGCCTCGGCCGTGTCCGCAGCCACCAGCAGCCGCACAATCGAGTCGGGCGATGCGTCAATGCCCGTTGTGTTGGCACCGAGGGGAGACGGGTCGCCGCGCTGCGACACGTTCAGCAGGACCTGGAACGAGACCAGCAACGCGTACTGGGAGCCGTCGGCGGCCGAGGGCGGCGGCGGTGCGGCGATGCAGCTGGCTGCGCCGTCAGACATGGTTGTGGTGCCGCCGGGACACAGGCTGCAGGAGGTGGAGCCATTGCGGGCCGTGAAGGAGCCGGCGGGGCACAGCCTGTGTGTGGAATGGGGGCGGGCGCGGATATTGTTAAGAGGCAGCAGACCGCCGGACGCTGTTTGTGGACCCAACTGCCACACGAGGAATTACGCCAAGTTTACGGTAGTCGGGGCGCATCCGACCGCCTGGCGGGACCTGCAGGACCCGAAGGTGGGCAAGCGGTCCCGTGCTGGCATCAACCGTGTACCGCGGACGGTTGCGGGAGAATCGGGGATGGTTACGGGAGAACCGGGGGCGAGATCACCGCTGTTACATCCCGAAGCAACAATACGCATGCCTCAGCGCGAGACAGGGTCTTTCGAAGGCCTCTCTTTTGGCAGGAAAGAACTCACCTGCACGCGGGGCTGCTCCACAGAACCGTGAACGACCCTGGCGGACACGGCAGACAGGCCGTGTTGTAGAGGTCGGCGCTGAAGCTCCCAGGGCCGCACGGCTGGCAGGCGCTCGCGTTGGGGGAGGTGCCAAACGTGCCCGGCCCGCACAGCTGGCACGCCTGAAAGAGCGACACTTGTGACGCGACTGGAGCGTCTGCGAGCGGTAGCCGCAGCGCTGCGGGCGGCGACGGGGCCGGCGGCGGCGTCCGGCCGGCCTTCGCCGGGTTGGCTGCGGGCGACGCGGTGGCGCTGCCGCCCGCGCCGCTGGAGTCGCGTGCGCCCGCCGCAGCAGTAGCATTGCCGGCGGTGATGCCGTCGCCTGGGGTGCCTCCCGCGCCTGCCGCATCGATGCACTTGGCCGCCGCTGCAATCGCGGCTGCTGCCGCGGCCGCATAATCCACGTACAGATCAACCAACACAGTGGTGTTGCTGACCCCGTCTGGCGCCAGCAGGGAGACGGACACCCGCCGGTCCGGCGTGAGGCGTGCGGAGTCGTCGAGGCAGCCCATACCGGCTTGGCCATCATCTGCTCCCTCGGGGTTCTCCGCACCGTCCGAGGGGCCGCCAGGGCTGGATCCGGGTGCGCTAGTGTTGCCGCCGGCACTGCCATCGGTGGGCGCGGGGATGTCGCCGGAGGCTTGCTTTGGCGGCAGCGCTCCCGCCGAAGAGCGGTCGGAAAGCAGACTCATGCTGCTGCCGTCCCCGCCAACCTGTCCACCCGACCCCACTACCGCCGGCCGAGCCGGTCCATTCCCGGCAGCCGCGGCAGCGGTTGAGGCGGCCTCCCGCTCTGCCGCCAACTCCGCGCGAGTGGCTGCGCCCACCGCCACCAGCCCGCCGTTCGCATGCCGCAGGGGCTGCCCCTGGCTGCTCGCCTCCAGCATCATTTCCTCACCGGGCGCGGCCAGGAGCGCGAGGTCAACCACTTGAGACTCATCCGGGATGCACCAATCCAGATATTGCTGGTTGAACAGCACATATACCGTCCCGCCCTGGCCGTCCGACATTGCAAAGCCGTCCGGGGCCGTGGCGGGCACACCGTTGGCGGCAGTGCCAAGCGGAGGGCTGCTAGGAGCCGGCGGCCGCGATTGCAGCGGACTGGGGCCAGCTTCAGGAAGTGGCCCAAGCTGAGTCACAGGCGACGCCGCCGGCAGCTGGCGCGGCGACGCAGGGCCCGTGGGCGCGCCACCCTCGTCTGGTGGCGGGCCATCGTCCGGCCCAGACGGGGCTACCAAGGGTGCAGCCTCAGGGGAGGATGGAAGCTGGGAAGCGGCTTCCGGCAACACATTGGGTGAAGCCGTGCCGTCAAGCTTGAGCAGCCGCTGCCGCGTACTAGCGCCCTGTGACGCATGCCTGCGCGCAAGGGCCCCCGGGATGGCTGCTGCACCGGCCGTCCCCAGCGCCCGGTCATCGGTGGAGGCCTGCAGTCCCACGAAGGGGAGCGGGACCCGCCAAGCGGTGGCGAAGTCCGCCAGCCACCTGCCCGGGACCTCCAGCACGGAGCGCAGCAAACGCAGGCGGCTGCTGGCGCCTGCCGCGCGGGGGACCTGCAGCTTCACGACGGCGGCGGGGTCGCCTCGGATCGCCAGCGCCAGCAGCGCGGCGGCTGCGGCCAGCTGCTTGGCGTTTGGCTGGGACGCATTGTTGGCGGAGCCGGGGGCGACATTCGCCGCCGCGGCCGCCATGAGAAGCGGCTGCGGCGCGCCGCACAGCGGCAGGCATCGTCCACGGGACTCGTTGCGGAGCGCCAGGGCCAGCGACGCGAGCAGGTGCGGGTCGGTAAGCGGCCGTAGGGAAAGGTTGTAGCTGCGGACTTGCAGCATGTTCACCACGGACAGGCTGCTGCCGGCGGCGGCACTGCTGGGGCTCGAGGCCGCGGGGGACGAAGGCCGGGGCGGTGACGGCGCTTGCGACCCCCCTGGGCTGGGCGCGGGGCTGATAGCCGTGCTGGAGCCCAGCAGGCCGCGGCCGGTGTTGACGCCACCGGGCGACGGCGCAGGCGGCGGCAACCCGCTCGCCAGTCCGCGACCGTCGCCGTCCTGCTCCATCGACTGCTGCACGGGCGAGTACACGCCCAGGGTTGCTGAACACAACTTTACCTCGGGGGGCAGCGTCCAACGAGCATAAGCAGACCCGCCGCCTGCTGGCCCAGTGCCAGTACCGTTACCGCCGCCGCTGCTGCCGTTGGCAGCTGCGACGGCGGCAGGCAGAACCACCGTCTGCCAGATCGGCGGAGGGCTGCAGCTTGTTTGCAGGACTACCACCGTCTCCGCGGCGCTGGACAGGGGAAGCAGCACGGCGGCCACGTTCTGGCCGTACGGCACCCTCAGCTCAGCCTGCACGATCATGTCTTCCCGCGCTTGTGTGCCATTCGACGGGTGCTCAGACGACGGGGAGGGAGCTGGCAAGGGCTGCACCACAGAAGGGACCAGGTCGAAGCCACCACCACCGGCGCAGGCTGCGAGGGGGATCAGGCAAGTGGGGGGAGGGAGAGCTTCATGGGTGATACGACGGGCGATATCAAAGTCCTTGGATCAGGAATGCAAGCAGGTGGGAGCGACCCAAGGCTCCACACAAGATGATGCAGCTTCAAAGCACTGCGGCCTTTGCTTATGAGCGCTGCGCATGCGCAATGGTGTCATGGCTTACCGCCAAGCACGGGAAGCAAGGCTGTGCCGGGTGCGTGCTTGATGAGCTCCTCGTGCAGAGCAGCGTCTGCGGAATCCCATACCAAGAATAGAAGCGCAAGGGGCGTCACGCTCTCATACATCAGGGCCACGCGCAACAAGCTCACAGCAACAGAAGACGCAGTCGAACGGGCAAGAGCATCTTCCGCCTGCACGGCTGCCGGAGGGAGGCTTGCGAAAGTGGATAGCCAGCTGGATATACGACCAGTTGGGCTCACCGCTGCAACTGCGATTTCCTGATGCGGGTGCCTGGGGCTCCGCGGGCGGTGGCGGAGTCCCGCCGCCGCTCCCCGCCGCTGACAGCGCCATGGTCCTGACTTCGCCACCCGGCGGCGCCGCCGCAGGCCTGGGCGCCTGCCACGGCCCCAGCGTGCCAGCTGGGCACGTGCCGTATGGCGTACCGTACACAAAAAGAGCTGTGCTGTTGGCGGGCGCCGCCAGCACTTCCGCGTTGTCAGTTGGCGTAAGCTGCAGTCCCACCCGCAGGGTGGTGTCGTACGGCAGGGCCGTCCAGCTGAGGAGCACTGTGGCGTAGGCCACGTCATCATCTGGCTGAAAGCGGAGGGTGCCGTTGCCCCGGACAGCGGCGGCGCAGGGCACCCCGATCGGGCAGCCTGCGGGTCGCAAGACAGGGCTTCGGTATCACAGCCGGGGCAGCCGCCAATGGCGGACTCAGCTCGCGCATAACCAAGAACGCTCGAATTGACGCGTTGAGTGCAAGCATCGCGGGTGGCTGGTAAGAACTGCAATCCATGGAGGCTGACCCCGACTCACCCAAAGCCTGCAGCACGACCACTGTGTAGTTCAGCGATGACGGGAAGGGGTTGGGGCTGGCGCGCCGGACAGCAATCGTCACGGAATCCAGCGCGGGCGTGGATCCGAGCCCGTCCAATGGTACAGACACCAGCTCCGCACCACTGGCGGTGCTGCTGTTGCTGGTCCCTAGGCCGCTGCTGCCACCGCCGCCTCCGTTGCCACCGCTGTTGTTGGTTGCAGCTTTGGACATGCCGCCGCGGCTTGAGTTCCCGCCATTGCCGTCGCCGGCGGCGCTGCTCGCGTTTCGAAACACCACGTGGTTCTGGACCACGTAAAAGGCTGCTGCGGGGACCTGGACGGCCACCCGAGGCAGCGTGGCGTTGGCGAACAGGAGGTTTGTCACCGGCAGCGCCTCCGCCCATAGCAGCCCTAGGGCATTAGGGCGCGCAGCGCGCTGCATACGCAGCTTGAACTGTTTGGCGCCCATTTCCCCGGGCCGCCACGTCACCGACGGTGGCGTCACCACGGCGGCGAGCGGGTCCGATAGGCGCAGCCCCATGGTGGTAGGGAGGGGCGTGGGACCGTCCAGGCCCACGTGCAGGGTCACCGTGAGGTTGGTGCTGCTGGTGTAGGCAGACTGACCCAGGAATCGCCCGACCGCTGCCTCCACGATGGTCACCAGCGTCTGCGAGGCCACGCCGTCAGCGTTACGGGCGTCACTGCGCTCTGTAACCATGCGCACGGGCAGCGTCACGGGCATTATCACAACGACAACGGTTTGCCCTGTTCGGAGGCGTCTGTGCGGGCCGACGAAACCCAGATGGACTTCTCACCGTCTCGCTCGTGGCAGAGGCGCTTGGGGCCGTTGCGTTGGGACCGTCACCACACTTGAACGCAAGGGCATCCTGGTTGCGTCCCACGGATAGCTGCACGCTATAGGAGCCCGCCCGAATGCCCCGAAATGCAGACGACTTGGCGACCTGGAAGATCGCGCTGCCGCAGTCGGGGGAGACCTGCCCCGACACGGAAACATCCTGACCGCTGGGGGATGCGCCAAGAAAGTTCAGGAATAAGCTGCTCGCGTCCGCCTGCGTGCGGGGGTGGGTGAGCACCGGTTTGCCTCAGGAGGTCTTCGAGGGACGGGTTTTGCACAATGTTCACTCACCGAGCACCCCGGCCCCTGGAATGCTGCCTGGAGGGTCGCATTTCCATCAGTGCTGATTATGGGTGGGTACAGGCTTATGACCGTTGTGCGGTCCGCCCAACTGTTGCCAAAGCGCTCCCTCTTCGCCTGCAAGTCAACCGCTTCCGCGTAAATGACGAGTTCACTGCTAGAATGCTCAAAGAAATAAAGCCGATAGCTCCCGAATACGCCGACTGGCTCCTACCAAGCTTCCACGAAACAGGAGAACGAGGTATATGAGTAGAGGGCTCCACCGCAGTCGCTTGCTATTGCGTTCCATGGCATCATCGGCGACGCCTATTGGGCATAATCTTTGGCCTCGTCATCCTTCGGACCGACCGAAGGAGCGTTTCGCCCCAAGGGCTTGTAATGCTGCTTTTCCTGAGACGTATTTATCGTCGCAAGTAAGCGCGAAAAGTGAGGCCGTGGGAGGGGCAGGAAAGCGGTAATGGGTGTCACACTACAACTGGAGCTCACGCAGAGACCGACGCGGCATACGTTGACAGGCACGAATGCCTTCAGGCAGCTGCAAGCAGCATGCCGTGACCGCCGTACGGCATAGAGCCGTACCATGTGGTATTCAGTGCGTATAAACCGGCCCTTGTCTGCGATGGCCGCCACCTCACTCAGTACGTAGAGCGCCCGCGCAGCCCGCGCCAATCCAGCCAGATCCAGCAGGTTTCCCGCCTACACTTACAACAACTGTACCCTCCAGCGCTATCAGAAGAATGATGCAGTGAACGGAGCGGCCAGTACATACACATTACACACTCCCTCCCTAGCTCTCTCTCTCTGTCAACCTTTGGCAGCCCTCTGTATAATGCCGCTCGGCGGTCGTTGCTGGCGGGCGGGCCGCCTGTGGGTTTAGTAATTGCTGGCCCGGAACGGGAGGGCCCGTCCGTGCCTGTCTGCACGCCTCCTTGCCTTCCCCGTTTCTGTTTCTCTTTCTTTTTGCGCAGCATGCCCTTGTACCCAGGCACCCTACTGGAAACGTCACACTTTCGGGTGTGTATTATCGGATGTAGCCTTCCCTGTTCTTGCTTTCTGTTTTCTTTTGCCTTTTGAAATGGCAACTCGTCTTCCCCGGAAAGTAACACGATGTACACCTGAGGTAGGTGTATGCATGTCTGGTACAAAAGGAGAGAAATCTGCAGAGAAAAGGGGGGCCTGCATCTACAGACATACACACCCGAAGGCACGTCGCTCCCAGTAGGGCGGGCGGGTTCCCTCTTTCTGTGCAGGGTTCACTATTTATATTTGTACGAACCAAGGCAGATACAGGGACGTCCCTCCCGCCCCCCTCCGCTGGAGACAATGATGGCGCTAAGAGAACCGCCATCTGGTTTGACAAGGGTCGACCGGTAGTGGTGCTATTCCCTTTGAAGAGGTGGATGTCATGGTGGTTGCGGTCGTGCGGTTACAGATACGGTTTTGGTTACCGATGCATCGGTTGTGGGAAGTGTTGGTGGCAGACGCTGGCTGCCGCCGGCGACGGAGGCACAGCGGTGCCGCGAGCCCGCGACACAGTACTCGGGGGTGCCTCCAGGGCGCAGCACGGTTAGCGGGGCTGCAGCTGTGCGGGAGATGAAAGGCTACTTTGAAGACCTCAACGCGTCCTCGTAGACTTGTCGCATGCCAACCGCACTGCTGTTGCTTATATGGCTGCCTTCCCAGTTTCTGGTTCCCTTTTTTTATATGTCGCCCGGACTCCTTGCCGGTTCACTGGGTTGGATGGTGTTCTCGGCATCGAAGCCTCAGGCGCATGCCATCCCTACCCGTCGGACACACAGAGCAGAAGGCTTCACGGCCTCGGCAAGCGAACCTTGCCCCGTTGGCCCGCCACGAGCCTCCACTATCACGTAGGATCACGTTCTGGCTGAGCTCGCTCGGCACCTTGCCTGTCCGTAACTGGCGCGTTGCGAAAAAAGAGAAACCTGCATAGAAAGAGGGAGCCCGCCTCTACGGCCACGTTGCGCGCGTGTGCAAGTTGCAGAGCGGCGTGGCGCGGCACTGCGGTAGCCCGTTACGAAGGGTGCTGCACCCCCTCTGCTATCGGCTCGTATGGCCTGCAACCCCTTTCTGGGGAGCCTGTAATATGTGGCTGTTACGAAAACGCCGAGGTACGCATGCTGCGCACAGTTGGATGTAAAAGCCACCGATGGAAGGATGAGGCTGTGCCCGCGCCTCGTCCCTGTTACCACCAGCCGCTTCGCATGTGAGGGACGTCGCTTCACTTGGCCTGCCGTGACTGCCGTACCTGTATGCCGTACCTGCATGCCGTCAATGATGTGCCTTCGTTGCCTAAACAACGGCCCTCGGCTGCGGTGGCCGCTTTCCCCCACCTCCCCTCTGCCTGGCGAGCGCCCGTGGCTATCCAGCTTCCTACACTTACACAACTGCACCTGTCTGACATAACGTACCAAGAATGGGACGGCCATTACACGCGCATAACACAAATCCTCTTCAGTTGCCTCTCTCTCAGCCCTTGGCAGCCCGCTGTAACACGCCGCTCGGCGGTTAAGGATGGCGCTATGGGCGCCCCACGGCGGCGGCGGGTGCAGTTACTGGCATCCGATAGACAGGAGGCAACATCAACGGCAGCGCCCAACAGCTCCAACATGTCATATATGCGCATTCACATTCGCGTCCTACGAGGTGACTCCCCTGCTGGCTTGAAGCGGGAGGGCCCTTGTATGACCGCACAAGTCGTATGGCAACCGCGGTCTCCATGACATCCCTGCTTGCTTTTTGGGTTTCGCTGTTGGGTATGCTTTGAGCCTGCCTGCCCCAGCTACCTTGTGCATACGTTCGGCAACTACTGGTCGTACGGCACTCTGTGCAGCTGCCGGTAGCAGTCCGCCACGTCCAGCAGGCGGTGTGCGGCCTCCCGTACGGCGTCACCGGTGCAGCCGTGGCGCTCGTACCTATGGGATAAGCGCAATAGGAGAGAAGCAATGCGAATGTCAGCCGCATGTCGAATGACGGGCGGCCTGGCGGAACGCGAAACATGACAGCATGGGGAGAGGCGTCTCAAGCACACCGCCGTTCCTTCCGCGGCAGCCAACGCAGCTTCCTTGCTTTCCCTTGCCGACCGCTGACCACGAAGCCCTACAGCAACCGCGTGCCACTGCGAGCAACCCAATCGTCCCGACGTGCACCCGCCCCGTGCTCCGACCCGACGTGCCGTTCGCCAGTCCGCCGGCCCGCTCCTACCAGTGCAAGTATGCGCCGGCGTCACACAAGGCCAGAGCGCGCTGCACCGTCCCCCCCAGCAACCCGATGACGCTCGAGCGGTTGCACACGGCAGTCAGACTGGGAGCTGCAGCAGCGCCTGCGGCACGAAGAGACCCACCCCAGGTATGAGATTAAGGGATCGCTCGAGCAGGCAGGCAGGGGCGCGAGGACAGAAAGGCCACGCTGCTGTGCTCCTGAGGTCAAGTGGTCGCCTAGGGATCCTTGCCGACGCGTGTTGAGGGCACGTTTGCTCGAGAGCCATGCGTCGTCGGCGCTGCAGAGACGGTCAAGCACACAACAAGCCAGCCTGAAGGCGAGGGATCCCCAACCTCCAGCAACTTCCATTTATCCCCAAGCCCTAGCGCATGAGTTACATGCTTCTCGTCTCTGTCTTCAGCCGCTGAGGGTCCTTCCCACAACGTCACAAGCCCTCACCTGATGCCTTGGGTGCCGACACCGGCCCTTGCGTTGGCCCTGATGGGGCAGCCAGCGGCCGCCGTGCCTCCCGTACGATGGCGCTCTCCCCCGTGCGCAGGAAGAGGCTGGCCTCGGGCGCCAGCGTGGGGCCG
>LSYV01000036.1:241193-294369 GCA_001584585.1 Gonium pectorale
CAAGACATGTGACGGTCGTCCCGCCCCCCAAAGACCGGCCAGCTTACCCGTTACCTGCATCGGCCTCATACCGTTCCGTAAGTCATGGCGGACCGGCTTGAATACCGCTAAGCACCCCGAAGCTACAGGCGCAAAGCGTAATATGTCACATGCAGCGGCCCCATACCGTTTTGTAAGCCACGGCGCGCACCTGCGGTGGTGATGGGCGCATTCCCGCGCAGCGCGTCCGCTCGGGGCATGAGCGAGGCCAGCGAGCGCAGCGAGTCGGGCCACAGCGCGGGCACGGCGGTGTTGGGGTGGCAGTGCACGGTCCACGTCTCCAGCAGCTTGGTGCACGGGTCGGCAGCCACGGTGCACACCTGCCCGGGCGGATGGGCGCGTGGGGGGACTGGGTTCCCCCGCTTGCATGCTTGCGACACAGCTTGTGTGGTGATGGCGCTACGGAATGCACGCTTGGACCCTGATTCGCGACCCTGTGCGGAGCCGGGCGGCGCTGCACCAGGCCCGATGGCTATCGAGTGGCGCTACGCTCGGCAAATCGCACACCTGGACGGAACCGGCCACACAAGGGCCATGGCGGCATGCGGGCATGGCGTGTGGTCCAGGTGTGCGAGCTGGGGCCGGGAAAGCTCTGAGCTTTCCCGGCCCCAGCCGCCTTCCTAGCCCCTGTCCCCCTCGTGGTTTGGACAGCTGCGAGCGGTTTCCAGTCGCCCGCGCGCCCTTCCGTCTGCACATCCGCCCGCGCGCCCTGCCCCACCGTGTCCCGAATGCGCCCCACGCCGCTCAGCGCATCTGCGGCGTCGAGCGGCCACAGGGCGCCCGCCAAGTTGTGGGCGACCAGGCGGTTGATGTCCCCCATGCCCCCGCCGCCACCACCACCACCACCGCCTCCTCCTCCTCCCGGCAGCAGCGCCGCCACGGACGACCGCTGGCATGCATCCAGCAGGTCCTGGCAAAGAGGCCAGAGCGAAAGGGCCAGGTTTGGGTGTAATCCGGAGCAGGGTTCCAAGAACCTAACTCCCGCCGGCATCCTCCCCAATGAAGCTATTCGACTGGTACTTATCCCTCCGCGTTCGCGGCTGTTGCCGGGAGCAATAGGGAGGCGCGTCCCGCAACTCACCCCGCGTTTCGCTTGCTCCCACAACCCGCCTCGGCCCGTGGATTACGATGGCAGCTGTCCCCTGTCTTCACCTCTCTGCATCACCGCCTTGCGCCATTGCGCCATCGCAGCTCCCCGCCCGTGTCCCGAAACCTCCCATCATCCCCTCCCCACCTGATTGCTGAACAACAGCACGCAGTCCGCATAGGCCTGCAGGAATGACAGCGACATTACGCTGTTGAGGCTCTGCATGGGTGTGTCCCCCGCCGCCCGGGGGGCCACCGACGCCGCCGCCACATGCGCCAGCGGGTAGGCCTCGCGCAGATGCTCCGCGATCCGGCTGCCCATACCGGACCCCGAGCCTCCCGCCAGGGAGTGGATCAGCAGGAAGCTGGGGCAGGAGTCGGCCTCCTCGGCCTCGCGGCGGATCCCGTCGTACACTTGATCCAGGATCCGGAACTCCGCCTGGGATGGATCCTCCGTGGCGGTCGAGGAGATCCAGCCTGGGCCGAGCGCGCTGGACGGCCGGGCGGCGGCCCTGGTGCCACGCGGTAGCGCGGATGGGGCTTTAGAGCCGGGCGTCGCCGCTGAATTCAGTTGGTTGTAACCGAACGCCCAGTTGTTGCCGCGGCCGGACTGTCCCATCGCAGCACATGAAGTGAAACGGTTCGGGGTGGGGACTGGCATTAGCATGCTTGCCTGACAAGTAATGCGGTTTGGGTGAAGCGAAAGCTTGCTGCAGGTTTCCAGTGGCCGTCGGTTGGGCTTCCGGCAGCGCGGCTTTTCCTGGCCCCAGCTACCAAGCGTGCGGGCCTTTGACGCTGCAGTCCCCGACACCGCGGGCAGCCCTGCCAACTTAGTCATGCCCACATGCGCCTGCTGTCCCATGCCAACACCGTAGATGCACATTATGGAGCCTCTCTCCGTCGTATCTAGCAGCAAGCCAGCAAGCCAGCAACCCGCACCTGCCCTCACCTACCCACGCTAGCGGCCCAATCGCACCTGCCCCAGGAAGCACTGCTGCCTGCTGAAAAGCCCCTCGCGGTCCGCCGCCAGAACGGAGTTGACCACCTTGGGCTCCGTGTCCACCAGAAGGCATCGAGCGCGGCGACGGCCGTCCGGGCCGTAGCGGAACATGTCCCGTTCGGCGGCACTCTCGGGGCCCAGCGTGGAGGGGGAGCTGGACGAGGAGGAGCACTGCGCCGCGAGTCGCTCAAACAGGACCTGCGTTGGGGGGTCCGTCCGCACGCGGTGTGCGGGTAGGCGGCAAACGGGGTTCGTAGGCGGCAATTCAAATGCGCGTGGTGCACCGGCGACAGACGGAGATGAGCCATGAGCGGCCTGGGGAGGAGTGCCGACCCAGTGCTTCCCGATAGCAGCGGCCTGAGGCATTGATTCGGGTTATTGAGCGACTTGTGCACGCAGGCGGGTCGGATGTCGGAGCCTTCATGGTATTGCGCGGTGCCCCAGTGGTGCGGGTCCTTGCAGCCAGTGTGCACTGCCGCGTTAAGGGAAGGTTGCGGAAACAACCCAATCCTGCAGTTTTCTATGCCCCGCCGGGAGGGCAGCAAACGCACCTGCCCTACTTGGTTGCCACACTGACCAATCTGTAGGATCATGGAGGAGCAGGGCTTCGAATCAGTTGCTAGGCTGTCAGAAAGCCGCGACAGGGAGGAGACTACATGGGATGGCGGGTCCGCATGGCTCGCGCATGTGTCCCTTCCCTTGCTCCCCCCCATCCCCACCAACGGGCACCCCCATGCCTGTATAGTGATTGTTGGCATCTTAGACGGTCCGAAGTACCCGACCAGCACGGTTGGGTTCGGGCGGCTTGCCCACGACACAGGCTGCTCCACGGCCCAACCTCGGCAACGGAACAATCACATGGGAAACATTACCATGTAGAGGGTAGCCCACGCATAACCCGGCGCCAATACGTCAACGGAAAGCTAACGGAGACTGGAACGAGGACCTTGGCCGGCCTACGCATTCACCTGCTATATATCGCGTCGGTGGAAAGAGATTGTGTACAGTGTTTTTGCTTTCTCCTAGCGCTGATTGACGTATTGAAAGTCCAGTTCCAGTGCCGGGCAGGCCGATTACCTCTCCCCCAAACACTGATCATGACCAAAACTATCGCCTAGAGGGACTGAGCGTCTGAGGGGCGGCCATTCGGCCGCCGGCAAGCTTGCCGAGAATGGCCATTGTAGCGTCGGCAGCTCAGATGCGGGGCATGGAGGATCTATTGCCAGACCAGGCGGATCTGCTTTACGAGGAGGAGCTGGCCCGGAACCCTTACAACCTGAAGATGTGGATCCGATACATCCAGGCGCGGACGGAGGCCAGCCCCAAGCGGAGGCATCTGCTCTACGAGCGGGCACTGCGGGCTCTGCCGGGGAGTTACAAGGTATGAGGGCGTCGGGGCACGTGGGGGTTCGGGTGGGTGTGAGGCCGGGACATGGTGGTTACCCCGGGGAAGCCGCAAGGCGTTGCCTCCAGACGTGGTCACTGAGCGTGAACGTCGCTGGCACTCCCTATTGCATGTGCAGCGCCCCGCTCCCGTTCAACCACCCTCCCTCGTGCCCCTCCAGCCCGGGCTTCCTTGAGGCTCGCCCCGCCCCGGGCGCAGTCGCTCCCCCCACCCGCCCCCTACTTCCCCACCCGTCCCTTTCACCACCGCCCAACCCCATCCTTCACACCGCTCCCAGCTTTGGTACGCCTACCTTAAAGAGCGGCGCCTGGCGGTCCGCGGGCTGCGCCCTGACCACGCCGCCTACGAGGCGCTGAACAACACCTACGAGCGCGCGCTGGTGTCGATGCATAAGATGCCCCGGATCTGGCTCGACTACCTGGGCCTGCTGGTTGATCAGAAGCTCGTGACGCGGACGCGGCGGACCTTTGACCGGGCGCTGGCCTCGCTGCCCATCACGCAGCACGATCGCATCTGGCAGCTGTACCTGGTGGGGCCGGGGCCCGGGGTCCGTGGGCTGCAGGGCGCTTTCAGTAGAGAAGCCGGAGGTGAACAGGGGCCGGGGGCATCCTGGCGCCGGAGGGGCCCGGGCGAGGGAGGGAAGGAGGGGGGGTGAGCGAGACGGGGGGAGTGGAGTGAGGTGGTCGCAAGGGACGGGCTCCGGCGGTCGGGGCAGTTGGGGCGGGAAGGGGTAACAACACAGATGATGGCGGGGACGAAAGCAAGCTCAGGGGAGCCCGTCGGGCAATCGGAAGGCATGCGACGTGTCTGATCCCTCAAGCCCATCCCTAACCTCCTAACCTGCCCCCCTGCTTTCCCCTGCCGATAGAAATTCATCCACACCCCTGGCATTCCGGTGGAGACGGCCGTGCGGTTGTACCGGCGGTACCTCAAGCTGGAGCCCGCGCACGCCGAGGAGTACGTTGCGTACCTCAAAGCCAAGGTGGGGGCCAACATCTTGGTCGGCAGGGGACGCTGGGAGTCTGGAGATTGGGCTTTGGGCTGTGTCCATAGGCGCGTGCCTACGACCGCGTTCAAGGTCTTGGGGCTAGCAGGCGGCGGGAAGAAGGGTGTTCACGGCTGGGTATGGGAAGGGGACCATACACATCCGGTAGCACAGGTAGAGTGCATTGCACGGGCGGCAAGACCTAGCAGGCGGCTGAGGTTGTTCGCTGAAAATGGCAAGGGACAGCGGATGGCAGCCAGATGTGAGGGGGAACACGGTGGTTTACCACAGCCACAGCAGCTGAGGCAGCTGGGGTAAGAAATAGACTGAAGTGCGGGGCCTATGCGTTGTTTCTCGATGAGCCAGCGAGACCTGGCGGCTGGCAGCCAGGGTGGGCGGGTGCAGCGGCAGCTGGGGCAACGGCAGCGGGGTGTTAGCTGTGAGCTATGGCTAACCTGAGCGGCTCGGGATGGCCCAGCAGCGAGGAAGCGAGAGGCAACCGGGCCGCCCACCATTCGGATGCAAGCGCTCACCAACAAACACGCACGGATATTGTGCGAGGAGATGGGGAGCTGTGACCCCGCCCCCGTGTAGAAGCACCTCGCCGTCCCCCCGTCCAGCTCCCTCATCCCGTTTCCATCAAGCACATGCTCTCGACCTGCCCGCGCCGACTTAACCCCCAGGGCCACTGGGGCGAGGCCGCCCGCAAGCTGGCGGAGCTGCTGAACGATGACACGTTCCGCTCGCTGGAGGGTAAGAGCAAGCACGCTCTGTGGCTGGAGCTGTGCGACATGGTCACCAAGCACCCCCGGGAGGTGGAGGGCATGCGGGTGGACGCTATCATACGGGGCGGCATCAGGCGCTTCACGGACGAGGTACGCACCGATGTAATGAAGGCGGGGGTGAGGGTTTATGGAGGAGATATGAAGCGGGCCCGCAGCACGTGGTGCCGAGCCGCGGTGAAGGTGAAAGGGCTTCTGACGGTCTTGACGGGGGGACTGGGGTCTAGGGCTGTGCTGCCTCACGGGGGGCTGGGGTCCAGGGCTATGTTGCCACACGCTTGTCTACTGCCCAGCCCCTTGACCCCCAGCCCGACTCCATATCTTGCTCCGCCTCCTGGCTGGCCCGGCAGGTGGGGCGACTGTGGACGTCGCTGGCGGACTACTACATCCGGCGCAGCATGTTTGAGAAGGCGCGGGACGTGTACGAGGAGGGGCTGTGCTCCGTGATTACCGTACACGACTTCAGCCTCATATACGACGCATATACGCAGGTGGGTGGGTGAGCAGTTGGGTGTGTGGACGTCAATCGGTTAAGGAATGCAAGTGTTGACAGCCTCGGCATTTGGTTGGGGTCTCGCGCTACGGAGATTTGGTGTGTGGGGTGCGGGGAAGCACGCAGTCTTTGTACGGGGCATCCCGGTGCGCGGCACGGAAGCGGCGCAGCGGCGGCGATGGCGGCGGTGATTGCCCAAGAAAGAAAAGCGATATCGGACATTCAAGGCTGACGATATTGACATTGAGAGGACGCAGGTCCACATGAGCCGCCCGCACTCCTAGACACCGCCCAGCTTTCGGAGTAGGGTCACTGGGCCCGAGCGCACGACGCTTTCCGTCACGTCGCCAATCCGGAAAAAGCACCATGCCCACCACTCACGACCAGGACGAATTGTGCACATGCGCGCGTGGGCACTTGGCAAACCAAGCCCGCACGCATCGGCAGCTGTGGGAGTGCCGGAGGGGCCAGAACAGACAAGCAGCGGCGGCGGCGGTGATCACTTACAAAGAAAAGCGATATCGGACGTCAAAAGATCTGACGATATCAACCCTTCGGACGCCAGTCCATCTGAGCTGCCAGCTATTTGCCCGAGCCAAGGATTAGGGGAGACGGTGGCGGGGGGGCATCGGCAAGGAGGGCAATTCCTCCTTGCCCTCCTTGGAGCGCAACAGGCGACCTTTGGGCGGAAGGACCCTTGCGTTCCAGCTTCATTTGCATGCAGCATACGCGGTCGAGAGCGCCCCACGCTAGTGCTGCTGGCTATGCGCGCTCGCACTGCGCCCGCTACGTTCTGGGCCGAGACTGCGCGCCGATGCGGGGGAGGGGCTTGGCAGTGACAGGACCGTGGGGCACGGCAGTCAGGTGGCGGTGATGCTCACGAAAGAAAAGCGATATCGGACCAACGTCTGACGACGAACATGACACTTCCTGAGCCACCTGACACCGTGCCAACACACATGCACGTCACGGTTCCACGAACTGCCTACAAAGCCCTTCATTCCCCCGCGCTTCCATTGTGATCTGCAACGTGCTGGACTGACCACCCATTTCCCCTGTTAGGCTCACCCCGGCCCCGTGCCTCCCGGCTGTGCCCCCCCCGCCCCTGCAGTTCGAGGAGAGCCTGCTGAGCGCCAGCATGGAGCAGCTGGCGGGCGACGAGGAGGTGGGCCCCGAGGAGGGTGACGACGGGACGGACTTCCTGCTGCGTGACGACGGGAATGACCTGGACCTGAGGTAGGCTGCAGGGTGAAGGGGGGGACGGGCGCGGGCGCATGCATGGCAAGGGGGATGCGGCACACGGCACGGGGAACACGGCACGGGGAACACGGAATGGGGCACACGAAATGGGTAACAAGGGATAGGGCACAACGGGTGGGGCACACGGGATGGGGAACAAGGGATGGGGCATATGGCACGAGGCCCCGGGCGCGAGGCGCGGACGTACCGGTACCTCTCGGGTCTGGGCGGACGTACCGGTACCTCTTGGGTCGCTGGCCGGACGCGTGCGACGCCAACGATGGCATTGGCCTCCACGCTGTGCCCATCCTCCGTTTCGCCCCCACGCCGCAGGCTGGCGCGCCTGGAGCACCTGATGAACCGGCGGCCCGAACTGCTGTCGTCCGTCATCCTGCGCCAGAACCCGCACAACGTGGCCGAGTGGCACAAGCGGGTCAGGCTGTTTGACGGCAAGCCCACCAAGCAGATCCTTACGTACACCGAGGCGGTGAGCGCGGGCGGCGAGGAGCGGCGTGAGGGAGGGAGGGGGGAGCAGGGGAAGTGGAGGGTCGGGGCTGGGCTGAGCGGAGCAGCCCGCGTGTCAGGTGCGTGTGTTAGGGGCAGGGACCAGAGAGTGATGCGGAGACGACGGTGGCCTCCCACGATGGAAGTTGTGTACGGGGAAGCCGGGTTAGGTCTCTCTCCTGCACGCCCTCAGACCGCCTCCGTTTTCCGCCATCCAGTCTCCGGCCCTCCCACCAATACTCTCTCTCTTTCTCACGAACCATGTTTTCCCCCCGCCGCTGCACGCCACCCCCAGGTCCGCACGGTCGACCCGGACAAGGCCACGGGCAAGCCCCACTCGCTGTGGTGCGCCTTCGCCAAGTTCTACGAGCGGCACGAGGACGTGCCAAATGCCCGCATCATCTTCCAGAAGGCCACCGAGGTGAGGGCCAGCAAGCACATCGGGCGCGGGAGGAAGGGATGGAGGGGGAGCGGGCGGGCAGTGGGGGTACGTGGGCGCCGCGGCGGCGCGAGGCGGGCGGTTGTGGGCATCGGTCCCTGGAAACGGGCTTTACGGAGTAGGCCCATGCACTCCCAGCGCCGCCGAGCGAAGAAGTTTCCCAGCCGTGGCCCCTTCCTCTGCGCGTTGCCTCCTGTTTGCTCTGCTCCCCATCCCCGCGCTGCGGTTCTTCCCTACTCCGTCGAAAGTGCCTTGGGCACCGGCCGCAGGGCGGGAGAGTACTGCTAGATGCCAGTGCGCTCTCGCCAAGCGTACGAGTCCCAAACTCCCCCGCCGCCCCGCCCCTGCGCCCCGGCCCCCAACCCCGCCCCGCAGGCTCGCTACAAGTACGTCGACGACCTCGCGCAGGTGTGGTGCGAGTGGGTGGAGATGGAGCTGCGGCACAGCAACTTCAAGCGCGCGCTGGACATTGTCACGCGCGTGCTGACGCCGCCCGTGCGGCCGGCGCGCATGACGGTGGAGGAGGAGCGGGCGCTGTCGGTGCAAGAGCGCGTGTACAGGTGCGCGGCGTTCCTCGCAACTGCGGGAGCGGGTGTCGGGGTGGGGTGGCAAGGAGGATTGCCTCGATATGCTGCACCTGCCATGCCCAGCTGGGCCGGGGGTGGGCAGGAAAGCGTGTACACTTTTCGCGACTGCGGATGTCGGGGGTAGTAATAAAAAAAAGGGAAACGGGTCGCGTCGCGGACACCGAATCGCATACGAGATACAAGAGTCTGTGGCGGTCTCGGTGGAGTTGCTGTTGCTGCAACGTCAGCAACGAGCGAGCAGCACTGGATGTTGGGGGTGGGGTGTGTGGCGGCGAGGAGCATTGCTCCGGTATGCAGCAGCACATGCCATTCCCAGCTAGGCCAGGCGCTCGTTGGGTTTGGGGCGGATGGGCCCGGCGTGTGTAAGTCGCTTAGTGCTTTCTTCATGTGCAGCAGGGCGGGGCACAAGCAGCACAGCGAGATGGGGCACCGGGGCGGCATCCTCATCTGTCAGGGATGCGCGTTGGAGCCCCATAATTTCTACCCCCCCCAAAAAACGACGGCTTCCTCACAATGGCTCTGGCTGTATTTAGTTTACGTGCACACTGGCGGCACCCTCACGTCGCCTCGAGCAGGCCGTCGGCATGCTGCAAAAGAGAAACGCTCAAACCCCCAACCTGTCACCCCCGGCGGCCCCCGCCAGGAACCTCAAGCTTCACCTGATGCGCACCGACCTGGAGGAGTCCCTGGGCACGCGCGAGTCCACCTGCGCCGCGTACGACCGCATACTGGAGCTGCGCATCGCCACGCCGCAGGTCATCCTGAACTACGCGCACTTCCTCACCGAGCAGAAGGCCTTTGAGGACGCCTTCAAGGTGGGGCGGGTTTGGGGTTTGGCTTGGTGCTCGCGGCGGTGGGGGCTGGCATCCGGCGCGTTGGGAGTTGAGCGGCGCGGGGCGGGGCGGACCGCAGTGCGCTGCATGTGATGCAGTGCGTTCCATGTGAATGTCGGTGGCCGGTGCGTGGGTATCGCCGCTTGCGGGTTGCCTGCGCCAGCATTCGGTTGCGGGGCCAGGAAGGGATGCTTGTGCATTTGTGAGGCGCTTTCCCCCGCGTTATGCGAGGTAGATGAGGGCCGGGAGGGCCGTGTCTTATGCTGGCATTTGCCGTGCGCCGTACTCTGTACTGCAGGTGTACGAGCGCGGCATCGCGCTGTTCAAGTACCCGCACGTGAAGGACATCTGGTCGGCCTACCTGGCGGCGTTCGTGGAACGCTACGGGGGCAAGAAGCTGGAGCGTGCCCGCGACTTGTACGAGCAGGCCATCAAGGACGCGCCGCCGGAGGTGGGGATCCGCTATCCATACACTGCGGGTGGAGAAGGGGCGTGCGGGCAATTAGGTTCCTCCGTGGCGGTGATGCGGAGCTACCGGTTGCATCTGAAGCGACGGAAACTGGTGCAGAGAGGATGCGCCTTCCGTCCGGCCGCACCGGGTCGATCTGGGATGTGTGGCCTCAGCGCCGACGGTCCCTTGCACGGGAGGATGCTTCACACGTCAGCCAAGCGATAGGCAGCGTGACGCCCAAGCCTCTCGCCCATCCCCCAACAAACCAACACCCACCCACCCGCCCGGCCGCCCGCTCGCATACCCGCGCTGCCAGGAGTGCAAGTCTCTGTACCTGGACTATGCGCGGCTGGAGGAGACGCACGGCCTGGCGCGGCACGCCATGGACATCTACGCTCGCGCCCTGGCCGCGGTGCCCAAGGACCAGCGCAAGTCCATCATCGACATATACGTCAGCCGGGCCAGCGACTTCTTCGGGATCGCGAAGGTGGGGAGCCATATGGAAGAGTAGGGTTGACCAGGCAGGCTTACCTGGTTGCGGCGTTCTTGTATGGATCTACAACCGCGTGGGGGGGGCGGGGCCCCTGTTTGTGGTATGGATTATTTGGGCTTGCGCCAGGGCGCAAGCCCAGGGCGCCCTGGCGCAATGCCAAATAATCCATACCGCAAACAGGGCTACCAGGGCTGGAGCTCGCAGAGCCCGGAGATGCGCAGCGGCCTGGCTGCCTGGCACTGACAAAGCTATCTATTGTGGGCCACCGCCTGCCAGCAGCCCACAACGGATCTTCCCTCTCCAGCGCGCTGTTCGCTCACCCCCCCCCCAAAGCCACCGAGCAAGCAACACCCGCCCCCCCTGCAACCACTCACTGCCTTTTCAGGTGCGCGAGATCTACGAGTCCGCCATCGAGGCGGAGCCGCCCAACGAGCTGTCAGACGACGACGTGCGCGAGCTGTGTGTGCGCTACGCCGCGCTGGAGACCAAGCTGGGCGAGGTGGACCGAGCGCGGGCGATCTACGTGCATGGTTCGGCGGTCAGCCACCCCGACCGCGCGGCCGACTACTGGGCCGCCTGGCGCGCGTTCGAGGTGCGGCATGGCAACGAGGACACGTTCAAGGAGATGATGCGCATTCTCAGGTGCGTGCAAGGGCGGGGGGGGGGTGAGGGTGGTAAGGGGGCACCGCGGGGGCGCTGAGTGGGCGGGAGGGAGAACGGGGTGGGGGTAGGGGTTGGTGTGGTGTTGCGTTGTCCTCAGGTTGATGGGCGCAGCGTGCTCGGCGGCTCTTGGCATCCCTCGCTGATCGCCTGAACTCTGTGTGGGCCGTGTACGGTAAGAACTTAACCCCGCCCCGCCTGCCGACTTCCCCCCTCCAGATACTGAGAATGCCTTCCAACCCTCTTCCCCCCCTCCAGATCAGTCAAGGTCAGCTTCAGCCACATGCAGATCAACTCCATCGTCGACGCCGCACGCATCACCTCCAAGGCCGAGGCCGAAGCGGGCATCGCCGCAGCCGGCGCCGGGGGCGCCAAGCGGTCGCGCGAGGACGGCGACGCCATGGCTGAGCTGGAAGCCCAGGCGGTGGCGGCCATGGGCCTGGGCGCGGCTGGCGGCGCCACGGGGCGGGCGGCCCTCTCCGGCTTCGTGTCTGCGGGCGTCATCCAGCAGGGCGGCGAGAAGGACGGCGGTACGGGCGCGGGAGCTGGCGGAGCGCAGCGCAAGGCGCCGGCGGCAGGTGGGGCGGGGCTGTGATTGGGTGACACCCCGAGAGCTGCACAACTGAAGTGGCGCCATCTGAGGGCCTATGGGCCCACAATCGCTGCTTCCTCGATTCACAGCAACAAAAAAGAGAACCAGAAACGGGGAAGGCAGCCTCTAAGGACATACACACCCGAGGGTGTGACGTTTCCAGCAGGGCACCGAGTACGGGGTATGGCGTGCGAGGTATACGAGCAGACGGGCCCTCCCGGTGTGTCACCGGAAGCAGCAACGCAGCAACGCTAGGTACCGGTGCCCGTGTATGTTGTTAGTTTCCCTCCTTTCCTCACTTCCGGCTGAAACGAAGAATGACACCTGCGTCTCCTTTGCCCCACCTGCCTGGCCCTGGGTCCCCAGCCAACCCCGAGGAGATCGATTTGGATGCGGACGACGATGAGGGCGGCGCAGCCGACATGGACGTGGCCGAGAAGGCCGTGCCCGCGGGAGTGTTTGGCTCGCTGGCGGGGCTGGCGGCCAAGGGGAAAGACGGAGCGGGGGCGGAAGGGGACGGGGCGCAGGCCAAGAAGCGGCGAACGTAGGGAGGGCAGTTAATTTGTGAAGACCGGTTCGATTGTTGCGGCATGTTGCGCGGCTGGCTGGGTGATCGCTTCTGGTGTTGTACGCTCCAATGGGAAACTGTGTGCGCATATCCTGCGTGAGGGTGAAGGGAAATGGGGCGGGAAGACGCGTGTGAATGCGGGGTGTGAATACGGGGTGTACGGGACATGTACGGAACAACCCGACAAGACAACCGCCTCAGGCCAGTGACTTGCGCAAAGTGTAATTGAGATTCTGGAAGACGAGGGCAAGTCCTTTCTACAGGCGCGGCAGTAGCATTTTTCCAGACACGACTTGTTCCTTTACCGCAAACGCATCTGCAATGAAACCTCGAACAAACAAATACTTCTAATTGCCAAAGCTATCATGCACCGCGCGCACCATCATGCGGAGCCCCTTCCGTTCGATCCTGAGCGGGGGGCTCGGCGACGCTCGGCAGGTTCCATGGGGAGAGCAGTCGCCCGGAGAATACAGGATCATGGAATTCTCTTGGCGATGGTTGCCATCCTAGTCGTAATGTATTTTGGTGGGTCGGGTGGGAGGGGTGTAAAGCTCTTCTTCCGGCCCAGTGCAACTACCTAGATGTGGGCGCTCCTTCCTCTCGATGTGCTTGCAGTTGCGCGCAACTTGCACTACTTGAGTAGAAGGCACGCCGAAACACACCTGCCGGAGGACGTCATGGGCTTGGCGACCTGCAGCGAGAGACTCGCAGCTTTGGGCTTGGATTTAGGTAAGACTCGCGGCCGGACGCGGGAGTCCTTTTAAAGCCGTCATGGTGCATGTAAGGCTGGGTGTGCTCTGCCGCTGCTCCCGAGCCGCTACGCTCATTAGTGCTCTGGCTGCCAGGGGCTTCAGCCCTAGCCGAAATGCCGCGGCACACGCCAAGCCAATCATTTCACGGCTCACGCTCGCTGCGCTGCCCCCTTGGACTTCGGGAGAGGCATGCGCCCCCAGACTTCTCGGTTGACAATGCATTCCAAACGCAATGCCTCCTTGGACTTGCTGTATCATCCATGTTAGGGGATTGCATGTCACGCCTTTCCTTGGCTGCGGCGTTGAAAGCATGAGGCGGTCCAAACCCGAGCCTCCCGCAACGCACCGATGCCTGGCCTGCCACCCCCGCAGGCGACACAGGCTCGATGCGCCTCTCGGTCAGCAAGTACGCCTTTGACCGGAAGCGCGTGTACGACGCCATGGGATCCGGCGTACGGCACAAGGGCCTGGAACTTGGCGGCGTGGTCACGCAGGGGCTGCGCCAGGCCGACTTGTACCGCATCACGCACGACACGCGCTCCAACCGCGTCCTGATCATGCCCATCTTGCACCCTCTCGAGGTGCCCGTACGGGCCATGATCCTGCCGCTCCGAGACCGCGTGGCGGCGGGCAAGATTCGGGACGCCGTACGGGAGCTGCTGCTTCCCGTGCTGCCCGAGGGCGGCATCTGGCTGCAGGACGACGCGCTGTACCACGCAACGCTCTACCACGCCTCATCGCACGTGGTGGGGCGGCTGTGGTGGGTTGGGCGCCGGCGGTGCGAAGTGGGTGCGGCCGCCTTCGCATGGGTGGAAGCTGGGGATCGCCGTGGGGGTCCAGGGGTGGTGTTCTCCGAGGAGTGGTATGATCATCACAGTATGGCGATCGGCGAGGATGGCTTCGTGGCGGTCTGGTCTCGGTTGGCACCCGTGTGGTCATGGAATATGCCCACGATATGCCCACAATGTATATGCCACTCAACCGGGCGCGGCCCCGTCATCACCAGCACCTTTGCCCGCGCCCACAGAAGCCGATTCGCGCCAGGCCGGAGGTTATCGCCGAGGAGGAGCAGAGCATCCGGGCCGTGTGCGACGCCACGTGCCCCATCAACGCTGTGTTGGAGCGGCTGGTGGTCACCACCACAGGTTGGGCAGGGCGGGTAGGCCATGCGCACCGGTATCCCACGCCGCCATGCGGAGCTGCAGCGTCGTCTGGCTTGCAAGCTCCCTTGATGGTAGAGCAGAGCAAAGAGCATGTACTGGTATGCGGGCGCGCGATGACGGCGATGAGGAGCCCGGAGCCACGGATCTGGGCGTGCGCATGCCGCCCACCACTGGGGTGCTGGTGACAACACGGGTCCACATTGCATACCGCGCATCCCCCTGTGATGCCGGTCTCGGGTGGCAAGCAACCGGCTCGCCCTCCGCCGCCAGCATGTTGTGATGCACAGACCTCCCACCGGTCCTCGCATGCCCCGGTGCCCGAGGAACGGAACCTGCAAACATCCAAACCGTAGCCATGCCGCGCTTGGGCTCCAAGCTGTGCGCTTGCGCCCACCTCTCCGCCACCCGTTTCGGGCCTCTCGATCCTCTGGGGCCCCAGGCGTGGTGGTGGCGTGCTGGCAGGTGCTGCCAGACGGCGGCGAGCCCGCGCTGCTCCGCGCCGCGCTGGGGGCAGCCCTTCCCAATGCGCCGCCGCGCGAGGCGCAGATGGTCAAGGAGCCCGCCATGCTCCACACCACCGTCGCCAGGTTACTCCTGCCGCCGAACTCCACGCAGCTGGCTGCGGCCGCAGCTGCCGTCGAGGCTGTGAGTGCCGCCGGGCGGCGGCGGCTGCTGGCGTCCGACTCCCAGACGCAGCATCTGCAGCAGCAGGGGGTGGCGGCGGGGTTAGAGGCGGCCACGGAGCGGACGGAGAGCAGCAGCGGCGGCTCCGCGGCGGTGGCGGCGGTGGACAGCGATGTCGTGGTGCGCGCGGTGGAGGTGCTGAGTGCGACGCTGTGCGGCCTGAGGGCGCAATTCGGGGAGGTATGGTTTATAGAAGAGCAGGACCTCTTGGCATTAGCGCTGAACGGCCGCTACATCAAGCACGTTGCGCCGCTGAGCTGCCCCGCGGAGGGCGCGGCAGCGGAAGCGGCCGGGCAGGGCGCTGCGGCAGCGGCGTAGGGCCTGGGAGGGTCTAGTTTCCAACGAACGAGCTATTGAATGGTCGAAGGAGCACATTGCAATGATGAGGGGCGTAGTGCGGTGGGAGTGGTGCGGGGACGGAAGAAGGGATGCGCAGGGGCGCGAAGCTCTTGGCCCTGGAGACCGTCTGCTTGAGGGTTGAAGCTCGCAGCAATCTGTGGTTGGTTGTCGGAGGGCCTCGGTGTCCAGAGCGTACTAGAAGGCTATGCCGCATCAACAAACCTTACATAACGGCTGTTTGGGATGATCGGTGCAATGGCTCTGCAACAGTGGCATTGAGAGTGTCTTGGGCCCTGAGGCAGGGATGCAGAGTGTCATGTGTCCGTAAGGGCATTGGCAGTGTTGCGGATACCAACTCCCAACCGCCCCGATGGTGATGGTTAGGCTAACACGCTCGTGGCGAGGAACGTATGTGCGTCGCGCCACTAGGCACTTTTTCAACGCGCCGTACGACATATGTTAAGGCTTCCATGAGCGCGCGAGATTGTATACTCTCGGTTGAAACAGCCCCTCCCCGTCGCAGGTGGTGTGAGGAAACACCAGTTGGGTCCGGGGCGTTATGCCTGGGAGTACGGAGGACTGAGAGGAAGGCTCCGACGATGGCGAGTTTCGCATGTCGTGGAGTCAGGGCCATTATTCAGACGGCCACAGCAGCCCAACTGTTCGCCACTGCAGTTAGAGATGGCACCGGGGACTAGTGCCTTAGACGCGTGTTGCAGGCTTGCAGCCGGTGATGACGAGTCGGTAAATAAGGCAGAGCCAGGTCTTCCCCAACCGTTTGCCGCTGTCATCCCACGACCTGTGCGTCTGTACACGGACGCGCCACGTTCCTGCGCTGGTCCGAATACGGCGCGGGCAGGCTGCAAAAGACCCGCAGGTCCCAGCCTGCGCTCGCCGTAAACGGACCGAAGCAGGGGAGGTCTCCCCTGGACCGAAGCAGGGAGCCGGAGCGGAGCAGGAGCAGGGCGCATGCGGGGCATTCATGCGCGGCGTGTCGAGCGGCCTGAGCGGCAGGACGCAAACAGTTTACACAGATCGCTTTTGCTTCGTTGAGACGCAAAGCGACGCAACATGACGGCAAACTGGAGAACTGCGGCACATCACAGCGAAGCAGAGCCAGCTCAACGTCGGGTTCACGTGACTACTTGCGGCGCACCACTCTTCCCGACACAATGGGAAGCGGCCACGGTCTAGCCTGCAGCGCTGAGGACAAGCAGGGGTAAAAGCTTCATAACGTCTTGGAGAAGGGCGAAGCCCCAATGCGCGCACATGACAGGCAGGTTGAAGCTGGACACGGTTGCAGACGGATTGGACAAACGGCACGAGGCGGATGCGAGCACCGTTGGGTGAGGGAGTCGTAACACGGTGACGAAACTCGTCAGCAGACCAGCGTTCGGGGCCGAACTTGTCGCTCAAGTGCTACTGCCCAAGGGCAAGATGAGCGCAGCGCGATACAAGCGCTATGGCGCTGTATACAAGCGATCTGCACGACAACCATAACATCGGTGCACGTACAACACACGCATACACACACATGGCCTTACATATATCACACTAGTGACTTTAAATGAACGCGCACACCAAACAGATGCGACACAGGTCCTCCTCAACTTTTTGCCGCTGTAGCCCTTGAGCCCGTGCACGGATACGCCACATACAGCGAGGGCAGGCTGCAAGAGGTCCAGTTGCAGCGAGCCAGTTACAGCAGCCAGCTTTTCGGCGACTGCCTCTGCTTCGTTGACGTGCGACGGCCGGAACCCTCGCGTCCAAGGTTATGTTCTGGTTTGCGCCTGTGACATTGCTATGCGTCGGCACTACTGAAGATGCACCAGCACTTGGATAGGATAAAGCTACATTCCGGGCGCGGGTGAAAGCCGACACCGCACGGCAAGTGTTAGGATCGTGGGCCGCGGTGAAACAGCGCATCTGGCCAGACTTGAAGGCTGTGACGTCGTTGTTGCAGAACACTCGGTCGGAGCTGCAGGCCGAGACCGCGGCGAGGCCGAACACTCGGGCGGAGCTGCAGGCCGCGGTCTCGGCCTGCAGCTCCGCCTCGGCGTGCTTCTTCACCGCGGTCTCGGCCTGCAGCGTCGCCCCAGAATGCTGCTAAAAAGCTGCCACAGCCTGCAAATCCGCCCGAGTGCGCTCCTTCGCCGCGGCCACGATCTGCACCTCCTCGGCGCGCTGCTTTGCCAGCGTCTCGGACTGCCGCCCCGCTTCAGTGCGCAGCAACAACGCTGCCACGACCTGCGGTAAGGCCTGAGTGTCGCTTCGCCGAGGTTTCTGCCTGCAGCTCCGCCTCGGCGCGCTGCTTCGCTGCGGTCTCGGCGGTCTCGGCCTTCAGGGCCTCCGGGCCGGCGCCTGGGACCACAACGGATGGGGAATCGGTACAAGGGATGTGGGTCGGCCTGTAGTACACGGCAACACTCGTAACTACAATACCAACCCATCATTCGGCTCGGTTAGCTCGATGGATGCCCCGCCTACGCAAAAGGCAGTGACGCGAGGGTCACACCGAGAACTGCATTTAATTGCTGTACGGGCCGGCCCGGGCTGCGGCGCCGTTGAGCCTGATGAGCTGGGGTTGAGCCCTGTCCTGGGGAACGGCGAGCTTCACACAGCGAATCAGAGACCGGTCTCCCCCAACTGTTTGCCACTACAGCCTTGAGCCGTGCACGGATGCGCCACGTTCCTCCACAGACGTGACTACAGCGAGGGCAGGCGGCAAAGAGTCCGGTTGCAGCGTACCCCCGCCGTAGTCGGCCTGAGCAGGAGCGTCGCGTAAGCGTGCGCACCAGCAGCAAGCAGTCAGGCGACTGGCTATGCTTCGCTGGCGTGCGACGGCCGAGCCCTTGCGTCCAAGTCCAAGGTCATGATCTGGTTCCCGTGTGTGACCATTTGCTATGCGAGTCAGTGAAAACAGTGATTGTGTACAGTGCTGTATTCCGCGCTCTGCTGCGAGGGATGTACGTCAGCAAGTTCCAAGTTCCAGTTATAGTTCTCTGCCGCATGTGAACAGCGCAATAGTGGGAGTCGGCAGCGATCGTAAGTGAGGACCATGCTTCACTTGCCGCAGCTCGCCCCACGCAGCAACGAAGAGGTCTTCAAGGAGGGCAACGAGGAGGCACAGATTGCGGCCCAGGAGAAAGAACTGGAGGCAAAGGTGAAACCCCGCGCTTTCTGTGGGGCGCCAAGGGTCCGCGACGTAATTCCACAACTTTGTTTTGGCACTCAGAACACCGCAATTCGCGAGTGGCAGAGGAACAATCCAATCGTTGGAAAGCCCGACGCGCCGGCTGACCTGCGCGAGGGGGCGGAGGAGGAAGGTGCGTGTGTTTGAAGGCGTGCGGCACAAACGGCACGTGCAATACCCCATCTCCGTGTCGCCGTGCTTCACGATATTCTTAATAATCGCAGCAGACCCCAACGAAGGCTCTCTCGAGGAGGAGGACGACATGGATGGGGACGAGGAGATGTGAGTTCCGGCGGCGTCCTTGCCGACCAGGAGCCTACCATGGCCACTCAGGTGGGTACATACCATGGCCCCTACCATGGCCCCTTCAATGGCCCATACCTCATACAGCTTTGCCTCAGTTCGAAGGCACGGGGCTACGCTCCGTCGGGTGCGCAGCCTGGCACAAGCCTGAATTAGTCATGTAGGTGTGCGCCAACCTCCACGCGCCGCTTGAAGGGCTACTAACGCTTCCGGTTCCCCGGTAATGTAGGTGGAGGACATCAAATGGATTCCAGGCACGGACTTCATTGTAGATGGCTTTGCATTCCAGAGCCCCAAGTGCCGCCACTACTTCCTGACGCACTTCCATTCGGACCACACTGTGGGCCTCAGCAGGTGCGGAGGGGTATTGCTAGCCTGGGAACCTGGGGTGATTCGGGGACTCAAGGCGTCCCTATGGGCGCGCCTAGTGCTGTTTTGTGGTATTTTGTGTAGGCCTCTTGCCCCTCTGTGTTTCATGTCCGCGCGGACGGTGGTTTAGGTTTCCAACTGACACTTTAGCGTGACACACTCGTGCAGACGTGAGGCTGCCCCAAACTGCAAAAGAACTGGGGCGTACGAGGGCGCCACACCCCTCCCTAAGCCGTCCTGCAGCCATGCATGAGGACGACACACCCATGGTCCCGTGGACTTTCGTTCGCTTGAGCGGCTGCTTGATTCTGAAGCTAGCCTCTGTGAGCGATGCTCCGCACCGCACCCGTGCGCATGGCAGTGAGTTGGTACGATGAATTTCGATGGGCGCCGCTGCAATGGCGAAGGAAGTGAGCCGCCGCGCTCCTATGGGCCGGTCGGCCCTTGCAGGAGCTTCAGGGGCGGCATCATCTACTGCTCACCCGTCACTGCCCGGCTGCTAATCCACGACATGGGAATGCGGCCGCAGGTGGGGTTGGAAGCACGCGCGTTTCGGCTGCCGGGTGCCGCGCAGTCACTGCGGGCGCGCACTTCTTCATTTTCATGGGCGAAGCGGCAGGCACATCGCAATGGGCATCGCGACTGTACCAATAGATAGGTGCTACGGGCACGAACACAGGCAATGCGTCGCGTCACTCCCGCGTAATGTGCCCGGCTTCATGCCGCTCAGGTGGTGAGGCCGCTGGAGGTGGGCGTGCCCGTCATCATCGAGAGCGTGCGCGTTACGCCCCTGGACGCCAACCACTGCCCCGGCGCCGTCATGTTCCTGTTTGAGGTGCCCACCGACGGCAGTGACAGCAGTGGCGTCGGTGAGGTCAGCGGCAGGAGCCCAGCGCCAGCTCCGGGGCTACCACCGCCCAGCAAAGGAACCGCCGAAGGCGTCAGCGGGAGCGGCAGCAGCCAAGTGAGAGGGGCCAGGCACAACATACTTCACACGGGTGACTGCAGGTGCGTCGTAGGGGTTGAGAAGCTGCCAGGGCTGCTTGGGTAGGGTCCACACGGTGGAATGACGGGCCCCTCGGGACGGTCTAAACCACACACTTGCCAGACTGCTCGGCTGTTCGACTGTTTGCCTCGCCTCGCTCGCCTTCCTCGCCTAGGCTGTTTGCCTTGTCTGTTTGCTTGCAGCATGTTCACAAGCACGCACGCATATTCGCACGACGTAACACACTTTACCAGTCTCAATCTTGATAGTTATGACCCTAAACAAGAGACTTGCGGACTACTAGGGGACTAAGTACAATGAAGATTGATTAGGATCTCAGCACCGATGCACCGAGCGTGGGTGCACCGATGCAACCGGCCCCGGCCACCGGCGATGTCCCATGCAGTCACAGGGCAGGACTTATACAGATGGCGCTGAGATGTTTCCCCCACACCTCCATCACACTCTTGTTCCGGCCCCCGCGTCACCTCCCGGGCGGCATGGGCCCTGATTCTTAAGCTGGAACAGTCACGGCTGGCCCATCTCCGTGGCCTCCTTACCCCCGGGCGGTCACCCGCTGGCGGCCGTCTCTGCAGGTGGCAGCCGTGGATGCGGCAGCAGCTGGGGCTGGCGGGTGTGCGAGTGGACACATTGTTCCTGGACACCACCTACGCGGCGCCCAAGCACACCCACCCGCCGCAGCAGGAGGCCATCAACATGATGGTGCAGGTGCGACGGCGGGCCCTGACGCATGTGACACAGGAAGCGGGCGTGGTATCGGCATCGCCGGGCCCATGTGACACGGGCATGCGGGCAGCGCGGCGAGCGCTGCGGGCGAACGGTGAAGATACCGGCGGCGTGCGGGTCCTTTGGGTCCGTTGACGCATGTCGGGGATGGATGCAGCGGGGCGAGGAGCGCGGGCGCTTGGTGGTCCTGCGCCAAGCATGGGACGGCCTTTTGCGGTGGGGAAGCGTGTGGCGTACTCTCCTTAGCTTGGTACGGCCTTAGCGCGCTACAAATTCTCCGGTACTTGGAACCCAGCTACGCCGGTGATATACATGTAATGTGCTGCGCACCGATACGTTGTGACTACCGTGATTATCATTCATCACTACCCTCGGCCTTGTTGGACGGCATTCCAGGCGATGCGAGACGCACTGGCGGAGGAGCCGCGGACGCTGTTCTTGCTGGCGGCGTACCACATCGGCAAGGAGCGCTGCTTCCTGGGGGCGGCGCAGCAGCTGGGGGCCAAGGTGCGTTGCGCTGCTGCTGGGCCAGGTTGGGCGGGCGGCCCACAAGACAACGGGGTGCTTGCGCTCGTCGTGCAGTCCCGTACCGTTCCGGGCCTCGTGCTTTGGGAGGTAAAAATGCGGGCGGGTGTCGATGTTGATGCCGGTCATGGTGGTGTGAGGGTGACGGTGAGAATCCGGTTGAATCCATCGGTCCCGAAGCCCATTCATGTTCACCCACCAACAGGGACCTGTCCTCATCGCGCAGTTAAACAGCTGTTGGCCGATCTCCGCTGAGAGAGCTGTGCTTGCGCTGGTCTCGTGGCGTTGCTTCGGTACCCCGTGTCGCGGAGGTCGTGCGCTGTATGCTGACGCCTCTGAGCCCGCCGCACGCAGGTGTGGTGCAGCGACGCCAAGCGCTCGGTGCTCCGGCTGCTGGACCTGCCGCCCGAGCTGATGGCGCTGCTTGTGACCGACCCACGGGACGCTGCGATCCACGTCACGGGCTGGGGGCTGCAGCCCGACGACATCCAGGTGCGGAGGGAGCAGGTGTTGCCTGGCCTTGGGCTGATAGCTCTTAAGACCGTGAGGCTGTGTGGGGAGGAGCACCTGCGCAGGCTTGTTGCGCTGGAAGAGGGATGGTTACGGGCTTACGGCTCCTTGCATGGATAGTGTTGCAGGCAGAGCTCGCATACGATTAGCACGCCATTGTCGTGTCCTACGATATGTAGTCGCTGGCATGAGTGCCTGACACGCCCAACCCTGTAGGCCTACATGGCCAAGTTCCCGGGTGTCTGGCAGCGGGCGATGGGTATCCGACCAACAGGCAAGTTCCGTGTGGGGCGTGCGTGGCTGAACCCTCAAGCCAACAGCCCGCCCGTCCGTCACTGGCGGAGCGGTGTCCTCTGGGACGGCGGCGCTGGCCGCTGTCACTGTGTGTGCTTGCTCCTGCATCAGGCCCTCGCTCCTGGCATGACGAGGCCGCCTCTCGCACCGCCCTCATGATGCGGGGAGTCGTCACGGAGCCATGCGCCATTGACACATCCAGAAGGTCAAAGGTCACGCACCATCAGCCGAATCGCCCCGCAGGATGGACCTACCGGCGCAGCGGCGGCCTGTCTGTACGGCGGCAGGGCGACGTGTCCGTCCTCGGTGTGCCGTACAGCGAGCACAGCAGCTGGGGTGAGCAACACGGGCTCGGGGTACGGGGTTGGGTGCGGGGGTCGCCGTGCTGCGGCTGTGTGGGGGCAGGCGTGCATTGCAGGCATGGGGCGTGGACAGTGTGCTGGATGGCATCTCCCCTCATTTAGGGCCCATGCGAATTGGTGCTTCTTTGATGGTCATGGAGTGGTCGCTGATTACGTCGAGTCGGCAAGCGCCCAGACGCTCGCTCGCGCCGCCTCCCGTCAGCCTCGTCTCGAATGGCTTCTCCGTACCACAGCGCGCGTCCGCTGACTGCACCCCATGCCGCCTGCATTGTGGCCCCGACCTGTGGGTCGCAGCCGACCTCTGCGACGCGGTGGCGCAGCTGCGGCCGCGGCGGCTGGTGCCCACGGTGAACGCGGCCACCCCTGCCAAGCGGCGGGCGCTGGTGGACCTGTTCGCGCACCTCATGGACCTCAGTGCAGACCGCTCCAGGTGGGAGGCGGAGTTGGTTGGGCAGCGCCGTAAACTGAGGGAGGTCAGCTGTGAGCTGCTCAGTTCAGAGCTGCGACGGTAGTGTGGTGGTGAAGGGAGCAGGCAATTTGAGGGCGGCTTGTGCACAGACTGTGACGAAACCCGTCCTCTCAATAGGCAGAGGACCATTGTTTGCCCTTCCGAGCCCGAACTGCTGACCGCACCGATGGTCCGCTGGGTAGAGCACAATTGCAGCACGTCTGAATTGCATGCAAGCGGTGTCAGTGTCGACTTCAGATGCTGCGCGCGCGGACCTGCCCACCTCGCCGGCAATCCCCTTGTCTCGCCGCATGTTCACGCTCCCCCAGCTCCTCCATATCCACACACGCTTTCCCGCAAACTCCCCAGACTGGACGTGTACCTGCTGCGGGGAGGCGGGATCAGCCGACCAGCGGCTTTAAGACCGCGGGCGGCCGACGCCTGCAAGACGCCATGCGCGGGTGGCCCTGCCCTGCTCGGCGGCTTCCAGCGGGGCCCTGGCGCGACGATGGTGACGGCGTGGGAGGTAGTGGACCTCAGTGGGCCGGACGCAGGTGAAGAGCTGCAGGAGGCGGAGGACCCTTGGGAGCTGAACCCGCACCCAAAGCCGGACCCGGACCCGGAGGTGGCGGGGAAGGCGGAGGAGCCACGGCAGCAGCGGTTGCTGGGCCATGCGCCCGAGCAGGGGCGTGAGCGGCAGTGGGGCTGCGGCCAGGGTGGCGAGACGGCCTCCCCCGCTCCGACTGCGCCGGCGCCACCTTCCTCCTGCCCACGTCAGCACACCGAGCCCTCCACGACGTCGGGACCGGTCTCGGCGGCGGCTGGCAGCAAGCGCGCGCAGTTGGAGTGCGATGCTGATGGCGGCAGCGGCGGCGGATGCGGGAGGGCTGCCAAGCGGCTTGCAACCCGTCCACCGCTTTTGGAGGAGCAGGCAGAAGTGGAGGCGAGCACCGTCTCTACGGGCGGTGTGTGTGGGACTGCGGCCAGCGGAGGCTGTGGGGGCGCGGTCGAGTTCGTCGTGGACCTCACTGGAGAAGACGACGACAGCGATAACGGCGGGACGGCGGTTAGCATTGGCCAGGGGCTCGGGTCGGGCCCGTTGGGGGTTGCGGGGCCGGAGGCGGTCCGGGGCGCACGCGGACGCCCAGGCGCGGCGAGCCGGGTACGGGGACGGGCGCTGGGAGCACCGACGCAGCAGCGCCAGGGGTCGGGCGTGCCGGCGGCTCGGGCGGCCCTAGCGCACCTGCAGAGCAGCATCCGGAGCTTCTTCGCGCCGGCCCGCAGGGCCCTCGCGGCGGCTCTCGGATGAGCTGGGCGTGCAGGGTTGATGCGCCTCGAGGATACTGTACACGCTCGGATTGCCTACCTTGGCAGTTTGCACCTTTGCTCGCTTGCTAGCCTGGCTGACATGCATTAGTGGCGAGAGTTCAGAGGGGCTTTGTCGCTCCTTGCGCGCGAAGTACGCACGGCATCGCGCATGGGCGCGGCAGAGGCAGGAGGAGTTCTGTGGATATGGTAATCAAGCCACCTGATAGATTATAGTGTCAATTGCGCATGCCGACTGCTGACGTACAGATTGTATGTACGGTAAGGGTACATGACGTAGGAGCCCAGCATGGACCCGTATTCTGGCCTGGACGTGCCGGTGGGAGTCAGAGCGGCCTTGCGCCCACGTGCTTCGTACTGGCCATGCGCGTTTTCAAGCCACGAGCAGCACCATGGCGTCGCTCGTTTGTGCAGGGGCCGCAACACGCGTGCCGCTAGGCAGCGATTCGCGGAGGCGCCGTACGCAATAATACTCACTGGTTCCTGTCATGGGCGGAGGACCCACGTCAGAAGCGGTTGCCAGTGATGACCTGAGTGAAGGGAGGATGACCAGGTGTTTTGGAAATGCGCCTAGGCACGGCCTCCAGGTTTGGCCGTGACCAGCCACGATAACCGGCAGCTGCGCAGCCCTCTGATGCGCTGAGCCCTTCACGTTTCCCGGCTCCCACCCCTTCGTGTCTTGTGTCTCCCTCTCGTAAGGAAATGCATTTAAAATGAAACATCGATTGGCAGCTCGGTCACGTTCCATCACACATCCTGTGCAGATGCTGGCCTTTCCACGTTCCCAGGCCGTGTATCCTTGGCGAGGCAACACCCTAAGCCTCGCGTAATCTCGCGTCGAACAGACGGGACCACGGGACCCGCCGCCACAGCAGGCTCGTGCATCCTTTCCTCTTGGTTGCGCCTGTTCATCATAATTGCGCGCGTCTGTTTCAACACTCATTGTAGCGCATCATGAGATGCACGCGCCAGTTGCGGCGAGGAAGGGGGACTGTGCGAGGGGAGGGGAGGCGAGCGGGGGCCGCATGGGTCTCGGGGGCGATCACTTCTGCACCGTGAAGAGCGTGAAGACGCTAAGAAACCGTTCTTCACGCCCCGGTTTCTTAGCGTCTTCAGAAACCTAAGACGCTAAGAAACCGGACCCAACTATCCCGGTAGAGCAGTGTCTGCTAAGAAAAACAGGCAGCATCGTGAGCAGTATCACACCCCGCCTGTTGGCGCATCTGCTCCCGTGTCACCTTGTACAGCGGACACGTGTGCACAGCGGACACGTCTTCCAACCCTTGTGCTGCAAGACCCAACAGTGAAGGTTCCTTGGGGCGTGCCCAGCCTTGCGAGACGCCGCGTGCTGCCTTCGTGCACATGGAAATACGCAGCATGCGCCCACCCCGAGCGCCAATTGATTGATAGATTAGGTTAAGCTGGTCGTGAAGGGGCAAGGGGAAAGGATCCAAAGGATCCAGCTGCTTCAAAAATCCACGTCTCCCGAAAATTCACGTCTCTCAGTAATTTGCTCACATTTTTAACATAGCACAAGTTCAGAGATTATTCACGTCTAAGTTCCCCATATTGCCTGAGCTGCGCCTGGACAATCGTAGAGACTAGCGTACGCCAGCCTCTGTTTCAGTATGAGCAAGCTGAAGCTTGGTAGCCGAAGCACACGAGCAGCACAGGCAAGTCCTCGTAGACCCGGCGCGGCACGAGGGCCACTATAACGGGCCGCGCCATCGTGCAGGGACTCAACGAGAAAGAGCAGATAGACCTGGCCATAGCGCTAAGCCTAAAGGAACCACACCCGTTGTGCGAGCAGCAGCTTTCGATGGAGCCTGCCCACGCGGCAGCCCCCACCGCGATGGCCGTCTTGGCTGCAGCCGCGGTGCCTGACGCCCCGGCAGCAGACCGGGCGCCGGAGTACGTGCCCCTTGACCCAGGGCCGGGCCCCATGGGGCATAACGGGACCAGCGTCGCTGCAGCGGGAGATACCGGTGAAGGGGGAGATACTGGAGCCGAGCCGGCGGAGCCGCCCAAAAGGCGAGCAGCAGCGAACCGGAAGCGATTCACAAAGGAGGTACGTGTGAGGCCTGGCTGTGGCTAAATCCTGCATGGCAGGTGCTGTTGTATGCTAATAGGAGGTTAGTCCCCTGCTGCCCCTCCATGCACGCTCGCCAGGAGAGCGATAGCGAAGACTATGACCAGGGCGCTGATGACTACGAGCCGGAGCCCAGCAGCAGCGCCTCCGACGACGACAGCGACTTCGACGATGACGAGAGCGAGGATGAGCGCCCGCAGAAGAAGCGCAAGGGGCAGGTATGCATAGAAAGCGTAACTCCAGCCTTATAAAGTATGGCACATGGACCTGTTGCCTGTATGGGCACCCACATATGCCTCTGTTAATGGAGGGGAGGCAGGCGGGGCGGGTGGAGCCACTGTAGCACAGCGAGGATGTACACGGGACGGGAAGCAGTGCCGTGATAGTATACGGATGCCGGAGAGGGATGCAGCGTCGGGACGGGATGCCGGTCCGACGGGGTGCCGGCGCTTCGGTTTGTCGCCACTACGCTATATATCATGCCGGAAAGCCAGCCGCTGGGGTTACCTAAAGCCGAAGTGCCAGAGCGACGCCATGTGTGATGTTGCTGTCAAGCTAGTTTGGGTGTTTGACTACATGCCTGACGCAATCGTGACCCAAATGAATCAGGCTGCTGTCAAGAAGCCCGCTGCGAAAGCGGCGCCTGGCGGCAAGAAGGGGGGAACCGCGGGCAAGGCAGTGGCGTCCAGCGCAGCGGCCAAGGGGCTAGTCGCAGCAAAGAAGGGTCAAGCTAAAGCGCCGGCCGCGGGCGCGGCGCGCGGGAGCAAAGCCGCTGCAAATGGCACAGCAGTCGCTGCCGCGCCCGCGCCGGCGCGCACCCTGCCCCCTGCGCAAGCGCCGCGCCAGGTGGCCACCGCCATGCTTGCAAGCACGGCTACGGATGATCAGGAGGAGCAGGAGAAGGCTGCGGGGAGCCCCTCTGGCAACCACGATGAAGGGCCAGCGCACGCCGACGGCGACGTCGGAGAGCAGCCTGATGGGCCCTCGGTAAGCGCAAAGCTGCCGCGGCCAGCCGTCCCGGCGGCCAAGGCGCCAGCAAAAGCGCCAGCCGTGGCCAAAGCTGCCACAGCTCGCCCGCCCAAGGTGCCACCGCGGGTCGGCTCGTCGACGCCTGCCGCCGTATCGGGGCTTACAGACAAGGTACGTGTTGACCCGAAGGCAGACCTAACCCAGTGGCCTGCGCAGGGAAACGGCACGGTTTCTTTACCGGTAAACTCTCACTTATCACAGCGTGGCAGAGAGCAGGGCAGCACAGTCTTCGCATGGTCGTAGTCGACTGATTTGTGACCCGCTGTAAAACCAGTCAGGAAAGGGCACACACATGCGCATGAGAACCTGCGGCTGGATTCGGTTCATTTGCCAAACGACTCTAATGGTTTTGCTGCCTGACCAGGCGCCGTCCACGTCTGCGGTCACCGCTCCCGCGTGCAAGCCCCTTGGCCTTGTGAACCGTCCCAGCATCGGCTCGGGCCTGGCGTCGGCGCCCTTCAAGTCGCCGCTGGTCTCCTCAGGTGCGCCACTGGGTCGTCACCTGGCCCTTCCAGATTTGCGGTCACAGCATGTGCAATGATCGCCGGGGCTTCACGTTTGCTACTGCAGGAGGCGCTGCCGGCGGCTCCGGTGCCAAGCCCAGCGTTGGCTCCGGGATTAAGACCGCGATCGGTGGCTCTGGCATCAAGACCGCGATTGGTGGCTCTGGCATCAAGCTCCCGGCATCTGGCACAGTTCCCTATCGAGTCTCCGGTCTTCGCCGCCCCAAGAAGTAACGGGAGTTCGGGGCCACCGCAATTCGTATACATCTGACTGAATGCTGCTGTAATCACAAACGACTTATGCATTACTGGGAGGCGTGCGATGGGTTACATGTTTGTAGTAGCAAGCTTAGGCATAAGCCCCTGCTGGCCCACAAAGGTGCGGGACTTGCGGGGCACAAGGTTCCACGAAAGAAAATGAAGCAGCACGATGAGCGTACTTTTTACGTGCCTGAAAAGGTACCATATGCAGCGGAATGCTACTGGCAGGGTGTGGTGCGCGTGTGTGCGTGTCGTTCGTACGGCGCTTCCAGAAGGGCTTGCGACGGTCGCTGTGCTAATGTTCTCGTGTATCGCTAGCTGATAAATCGTGTTCACTATGGCACAAGATTTTGTAGCTCGCGGCGACCGCTTGTTTGTGGAGGAGGACTATGCGGGAGCTGTAGAAGCCTATAGCGAGGTGTGTAATTACAACCGTATCTTTATACTACCACTCTCTGACATGTCCATAACTCTCTCGACAGGCGCTCCAAGCAGATCCCCAAAATGCGCGCATTTACGAGGCGCGGGCGAACGCTTACCTAAAGCTGGAGCAGTATCCGGACGCAAATGCGGATGCGACAAAGGCGCTAGAGCTTTCTCCGGGATTGGCCAAGGCCTACCTGCGCAAGGGGTACGATGCGTGCGCTCGAACGTGTATGGCGACACCCTTGCACACCCTCGCGCTGTCTCTGGCCCCAGGGTGGCCCTGTTCAACATGGAGGAGTATGAGGGGGCCAAGGAGGCTTTCGAGGCGGGGTGCCAACTCGCGCCCGACAACACCTTCAAGCAATGGATACGGAAGTGCGATGCGGAGCTAGAGGGTGAGGCGCGCTAGGACAGCTGAGCTCTAGGGTTCGGTCCAAGCCGTGGCATGCGGTCGAGGCGCTGAAGGGTGGGCGTACAGCAGCCGCGGGGCAAGTTGTCGCGTCCGGGTGCTCTGTGCAAACAGTTAAATCAGAATGTCCGCCAAGACCCTTGGCAGCGGCTTGCCATGAAGCTGGTGTGTCGCAGAAGGCAGAAACGGTGCGTCCCCTGCTGCTCCCCATCGGCGCCCGAACAGACGAGGCCGCCTCCCAGCCCAAAGCGTCTGCTCCTTCTCCCGCCGGGCCCGCGCCCATGGCAAGCACGTCACAGCTTCAAGGGACGACAGCGGGTGCGGCAGGCGCCACGGAGGCGTCGTCCGCCGCTGCCGCCCCCGCTGCCGCCCCCCCTGCCGCCTCTCCTTCTGGGTCGGCACCCGCACTGGCTACGGGTGCGGGGCCAGCCTCGGCGCCCGTGGCCGAGCTGCCCGCGGCGGCGGGCACCTCGGCTGCACCTCTGGCGCCATCGGCTCCAGCGGAGTGCAGCGCCAAATACCGGCACCAGTACTACCAGCTAGCCAACAAGGTGGATCAACATGTTCCCTGGCCGTAGGGGACTTCTGCGGACGCCAGCCGGGGACGTTACGTGTTGCTTGGGGCTGTCACACGACCGGGTTGGGCTGACGGCAGCTCAATCCCACAAGAGACGCCTGCGCACACATTGCGCTGTGGGCCCGGCGTCCTGTTACTATGTGGGATATGCGGTTGCGGGGAATCGTGCGCAGGGTCACCAGCACTTCGCTTGCCGCTGCAGGTGACTGTGGACGTGTACGCCAAGAAGCTGCGCAGGGAGCAGGTGTCGGTGGAGTTCGGGGAGAGCCACTTGCTGTTGGTGATCCGGGACACGGACGGCAACGAGGAGTACCGCCTGGACGTGGAGCTGTACGGCAAGGTAGTACCGTACATCGGGGGTCACACGTGGCTGTGAGGAAGTGTACATTGCACAGGGTTGAGATCACGTTGCTTCCTCTGCACAGCGCCCTCGCCACCCCGTCCACACTCCCGCAATCCCTGGGCGGTGCCGCCAGGCCAGCGCGCCACATCCTATCCGGGTCCCCCGCATCACTATTTTACCTGCACTGCCCCGCGCTTCCCTGCGTGGCCCGCCCCGCAGGTGCTCCCCGCCCAATGCCGCTATGAGGTGCTGTCCACCAAAATCGAGGTCACCATGGCCAAGGCCGACCAGATACAGTGGGTGAGTCCCGACCCCGCCCGGTGGGGTTCCGGCACGTGCAGCGTTGGCCAGGGGCGCTCAAGCGCATTGTGTGCATCAGCCCTCGGCCAAGTGTCGCCAGCAGACGATGGCAACGTCGCCCGGTATACAGATTACAGGCTCCCCAGGGGGGCTTTAAGCCACACGAGCCGATTGGCTCCCGACAGAGTGGCTGAAACACCCGTATGGCATGTTCAGGCACAGCGGTCTGCATGCTTGAGGGTGGCGGGTGGTATCCCTCCATCCGCTGGCTGGTCCAGGGCTGCGCCCCGGCGTGTTGCCCGTTCCTGGGGACGATGGCACCTACGGCGTCCTCGCTCGCCCCCCTGTCGGGTGGCTGGTTGTGCCACTGCGACCGGCATAACCCCGCCCGCTCTCCGCCCGGCTCCGCCTCCGTAGGGCTCTCTGGAGAAGAGCAACAAGGTGGCGGCGCCAAACTATAGCACCCCGGACACGGAGGCCCCGCGGCAGTACCCCACCTCGTACAAGAAGCAACCAAAGGACTGGAGCAAAGTGGACGCGGAGCTGGCGGTGAGCGGGCCGCGAACGGGGGCGTTGCGTGAACTTAAGAGATGCTGGCACTCGGGGGACGAGAATCGCGACGACAAAGGACGGTTGGGTCCGATTACATGGAAAGGACCGCGGTCATGTGCTGTAACCATCTCTGATGGCTGCGTAACGGTGCGTGCGCTAACTCGCCTACCAGTGTTGTACCCGGTACCTGTACGGGCGCCAGCTCTGGTACACCTCAATGCCGAACGCTCTTTCGCTCAGTTACTCCCGCTCGCCAGTCCCAGTCCCGCTGCTCTTCCCCGCCCGTGCTTGGTCTGTCGGCCCCAAGCCCCAAGGCCGTGCCTGCGCACCAACACCCCAACTCGCCTTCCCACCGCTGCAGGAGCTGGAACAGAAGGGCGAGCTTGACATGGGCGACCCGCTCAACAACTTCTTCAAGAAGATCTTTGCGCAGGGCGATGAGGACACTCGGCGCGCCATGATGAAGTCGTTCGTCGAGTCCAACGGCACCGTGCTGTCCACCAACTGGAACGAGGTGGGCCAGAAGAAGATCGAGTGCACGCCGCCCGAGGGGATGGAGGTCCGCAAGTGGGAGGTTTGAGCAGGAGTGGAGCAGGGAAGGAAGGAACGGACGATTGCAGGATGGCGAAGTCGTGTTGGTGGAAGGGAGGACGGGTGATGGAGAAGGGGGAGTGCACTACCGGGGGGACGCCCGTGGAACGTCGCATTGTGTATTTGTGTTGATTAGCCTTTCGATGGGGCGTTGGGCGCATTGGCTGCGTAGAGGAATACTGGCCGACAGGCGGTGCGTGCTGGACCTGAGGCGCGGTACCGGGTCAGTCCCATATTGCCTTACCCAGCAAGAAATGACTTGAGTTGGCCCAGTCGGTTACACTAGCCCGGCGCTTGAGCGGTTGGTCAACAAATTGACCGTGCAGTCGTGGCAAAGCATGTCACACGTGTTCAGCCCTGTTCGGTACCAGGCCGCGATTGGAGCGCGGCAGTTGAGTGCAGCTGCTGGGTGTGCCGCAGATGTGGAGAAGGGGGGGGGGGGCACAGGAGGCATTCGCGCATTCAGAACTGTAAGCTACAGATGTCGGCCTTATGGCGATGTATCCGCGCACATACCGTATGAATCAAGGGACGAAAAAGGCCTACACCAGCCGCGCAGCTCGACTCCAACAGAAATAAAGCAGAAATTTCATACACAAGGGGGACCCCCCCAATGCGGGTGTCAGGCTCCCAGACGCCAAGTCGCAAAACAAGCGGGACACGAACGCTCTCCAGGCATCAATGGATGACAAAACACAATGCAAGCTGCAGCAGTCCTGACATGGCACATGGTAAAACACACATTGCGGTACGTGCTACTTGTCTTCGTTTGCATGTCTTTGTCCGTAGACCTAAGGCCGGTTACGACACGCGTCACCCTCTTTCAGGTATGGTAAAGCGCCCTATGGTCAATATGAACATCACCAGCCGAATCGGACCCACTCAAGCATCACTTCGGCAGCAGGCCTCACGTAATTTCTGCATGTACCAATCAGCACCTGACCTGTTCGCAGCCCCGGACCATGCCGCCCTGCACCCGCGCCGACCCCCTGACAACGCCGCATCGCCAACGAGGGTCCACAATGGCCACCAGGGTGCCTCCCTCGCACCGTACGGTACACATTACGTACGCGACTCCGACATGCACCTGAGCCCCCAAAGCCCTGAAATTTTTCAACGTAGGCCGTCAGGCAGAAGGGTCAGGGCCTATGTCACTCCATCCTCAGGACATGTTCATCATGTCGCCACCCATGTGGCCTGATTGCTGCTGCTGCTGGAATTGCTGTTGTTGCAGATGCTGTTGCAACTGTTGCTGCTGCAGCTGCAGCTGCTGGATCTGCTGGATCTGCTGCAGCTGGTGGTAGGGGTCGGCTCCCAACAATTGCCCCTGCCCCAGCAGCTGCTGCTGCTGCTGCCCGAGCCCCGTGCCGAGCTGCCCAGCGCCGCCGCCATTCTGTCCTGCGGCGCCGGCTATGCCCGTCCGTGAGGACATGATCACCGCCGCCAGCTGCTGGTGCTGCTGCGCCGACAGGCCCCCCCACATGCCGCCGCTATCGGTGCCGCCGACAGCGGGCGCGCTGCTGGCCGCCGCCGACGCTGACGCGGTGCTGGCGCCGAATCCGCCGAGCCCCAGGCCACCTGGCCCCATGCTGCCCATGCCAGTAAGCCCAACGCCGCCGGCGAGTCCGCTGACGCCCGCCAGCCCTCCGGCGCCACTGAGGCCTCCAGCACCGCCAAGGCCCATACCTCCGGCAAGGCCCTGCCCGGGACCGAGCCCCAGCCCCAAGCCCCCACCCAAGCCCGTAGCCCCGCCCAGCCCCACCAGGCCGCCGCCCAACCCCAGGCCCCCTGCCAGGCCGCCCGCGCCGCCCAGCCCTCCGACTCCGCCCAGCCCAGCACCGCCGCCGAGCCCCAAGCCGCCGACTCCGCCCAGTCCGGCACCGCCGCCGAGCCCCAGGCCTCCGACTCCCAGGCCTAAGCCGCCGGCTCCCAGGCCCAACTGGTTCGTTCCCATGCCAAAGCCTCCGGAGCCCATGGTCATGCCCATGCCCATGCCGCCCGCGCCCAGGCCGCCGCCCATGACGTTGGCCGCGGCCATCTGCAGTCCAGCACCGGCAGTCAGCGCCTGCGTTCGCTGCAGCGAGGCAGCCAGCATCCGGTTCTTCTCCTCCCGCGCCTGCCGCTCCATCGCCTCCAGCTTCGCCCACCGCTCCAGCACCGCCGGGTCCGCGGTCGAGCCGCCCGCCGCATTGCTGCCGCTGCCCGCGCCGCCGGCAGCAGCATTCGCGTTGGCAGACGCGGTGGCGGCCGCGCTGGCGGCAGCCGCTGCGGTGCCCTGGCCCGTGACGTCTGCGCCTGCGCTGCCAGTGCCGCCGACCGCGGTTGCCGCCGCCGCGGTCCAAGATGACGATGCAAGGGGCCCGCCGCTGCCGCCGCCGACACCCGCCCCCAGACCGGCGGGCAGGAGGCCCTGCATTCCGCCAAGCATGGGGCCCTGCAGCCCGTTGCCGCCGCCATGCATCGCCGACCCATGAAAGTCCCGCAACATGTCAAAGTTGTCCATGCCCATGAGACCTCCGCCCGCCATCGCCGCCGTGAACTGCGCCTGCACCTTGGCGTGGGCGGCGGCCGCCGCGGCCGCCGCCGCGCTGGCGGCGGCGGCTTGCTGCTGCTGCTGCAGCATGATGTCGCGCTGCTTGGCGGCGGCCGCCAGCGTGCGGCCGCCGTTCATGGGCAGCGACCGCTCGCGCTCCTGCTTGCTGCGGCGGCGCGGGGCCTCCACCACCTCGATTGGCGGGCCCCCGTCGGGCGCAGGGATGCTGTTGGAACGGGAGCGGTCCTGCAGCTGCAGCTGCAGATGCAGGCCCTGTTGCTGCTGCAGCTGTTGCAGCTGCAAGAGCTCGAGCGGCGGCCCGAAGGGGTGCGTCGTCAGCGGCCCGGGCGCCGGCCCCGAGGCGTGCGGCTGCGGCAGCCGCGGCGGGTAGAGAGTGGGCGGCTTGGGGAACTGGTGCCGCAGGAGGCGCATCGCCTCGGCCATGCTCGGGGGCATGTAGGCCTCGCGCGGGTAGGGTTGGTGCTCCCGGGCGCAGCAGCGGGGGCACCTGGGGAGGGGAGCGCGGCGGGGTGCGGTGAGGGTGGGAACAAAGAGGCTGGGGGGCATTCCCATTCGAGAAACCCCAGGCGCATGTTCCCGGTGGGATGGGCCGGGAGAATGGCAGGGGTTGGGGTGGGCAAAGGCGTCGCTCAAGACTCGCGGAAGGTATGTACTGGCACCGGGCCTGGCATGGGGGCGTCATCAGCGACCGTTTGGCCCGAGCGTGGCGTCATCGGAACGGCCCGAGCGTGGCGTCAGTGGAATGACCCGACCAGCATTCATTCGGCTGCTGTCCCCGCTCGACCAACCTTCCGCCCTCAACCACGCCGCACGCAGCCGCACCCTCCCTCCCATCCCCTGCCCCCTGCTCGGAGGCACCCCAGGTGCCAACGCACTTGTAGTCGTCTGGCTTGCCGCGAGTGGTCCGCCCCTTGTAGCTGTCCTCGTTGGCGCCCACGGGCCTGCGAAGCCCCACGCAGCGGTGGTGGAACCACTCGTCGCAGTAGTCGCACGCCACCATGGGCTCCTCCTCGTTGTACAGCTTGCGGCACAGGCAATACACGGCGGACACCTCGGACAGCTTCTCAACGTCCCGGTCGACCTGGGTGGGGAGAGGGCGGCGGCGTGGGGACATGGCGGGTTCACGGGCAGCACGAGTAGACAGACGATGAAAGCAAAGCTAGAAGGGGGTTGGGGTTGGGTACTGGGGCTTTAGGATAGGGTGACGGAAAAGTCCGTTTCCTCCCTTCCACCTCCCAACGTCACCGCAAGCTGTGCTCCCATCTGCGGCCCCCGCCGCTTCCGCCCCTACAGTACCTTGAACGGCAGCCGCGCTGCCGCGTCCAGGTGTCCCTTCGCCTCCGCCAGCAGCGCCGACAGCTCAGCCGTCAGCGCCTCCTTGCCCGCCCACGGCCGCAGCTGCTCCATGAGGCCGTGGCAGCGCTGCTGCCACGCCTCCACGCCGGCGATGAGCTCGTTGAGGGTGCGGTACACGGGGTCTTCGGCCGGGACGCCCATGGCCTGCGCCTCGCGCGCCGTCTTGGTCGCAAAGTCCACCGACACCCTGCAATGGTGCGGTGTGCGGTGTCCCGTGATTCCGCGGCGCTTGAGGCCCGGCGCGGCACGGGTTAGGAACTCCAAGCCGGAACTTCCAACGCAGCGGAGCGAAACAGGCTGACGAGGGACGCGAGCGCCATTAGCCAGAAGGCATGCGGCTGGGCAACAGATGCAGCCCGAGGTCATGGACTTTCCCAATTGCGTCATTCTTCGTGTACATTTAAAAAGCCCCAAGCAACCGCACCCTCGCCCGCAGCCCCTCCGCTACCCGCACCCACTTTGCGGGCCCCTGCAGTATCTGGGCCGTGCGGTTGCGCCACGCCTGCACCCGCAGCAGCTCCATGGCCGGCGCCGCGACGGCGCTGGCGTCCACCTCCATCACGCACGCCTGCTTGATCACCTCCCGCACGGCGGACGCCGACGCCATCAGCTCGGGCGGCTGTGGCAACTCCGGCAGGACCAGCTGCTGCTGCTGCTGCTGCCGAGACGCGCCCGTCCGCGAGCCAGAGGCGCCCCCGGTTCCAGTCGCACCGGATGCGCCGTTTGCTGCAGCTGCGCCGGCTGCTGTGCCGTTCCCGGCGTCGGGGCGGGGCCGGATGTCTGGTGCGTGTGCGTCCATGAGGTTGGCGTGGCCCGAGATCACCCGCCGGGCGGCGTGCTGCGACGGGCGGAGGTGCGGGCGGGCGCGTGAGATGGGACGCAAGTTGACGGGCAGGGGAAGTAGCAGAGCTCGCAGGAGGCGTGTTGTGGTCAGCGCAGGCGCGGGCACCTGGCCACCTGGAGACCGCAGGACATTCCGTACCAGGCCAACCACTCCATCGCCTGCGCGCAATGAAGCGAATCATGGGCTATACTCCCGAACCCATAGCCACCTGGAGAGCAGGGCCCTCCCCCTCCCCCGGCCTCCACATCATGAGCCAAGTACGGGGAGTCCCGACCCCCGCCCCGCCCCGTCGTGCCCCAAAGCCATGCCCCATGCGCCGAGCGCCCCACCTCCCACAGCCTGAATTCCTCCCGTGCCGCCCGCAGGGGCTCCAGCTCGTGAACCTCGGCCCGCAGCGCCTCGCCGCCCGCGATCAGCGCGTCCAGCTCCGCGGGGCTCGGGCGGCGGGTGCGGCGGAACCTGCGGCACACACCGGCACACGGCGCGCCCCCGGCGCGTCAGAATGTTCACCTGGTTCACCCCGCCGCGTCGTAAGGCCCCGTGAGGAGGGTGAAGAGGTGACGGGGCGTGCGACAGGGGCCTGGCCCGCTGCTGGCGGCCGCTACCGGTACCTGTCGAGACCCTTCCGCGGATCCCCGTATGACTCCACCTCCATGCCGCGCCCGCCGCCCCGTCCGACCTTAGCGTAGAGTCCAACACATGGCGTCCGTGGCTGTTACTCCCACACCAGCTCACGCACCTGTTGCACAGCGCATCCAGCGATGGCAGCGGGTTCTGCACATTGCGGTCTCCAGCGGCGGCGCAGATGGGGCAGGACCAGCGCTTGGAGTTCCGGGCTGCCGCGACGGACAGCCCGGCGCAGCGGTGGTGGTAGATGTCCCCGCAGCCCTCACACTGCATCAGCGCGTCGTCCGCCCCTGCCGTGCTCTGGCACAGACACAACAGCGGCGGCGCGTGCGGCCCCCCTCGGGATACGCCGCCGAGTGCCTCGGGAGGCAGGCTCTGCAGCTGCAGCAACGCCTCTGACGCTGGGGGCATGCGCGCGCCGTAGCTACGGACCACCACCGCCCTCCGCATGCCGGCTGCGCCGCCGCCGCCGCAGGCGGCGGCCGCCCCCTCGCCAGCGCCCTGCGGCTGCTGCTGCCCGTGTTCCTGCCCTTCCTGCCCCTGCTGCCCTTGCCCCTTCGCCTGCTCCGGCTCCTCCACCTCGATCTCCTCGATGTCCTCCCCTTGCCCGGCCACCCAGCCCGCAAGCAGCCCCGCCCGTTGCACGGGCGCCAGGCGGCTGAGCCCCACCAGCGCCAGAGCCACCGTGGCCAGGATGGCGGCCAGGCACCTCTCGACCTGGGGTCAGGGTAGTTCCCAGAACGCAGGGTAGGTTATATCCTTTCTCGCGTTCCTCCATGCGCATCTCCGCCTGGCCCCTGCCTCCCAAATGCCCCGCCCACTCTTTGTTGCAGAGGATTCCCTTGTTAGCCCTCCCAACTGGGCTCCGAGCCGCCCGCAATCTGGTGCCCTTCCCTGCAATGCACGCGCACCTTGTTGTTGAGGTTGATCTTCTGCTTGAGGAAGGTCCGGCGCATGAGGTCTCGCCACTCCTCCACCGCCTCGATGGCCTCGTCTGCCGCGTCGATGAGCGCGGGGTCCACGTCAAGGGGCGAGGCGAGCGCGTCCTTGCGGGCGGCGGCCAGCACCGGCAGCGGCGCGCGGGGGCCGTCGGGGCTCAGGAACAGCTGCGGCGGCAGGCAGGGGTGGAGGACGAAAGGAATGTGTTCAAGACCAGGGCAACGGGGCAGATGCACCATGTATGCGTGTATGGGTAGTGCAAAAGGTTCATGAGGCGAAGATGCTACGTGAAAGCATATGCATATGCTCCTCATGCTGCTGTAGTCAGTTGGTAGCAACACGATACTTGTCTGCGAAACAGCAACATTCCTTCCGCTCCCATACGCCCAGCCCACCCATGCTAAACGGGGCCCTAACGGGTTCATCCCCCACCCAGGCCCCAGCTGAGGATAAAGCCCCCCGAAGTGTCGGTGACAGCCACCCAGCCACCCACCCACTTCACCCACCCACCCACCCGAAGCTGGCCCAGCCTGGTGCGGTGCTCCGTGAGCAGCGCCTCCAGCGTGGCCAGTGTGTCGGGCTCCAGAAGCAGCCGGTCGCTGTCCGCCACCCAGGCGGCCACCTCCGCCTCCGCCAGCGGCACATAGTCGTCGTCGCTGGCCTGCGCGGACGCCAGTCGAGCGCGCACTCGCATCTCAAACGCCGTCGTCTCCACCACCGCGGCCGACAGCGCCTCGCGCATCGCCTGGTCCACGGGGAGGCGCAGCACCGCAGCGCGGTCCAGGGCGGCTCGGGCGGCGCGCAGCGGCGCGCGCCGCGCGCGCCGCGCGGCGACGGCAGCTGCCTTCGCCTCCGCCGCGGCGGTGGCGGCGGCCCGTGCCTCCCCCACCGCCTTTACGGCTGCGGCTGCGGCGGCGGCCGCCTCGTCGACCCCTGAGTTGGCGGCGGCGTCCACGGTGTGGGCGGCGGCTGCGGCGGCCGCCGTGGCGGACGTATCGGTGTCGGCGTTGGCGGCGCCGCCGCCGCGGCCATTGCCGTCAGCCTCCACAGACGCTGTTGGCGAGTCGCACAGCATGGCTGCGAGCAAGTCCTCCTCGGCACGCCCGTTAGGCAAGGCATCCGCGGCCGCGGCTGCGTGTGTGGCATCACCCGCCTGCACCTGCCGCTGCTTATGCTCCTCCGCGTCGCCGCCGCCGCTGCTGCTGCCCGGTGCAACAGCCTCACCAACCGGAACGCCGTCCTGGTGCCGCTCCCGGCCCCGGTCCACATCCCCAGCCTGCTGCTGAAGTTGCTCCCCCACGGCGGCGGGTGCCTCGTGGGCGGGGCCCGCCGCCGCCACTGCAGCCGCCTCAGCGGCCCCAGCGGCGTGCGCCGCCTCCGCCGCGGCCGCCACCATTGCCAGCGCGGCCGCCGCCTCAGCCTCCGCCGCCAGCCGGGCCGCCTCAGCCTCAGCCTCATCGGCCTCGGGCTGCTCGAAGACGAGCGCAAACGTAGTCGCGACCTGTACGGCAAGGCACACAGATGTGCAAGCAAGACCAGGACGGATCCGGGTGGATTCCCTAGGTGGAGCGATGCCTCTTTGCACAGCCAGGCGGTAGCTAGGTCCCAAACCGGGTCGGCGAGAGCTACCAGCTACGCACCCTCCCCTTCATCTTCAGCCCGTCCTAACTCCTCCCCTTCCCCCTCCACACACCCCCTCCTGCCGGTCCTATTCCCTCTCCCTCCCCCTGGACGAGCACTCTGCCGCGCGGCCCAGCCCCGGCCACAAAAGCCCTGCGCAAGCCCGCGCCCCGCTCACGTGCTTGTTCCAGCGCAGCGCCTCCAGCCAGCACCTCAGCCGCCCGCCCTCTGGGAAGTCCAGCACCAGCTCATCGTACTCCTCCACCAGCGCAGCCGCCTCCGCCGCGGCGGCCTCGTTGGGCGGCTCCGCCAGCAGCGCCGCCGCGCGGACGCGCCACAGCGCGGCGCCCTCCAGCAGCCGCCGCAGCCGGACCAGCAGCGGGCGCGGCAGGGCGGCGTAGGCAAAGCCCAGCGCGGCCGCCTCCGTGAGGGTGGTGCTCAGGTCCTCCATGCAGGGGCGTACGCCGCGGTCGGCGTTGGCGATCAAATGCTCTGGGGGTATAAAGGAGCAAACGGTTGAAATGCTCTGGGGGTTTAACGGAGCAAACACTGAAAATGCTATGGGGGTTTTAAGGAGCAAACGGTGGAGATGCTCTGGGGGCGGCGGGGTGGCAGGGCTTTGCATATGAGCAAGCTGGGCGCCAGCAGCATTGGAGTCGCGCTCTGGAAGAGAGGCGGTGGCGGGAAGCGCCAAGTAGGAGGCATGGCAGCTCGGCTGCTCACTCCACACGGCGACTAGCGGAGCAAAGGAGGCATGGGACCCCAGACCCGAACACCCCGTAGTATGTTATGCAACGACGGTTCGCCGCTCAGCGGGGGCCCCGAAGTGCCTCCAGAGCCCGCAAGAGTTTCAACGCACGGCCCGCCCGCGCGGGCCACCCCACCTGCCACCTCGACCCACTCCCGTGCGCACTCCAGCAGCCGCTGCACCACCGGCAGGCGCTCCAGCCGCAACCCCAGCCGGGAGCCCTCCGCGACCAGCTCCTCAAGCTCCGCCATGCTGCGCGGGACAGCCGCCACCTCCGCCACACTTCCGGCGCTGCCACCCGCTGCCGCCGCGTCCGCGCCGCTGGGGCGGCAACTCGACGGGCTCGCCTCGCCTCCGCCCGCCGCCGCACCATCCCGCTGCGCCTCCACCCCCTCCATCACCACCTCCGGGGGCCCCACCGGCCGCTGCTCGGGCTCCTGCGCAGCCTCCGGCTGCGGGCCTGCCTGCGCTGCCGCCTCCGACATCGCCCCCGCCTCCGCCCCCGGGGGGCCTCCCACCTCCACCCCCGCCTCCGGCGCTTTGTCCGCGTCAGTCAGGCTGGCGGCGTCGATAGCCAGCAGCGCCTGCACCCGGCGGTCCCAGGCCTGCGCCGCCGCCACCCGGGCCTTGAGCGCCTCGTACACCTCCCCGCCCTCGGCGCCCATGGCCGCCGCCTCGCCCAGCGCCTCCGACAGCGCGTTGAGGGACGTCTTGGCGGCCACTGCGCCCGAGAGCATCCGCCGGGCGCCCTCCTCCCACTCGCGGCGCCGGATGGCGGCCCGGAGCGCCTCCGCCTCCGGCATCACCACCGCCATGCGCTCACCTGGGGGTTAGGTTTACTCAGTGGGGATCACCAGAGGTGCCGCTCTACCTGCTGGATTAGCTGCACGCCAAGCGAGCCAGGACGCGCCTTGAAACACGACACAGGAATCAATGGTGAGAGACGTTACGGCGGCTGACAAGCCGCGGCCTGTCACGCAAGGTGTTATTACCAACACCCATAGGGACCCGTGGTGGCCCCAGTCTGCTAGCCACCCACCAGAGTGCAGCAGCTGCCGCAGGTTCTTGAGCGATGGCGGCGGCTGGGCGGTCCGCGCTTCCGCGGCCCTGCGCAGCCACTCCGTGGCCTTGTCCAGCAGGTCCACCACCGACTTGACCTCGGGGAGGTACGCCTGGCGGCGCGGGGAAGGGCCAAAAGGGGTGACAGCGACGCGGTGCAACGATGCCGCCAAACGCCGAGGGGGGGGGGGCGGGAGGCGGGGGCGGGGGGCGCGGAGGGATAAAGAAGGGAAACGGGTGGGCGGGGCACGGTTTCACGTCGCATGGTTGGTCGGGTGGCGGCAAAGCCGGCGATCGATCCCATCGATTCCCCGCCCTGCCCTGCCCTGCCGTCCGATCCAAGATAACATTCCCACATCTACCACCTTGCACGTCCACAGATACGTCCAGCGACCGCCAACGACCCGTCATTACGGGCCCTTTTCTCTTTCTCTCGCCTCACCGGTAGCGCCGCCACCTCCTCCACGTAACCGCGAAGCCGCTCCAGCGGTGCCTTGGTCCGCAGCAGCGCCTTGCCCGCCGCCACAACACCCTCCGCCCGCTCCACCAGCGCGGCCAGCCCCGCCAGGGCCGGCACCGCCACGCGGCAGCTCGATACCTGCGCCGCCAGCTGCCGCAGCTGCGACAGCGACGGCCGCTGCTCCGGCGGCAGCGACAGCGTGTCCGCTAGAGTTGTGACGACCGGCGCCGCGACGGCCGCGGCCACGGCGTCCGCCGCAGCGACGACGACGGCGCTACCGGCGTCCGCCGACGCGTCGCCGCCGGCGGGTGGGGCGTCGTCCACCGCGCCGTCGGCAGCAGGGGCGACATCCGTCGCGCCATCGGCGGCGGATGCGTGCGCACGTGGCGCCTCCGGCACCGTCGTCGTCGCAGGCGGCAGCCCCGCCGCTGCGGGCCCTAGCACAATGCGCACCATCTCCATGAGGCCCCGCCCCGCCACTATGCGCTGCTGCAGCTCCGCCACCTCGGGCACATCCACCTGCAGCGAGGAGGCCTGAGGGGCACCGAAGGCGAAGGGGTTTGGGGACGCGGGGGGCGAGGGATTGATTGGACCGAATAGAAGAAATTGTGCTGGCATCCGGCACTAATATCCTGAAAGGGAGTGTGGAGATTGACCTACACATCTCGTTGACATGCTGAGGCTCAAGTACAGCTGGAAGAAGGAAAGGAGCTGTAGCCGACAGGAACGAGATCTGCCTAAGCCAGCGGCTTTATACCTAAATCCCCGTCCCCAGTACCCTGGCAACTGCCCAGCCCCGGACCGATGCAACCCCCCACCCACCGCCTCCGCCAGCTCCTCCAGAGCCTCAATCGGCACCAGCCGCTCGTCCGCCTTGCCGCCGCCCGCAGCCAACCCGGCGCCTCCCTCACCACCTCCTCCCGCGCCGCCACCTCCCGCGCTCATGAGCGCGGCGTAACGGCTGCGCCACGCGTCCGCCCCGCGGCGCATCTCCCGCAGCCGGGCGAGCACCGGCAGCGCGATGGGCGGCGGCTCGGCGGCCAGGACCGCCTCGAGCGCGCCCATCCGCGGCCGGCCCACAGCGCAGGCCGCCGCCTCCTCGCCCCACTCCAGCGCACGGCGGCACTGCTGCTCCGCCTCTCTGCACAGCAACGGCGATATGTACCGCTTAAACGTACTGCACCAGCGGTATAGTGCAGCCCACATCAGGACCAGATCCCTTACCAGAGACGCCGTCTCAGGCGCCGTCTAAGGTGCCTTCTACGGGTTTCCTATCGATCCCGTCAGTGAATCCCGTCAGCACTATACCAGGCTCACCGCGCCACGTCCGCCTGGGCGCCAGCCCACAGGAATTGCTCCGCTCCGGCCATCGCCAGCTCCACCTCCGACTGCCGCGCGGAGCCGCTCCGCAGCAATGTCCGGATGCGCTGCGCGTAGGCCTCCGCCGCGGCGCGGTGGAGGGCGATGAGCTGTGGAACGCAACCGAAGCGGAAAGGGTGAGAATACAGGATAGAGCAATGTCAAAGGCGTTGCGGGCGCGTTCCATTGGTGGCGGGTGATGGCCGGACCACAACTAGGTTACGAATTACAGGTTACACGTCCGTCCGTCCGTCAAAGCCGGGGGCGGGGGGGGGGCCAAACGGGGCGCCAAGGGTGAGATGAATGGCAGGAGTGTCGAGGGTGTTGCGGGTGCGTTTCATCGGAGATACACGGAGCGTGCAGCTACTGGACTACAATTAACGCACGAACGTGCGCCGGGTGCCCAGGTCCCTAGCATCAGCATGGGGCCCTTCGCCCGTTCCTGCCTCACAGCGCATCCCAGTACAGTTCTCGCCTCCTGTTTCCACGATGACCCCACCGCCTCCCGTTTCCACGATGACCCCACCTCGGAGAGCTCGCCGCTGGAAGCCACCACAGCCCCCGAACGGACCACGCCGACGGCTGCCGGGACGATCGCCCCCAGGGCACCGCCGCCGACGCCGTTAGCGACCGGACGGCCATCCACCCCAGGCTCCAGCTTCACCAGCGCGTCCACGCCGTCGCTGCCCTGCTGTCCTGCCGCCTCGCCATCCTCCTCCATTGCCGTGGCGATGGCGTCGGCTGGCGCGCAGGTCACTGCTGTTGCTGGTGCTGCTGCTGCGACGGCGGCTTCGCTGCTGGCGCTGGGGCCGGCCTGCCCGCCCTCGAGGGCGCGGGCCGGCCCGGGCGCCGACGCCGCGGCGCCGTTCGTTTTGACGGCGGTCAGCGCCAGCTGCTCCTCCTTCACGGCGTCAGGCGGCAGCCGGCTGGAAACCTCAGCCGCCATCTGTGGGTCAAGGCAATGGCAGTGGTGGGGAAATGACCGTCGCCCACAGTGCCTTTTCGTCACCGCCCGTTGGCATCCCTACATGCCCCAGCCTGCGTGGGCACGACCCGGCTCGCGTCCACCACAGCGACCCACCTGCTCCAGCTCCCGTACGCTGTACCGATACAGCAGCCGCCGGCGGCCGGGGGCGCAGCCACACAGCTGGTCGCCGTGCAGGCAGCACGCCAGGCGGCCGGGGCAGCAGTCGCACTCCACGCCGCTCAGCTGCAGCCAGCAGTGGCACACCGTACAACACTCCTCCTCCTCGCCACCAGCACCGGCACCGCCGGCGCCGGACCCGGAGCTGGCTGCGCCGCCGCTGCCCTTGGACCCGCCGGCGCCGGGGCGGCGCTGCTTGCGGCCCTTGCGAGGGGCCTTGGCGGACTTGGGCCGCCGGGGCCCCGCGTACATGCCCTCGTCCACCTTGACCCGCCGGCTGCGGGTGACGCCTGACGGTGAACAAGGCGAGGCTATGCGGTTAGCCTGGGCAAGCACACAGCGAAGCGCGAAGCGTTCACTGCATGCCAGCGCGGCGCAAACCTGTAAGCCGCCGGAGGCGTGCTTGGCTTGAGCCCGCAGCTGTGGCAACAGTCGATTTGATGACCCAGGCGCAAAAGCTCCCCAACCCCTCCCACCGTGCCGCACTCCAGCTGCCCAGCCACCCCAGACCCTCCCCAGACAATATCCCCCGCCGGCACCTTGCGCCCACAGCGCCAGCCGCGCCCGGTGCTCCTCCTGCGCCACCCTCCGCATCTCCGGGGCCACGAAAGCCGCCACGTGGGGGCTGGCCTCGGCGCGGGCGACCTTGAGCAGCAACTCGTGCTGGTTGATCACCTGGGAGGATGAGGCGGGGGGTGAAGGCGGGTCAAGGTTTGCGTTCGGTCGGGGCCGGCCGCTGCCGGTAGCCTGGTAGGGCGACAATGCGCGAAAAGCTCAGGCGGGGAGGAGCAGGCCGGGTGTGGAGGGTATGATAGCCCCTTTCGAGGTACCCAGCTGTGCTTTCGGCAGTTCTTCACTACCTCCGTCCCAAGTCCAGTTGGTTCCTCGAACTTTCACACTACGATTCGATGCCTTCAGCCCCTGCCCACCGAGTATCGGTGACCCAACCCCCTAAAAACGGCGCCCCGCCGACGGTACGCCCCAGTCTGGTCCACCCTCAGCGCTCAGCCTGTTGTCTCGACGGTCGGGAGAGGAATGCGCCCCAGGGCTTCCATGCTGAGCACGCCTTCCAACCCACTACCCCCGTCCAGTCGCCGCCCCACCGGCTGCTTGCGGTAGAACCGGTACCGCTCCTCCGCCGCGCCCGCCATGCGCAGCCAGTCCGGCGGCGCGAAGTTGACCGCCTCCGCGCAGTTGAGCCCGTGGTTGAAGCCCGCGTGGTAGGCGCCCGGCCAGGTGACCACGAACTCGCCCTCCTCCTGCGTCAGCGCGTACAAGGGCACGCCCGCCGCCTGCAGCGTGCGCGGGCTGACCATGGTGACCAGCTGCAGCAGCAGGTCGGGCTGCGCCTCGAATTGGTTGGGGAGGGCGGCCCGGAAGGCCGCCTCGAAGGCCTCCCGGGAGGCCGCCGGCACGGCATACCTACAAGCACACATGTACAGGGTCAACCACATTAAACTCACGTACAGGGTTGGGACGTGAAGGTAACCGTGAAGGGAGGCCGTGGGGAGGTTGTGCAAATGATGGATAGCGGGTGGCGCAAGCATGTCTCTCCGAACCGCGGACGAGGGCGAAGGGATGGACGTCTAAGCTCGTGGAGCGCGCGCACTGTGCTGGCCGATCGGTAAGGGAGACGGGAGTGATGCAGATGCGTCGTGAGGACAACAGCGTGGTAGCGGACTGGCGAGGCCGCGCCTACCAGCGCTTTGGGTCGCCAAAGTGGTTGTAGTTGATCGAGTAGAGCAGGTGGTCCTCCACGTGCCAGCAGAAGGCGGAGAAGAGCATACCGACGTACAGCCACGGCACGGTGATGCCGGTGATGGGCTCGGACAGGTGGCGCAGCAGCGAGGGGTGCACGCCCTTTGGGGTGCGGCAGCGCAGGCGGGAGGGAGGTTATTCAGTCCGTGGGCAAGAGCTGAGTGATACGGCGGGAGGGGGAGGGGCCCCGCGGGCAGGGACAGGGCAGGGGGAGATGGGCAAGGAAGCGATCAATCCGGTAGCGTGCGACCATATGCCCCGGTACTTGACTAAGAACCACGGCTCGAGGATTGCACACACTACCCGTCGGTCCTGCCCCGACCTGATAGCCCAAGATCCGCTGCACCCACGCCCTGCGGAGCTTCCATCCCTTCCGTCCCCCACGCCTTCCCTTCCCCTCCACTCCCCCCACCCCTGACCCCCGCCTCCAATCCTCTACCCCCCGCCACCACGAGTCCCAGAGCCACCCAACAGCCCCACCTGCAGCCTGGGGATGTTGTTGAGGTTCCACGGGTGCGACGCGTACGCCGCCGCCGCGGCCGTCTGCTTGTCGGCGGGCCCACTTGCCGGGCGCGGGAAGCCGCTCCCCAGCTCCCCGCTGTCCAGGTCCGCCCCGTACAGCACCTCCACCTGGTCCTCTGCCTCGTCCACCAGCCGCCAGAACTCCTCCTCAATCTCCTCCCAGCTCACCTGGTGCGTATACGTGGTGTGTGAGATCACGCTTTACTGGTGAGTGAGTGCGAGCAGCGGCTCTTGACGACACGCATCTCAGGGGCCGACACATGGGGGGGGGGCTTGAGCCGACCCCGGAGCAGGATCTGGAAGCGGAGTCGTGCTGCTCGGCCCACCACGACTAGCTGGCCTTTTATTCAAGGTCCAGCCACCCGCTGACCAATTCCTAGTCCATGCTGTACCATCCCCAACGCAGCTGGGGCCCAGCCGGCGCGCTCGCTGCGATCCGTACCTTCTTGGACTTGGCCTCACTGCCCCAGTAGGTGCGCTTGAAGTGGTTGGCGTGGCGCTCAAACTCCGCAAACGTCATGTCGTCCCCCTCCGCAAAGGCGTAGTTCTCCGTCTCCTCCTTGCGGCACCGCGGGCACAGCCACTCGCCCTCCGGCACCGTCGGCAGCGGCGGGCTGAGGCAGAAGAGGTGGAAGCCGCGGTCGCACCGGTCGCACAGCAGGATCTGGTCCTCGGCGTGCCCTCCGGCGCACACCTCGCAGACCAGGCTGTTGATATCCTCTGGGACGTCACTGACGGGCGACGTGCTGACGTCAGCGGCCTTGCCGCCACCGGCACCGCCGCCGGAGGCTGAGCCGCCGGAGCCGCCGCGGCCGGGCTTGCGGCCCGCCGCGGCCTTTGCGGCCTGCAGCATGGCTGACGTGGGCGCGCCGGCGCGGCGGCCGGGCTGGTGCCCGGGCAGGAGCTGCTTGGCGACACCGCCGCCGCCGGCGCTTGGGATGCGGGGCTTCACCTTCGGCCTCGGCTTCCCAGTGGGCGACAAGGACGGCGAAGGGGAGTGCGTCCGAGCCTGTTTGCGTTGGGGCGACAGGGATGGGAGCGTACCTTCTCAGCTGCAACCGCCACTAGCCACGCCACCTTCACACTTCCACCGGTGCCGGGTGGACAACACGCGAACTGCACCCTCCTGCGGTTGTCAGGAGTCTTGCTCAACTCCCGGATCCGTCTACCCCACCACCGTCATCGCCGGCAGACCCTCCAACGGCGCGCCTTTGCCAACGGTCGCAAGGCCACAGCTCGCATCCTCCATGTTCCCTGTACCAGTGTCCCACTTCCCCCGCCCCCAGACGGCCGCTCGCACAGCAGCCCACCATGCCGCCTCCGTCCCCGTTGGCCCTGGCGCCGCCGACCAGCTTCCGCCGCTTGGCCACGGGCGCGCGCTGCTGCTGCGGCTGCTGTTGCGGCGGCGGCGGCGGCGGAAGCCCCTCCTCTGCCGCCTTGGCGTTCCGCATCATCAGCTCCAGAATCTCAACCGCCTCGGCCATGTCCGCCTCCTCGTCCCGCATCCGCTCTAGCTCCGCCAGCTGCGCCTGCTTCCGCTTCGACTTGGGCTGCACCGGCTGCTCCTGCGGGGCCTCCGAGCGCTGCAACGGCTGCGAGCCTGCCGTCTGGAGCGCCGATCGCGGCTTCTTCCGCTCCGCCCCCGGGACGCCGCCCGCCGGCCTCCCCTGCGCCTTCGCCGCCACCGCCTTCAGCCCCCCGGTAGGCTTTGGCGGGCGCGGATCCACCTGCATGGGCGACACCGAGTCCTGAGCCGGGGCGGCCGCCGGCGCACCCGCTGCTGCAGGCTGCTGCTGCTGTTGTTGCTTCTGTGATCCAGAGCCGCGGACCAGGCTGGTGAACTCGTAGTCTTCGTGCCCGCGGGGCCGCTGGCGCTGGCGCTGCGACCGCCCCAAACCGACGGAGGCCGAGGCTGGCGAGGCGGCGCCATCCGGCGACGTTGCGGGCACGGCTGCGGTGGTTGTGGCTGGCGCTTCCGCAGGCGCAGATGCGGGTATAGACTGCGCGGCGGACCCAGCGGCGGGCGCCGCAGCCGGAGCCGCGGCCGGAGGCGGGTCTGGGGACGCGGTCGGAGACGCGGCGCCGAGGGACGGCACCGACGGCAGATCGGCAAAGGCCGGCCGGCCGACCGCGGGCGGCTGGTCATCGGTCTGGTCAAGGTCCGGGCTGGGGCTGCGCCTCCGCTTGCCAAGCCCGCCCTCCCCGTCCGTCCAGGTTGGTGGCAACACTCCCAGGTCCGGCCGCTGCGCGGCCTCCGCGCCATTGGCGCCTAACCGCTGCTGCTTGGGCTTCAAGAGCATGTCCCAAAGCGACTGCGAGGCCGCCTGCGGCGACACTTGCGGCGGTGGCTGCAGTCGCGGATGGGACGGCTGCGGCTGCGGCGGCTGCAGCAGGGGCTGCGGGCCCGCTGCCGCAGCTGCCGCCTGTGTCGCCGGCTGCCGTCCCGGGGTGGACAGTTGCTGCTCCGGCAGCGACTGGAATGCCGAGGGCGGGGGCGGGGACTCCAGCGGAGGCGGGGACAGCTGCGCGGGTCGCTGCTGCAAGGCTGGCGGCGCAACCCCGTGGCTCTGCCGACTGGGTACACCTCCCGTGAGGCCTTGCCCGACGGGGGCGACAGCAGGCGCGAGTCGAGGCTCCGCTTTGACCGGCAGTGGGGCCGATATTAACGGGTCCAGCCCGCCCGCTGGCTCGGCCGCGGCCGGCGGCGGCAGCAGCACCCGGTCCGGTTGACCGTCCGGCTCTGGCTCCACGTCGGGCAGCTCCTCGGAGCATGGCTGGCTTAGCCGCCCGGCCCCCTCCGCCTCCGCCTCTGCCTGCACAGCCGCCATGGCTGCCTCTGCGGCACCAGTCCCATGCTTCCAGTCCTCGTACGGGAGGAGGTGCTTGACGTACATTTGCCGCATGCCATAGGCCATGCTTGTCTGACCCTTCTCCGATATCTGCACGGACATCATCATTTGCATGGTTCAGGAGTGGCCGACGAGTCCCTGTGGCGGAGCCCCTGCTGAACACGTCCAGGCAACACTGGGGTTGGCGGCCCTTTGCCCACCTGCAGCACCTTGGCAACCTCCTTCCATTTCTTCTGCTCCGTCACGGCCTCATAGCCACCACGCCGATTCACGGCGCGATACAGGACGTATATGTCCACATCCTTGCCAAGCAGTTGCGGGTATTTCCATTTGCACAGGGCTTTCCCGTGCGCCTGCAAGAACCGGTCGTAGTCTTCATAGAAGTCTAGCTGGGCTTTGTAGAAGTCGCGGTGCTGCAGCTCGTGGACCTTCTGAACTCGCGTTGAAAACACGAGCGACTGCAGCGACAGCGCAAGTGGTGGTGACCATCCCTTGGGTGGCACAATCTTGCAGATGCCGTAAGGCTCTGCAACGCTGCGAATCGAGGCCAGATAGCGCAAAGGCTGCTCCCAGTCATCCTCGGTTGGCCAGAACGTTGGCGCCTCCGGGACACGCAGCGGGTTGCTCCCTGACGTGTCAGTCATCATGCTAGTGCCATAGAGGGGCGCATAGCCTTGCCCGGTCGAACCATGCAGCGAGCAAATTGCGCCATGCCAAACGTGCGGCTAGCAAGGCAATGTCTAGTGGACTATCACATGTATGTACAATATCCCCTGTCGGAGTGTGGAGCTTGGTCTTTGCCCGCCTCTGACGTCGTCGTGCGATACTAGTCGCACCGTATTCTTACGAGCGATAGCCGAAGGCCATTGCCAAACGGACAAGCCATTGCTGCTTGAGAGCATGTGGCACATCGGCTGACTGGATGGCACGCTCAGAGCAGCGTAGGCCCGCGGCAAGACGCAGCGATTCTCATCGCAACTCGTCTGGGCACAGGCGGGCACATGCAGTCGATTGTCAGGCTAGCTCTAGTACTTGTGAGGCATATACACTCCAGAAGTCGCTGTCTTGGCGCATCGGGGCAACGGGGTCCGCGACGGCGAGCATCGGCCTGCGCTCCCTCTCCCGCGCGATGTATGCTTCGTCCTGCCCCTAGACCGCTCTTCAACGACTTGTATATGTACGTCATGTTACTAGAAGCACACGGGTGCGCTGTCGCAATTCCAGCTGCACCGGACGGGCCATGAAGGGTGTGCCCGCGAAAAGCAAGCCCGGGCCGTTCCTGCATGCCCCGCCTCTTGCCCGCAGGCACTGCTACATGACGCCACCCTGATTTCTCAGCTGCATGATCAATCCTGCGTGCGGACCGCGTGCCCACGTGCGAGCCAAACGCGCGCTTCTTGGGCATGCCGTGCCCGGCATCAGGACTGCAACATATCAGGTTTCCAAAGAGAACACTTCTGGTTCAGACCATGTAGCCTAAGGGCTTGCCTCAAGCAGTGTCGTCGCGCGCCACGACACAAGCTGCTGAAACGAAACAGAATTATTCTGAAAAGCGTTAACATCTGCTGGGTATTTGCTGTATGTTTGTCAAACTTTTGCGCCAGTCGTTACTGGTCGTTAGTGGTTGGGGCCTGACGCTTTTCCAAGCCGTGCAAAAGCTTTTGCGAAGTCTGCACATCACTGCTGGCACGCTGCGTGCTCTGGAGTGTAAAGCACAACGTTCGATTTGAACGACGTTCCGGCGTTGAGAGACTTGAGCTTAAGATGATAGAACGGAATAGGATATGATTCAAAGTATGCTGCTAGACGCTCAAAACCACATTGACCAAGTGGGCCACCCCCGTCGGATGGATGCGACGACGCTAGACTGGGCGCGGCGGCTTGGTACCGCTATCTGAGACTTCCCAATACTTAACACATGGAAGCACTTGGTTGCTTCCAGCTTGGCTTCCACGCGGGCAACCTGATCATTTTCAACATGCTGCAGTTCGACTACTACAGCAGCTAACGGGCATGACAATACCCAACCGGTGCTCTGTTTCACAGCCCACTGAGTTCCAGCATGGGCATGGTGGCAGTGCCGGCACTTGGCCACCCCAATCTTGCAGAGCCCAGTATGCCCGATGCCGGGTCGGCTTGCCAGGTACGGGCTAGGCTGGGCATGCCACCCAGCCCCTTCTCCACTCACTACCCAGGACTCGATGCACGCCCTGTGCGCTGCACCACCAGGGTACCAGGTGAAGTCCGAGAAACCGGGTCAGCTGCTAAGCCGGTCTTCGTGGAGGGCGGGACAAATGTCACATGTCTTGCTCTGTACCCGCCCGCCCTATTGGAAACGCCGAGCCTTTGGGCGTGTATGACCGTAGAGGCGGGCTCCTCTTTCTCTGCAGGTTTCTCTTTTTTTAGCGGTTCCTACTGTCAGCTCAGGACACGGCTTACTTGAAGGGGACATTGTCGGTGATGTGTTTAGGTGATGTGAGGGGTAGTGAAGAAGGGAAACGGGTCGTGTCACAGATACCGAATCGCATGCAAATTAGGAAATCTTGTAGGCGGCCTTGTGTAGGCGGCTTGTAGCGTTGAAACCCAGAAACGCGAATCTCTTTTACCTCATGAGCAGTTGTTTTGACGAGGCCGCTCTCGGGTCGGCAATCTGCATTTTTCTCTGCTACCGGATTCGTGATGGCCACAACGGCCGCCGTCATCCGTCGTCAGCGACGCCCAGCAGTGGCTGCAGGATAGTCAGGTAACTATTCTGGTGACACACCGGGAGGGCCCGTCTGTACTCGGCGCCCTGCTGGAAACGGGCAGCCCCTCGGGTGTGTATGTCCGTAGAGGCTGCCTTCCCCGTTTCTGGTTCTCTTTTTTTGCAGGACACACCCAGACGTCTAGGCGACTCACCATCTGAAGCCCCTCACTAGCTGTTATATTCACCCACCCCTCACATCCCGTTATGACCCTCGCCGGCCTGGATCCAGGCCAACAGGATAGACAAGTGCCCAAGCCAGTCGACATTCTTCTTTGCCATCGGATTCGTGATTTCCACCCATCCCGCGTCACCAATCGACCGTAGCGTTACCAGAAAAAGGAGACTGATACGGTTGACCAGCGGTCTGGAATGCTTTGCTTTACGGCCTGTGAAACTGCGACATTAACACACGCCGGAGCGTACCTCAAACAGCTGTAGGAACTGACAAGTATCTGATGGGAACATGTGAGGGCTCCCATGCCCACCCATCCGGCCCAACAAACGGATAGACTGGCGCAGCACTGGCTTTGCGAGCGCGGGCCTGCCTAAATGACATCTCCAACTTCACGAATCCTCACCACGATGCGTACTGATCGAAGGGGCGACGGCAGCGAAAGAAGCTGGCGACGGATGGAGTCGAAGCATGCTGTGCGGGTAAGGCAGAGCGACAAAGCCGGGGCGCACCACACTCAAAACCCGTTGCTCAGGTGCTGAAGATGAAGGAAGCGTGGCGTCAGGGTGTTTTGAGATGCGGCTCCCCTGTTGGGGCAGCTGCCGTTTGCCGCTCTGTTTCGACGGGTCGCAAGGGTTGTATGGGTTGCCGGCTTTTTGTAGGGGAGGGCAGGGGAATTGTTTTGCTGCCTGTGCTCCGCGGGTCCTTTTGGTCTGTTTCTCTCCTGTCCTCGTGTTCGTCTCCTTGTCAGGGCCCAAACGTGGCCCGTGCCAGTTCTTGGCACCGCCCCTCCCTGGTAGGATCGCCATCCCCATTCTTCCAACCGGCAAAGGTATGCTAGCAAGATGGAAAACGCCGGATCCGCCCGCATATATGGCGGATCGGCACACGCCCCTGAGGCGCACTCTGCCGTACAGGTGTGGCGCAGCCCTCACATGATGCGGGGGACGGTGGTACCAAGATCTGCCGGTGCCAGCGGTGGCACACGACATCCTCCTTTCCTTTCTTTTCGTCTTTCTGCCTTCCAGTTCTGTGGTCTTTAGGTGCAGGGCTCTTTCTCTTCTTGTGTGCGCCGTCGGTGTTTGGTCTTGGCTGCCGTGGTGCGCTGTAGTTTTTTTTTCTGTGGAAAGGTTACAGGCGGAGAGGCGAGAAAGGGCGCAGACAACGGGAGGGACATGCAGCC
>LSYV01000036.1:299322-345196 GCA_001584585.1 Gonium pectorale
TTTTTTTCACCACATGCAGCACGGTTTGACCTCCCCGGCCTCCCCTGAGTGACCGAGAACGGCGAAGGGGTTTCGGTTACAGCTTCTGTTGTAAACGTCCGTTTCTAGACTTTCTACTCAACTAGCGCCCCGGCGCGCTTTGTCGACTTTGGCGCCTGAGCATGCGCCGCAGTGTGGTTTGCATGTTTCGCTACGGCCTGAGTTTACTGGGAGGCCTGATCTTCCTATGCAGTGTGCCGTACACATGTCGGCGCTTCACAGCACACCCACAGGCGTCCCTGGGTTGTCCGAATGTGGAGTGCTGCTGAGCTGCAAGATAAGAGTTAGGTAGGAAGGATTCCGTGCGATGCGAGCTGCGCTGCGGGTGACCACGGCCATTCGAGCTGACCTCCGCGGCCCGCTACGCGTGTCCCGTTATGCCCTTGCTGGATCGTGTACCACTGCATCAATGTGAATTGGTCAGGCTGTACTGCATGCAGAAGAAGCGGGTCGGCTGTCCGCCTGGCACTGATATCTTCCCTTTGCAGGCAGGGACGGAACAGCCCCAGGTATGAGCCTGTTTGCCCACAGGGGAGGTGGAATACGCAGCTAGAAGTTAACGGGGCGACGAGTGCAGCTGGACCTTACGAACAACACGGGGCTTTATCGCCGAAGCATTACATCCCTGCCGCTGTAGGCCCGTCTGCCACTTGAAGCACCCTAAATCCGTCAGACGCCAAACCCTGGCCCCGATTTGAAGCCGAAAAACCCGTAGCAGTCTCGAGTCAATGCTCCTCTCATAATAGGCGCAGAAAAGCGCACCGCAGTCTCTGGAACGTCGCCGCCCCTTGCTCTTGCCCCGCAGGCGGGCACACGCGCTCTCGAGACATTCTTTTCTTCCCGACCGCTCAGCAGGAGTCCACCGTTACCCTCGCACACTATACGCCGCTCACGGTCCGCCATGCCGTGCGCCTTTAAAGGGGCAGACAACACACAGCCAAGAACAGCGACCTGCTTATGTATGGTACACTGGCAAGCCGGGCGCGGGACTGCGGGCGCTGCGCCGCCCCCCGCGCCCCGCCGCACGCAACTAGGCTCGCGGGCAAATCAAACCTCGCGCGAACCATGATCAGCAGGGGGTACACACAATGCCGGGGCTCTTGCCCGTCGTCGCTTGACAAACGGACAGGGATTGTCAGGACGGCTGTACGGCCAGGCCAGGCCCGGCAGCGCGCGAAGCAATCCCGAGCTGCCCCTAGACGAAGCAGCAACCCCGTACGTATTATGCAATGGAAACGGCGGAAGGCATCGGCCAACGCGCAACTGGGTTGGACATGTTGCCAAGCGTAGCCGCACCGGGCCAGCACAACCGCCGTGGAAGTGCCGTGTTGCAGCGTGGCCAGACACACTTGCGCATCCGCGCGCAACCAGCGTAGTCGCCGCTTGCAACCAACCGTCATGCACCCGCCCCAACGCCACCCCAACCCGCCACTTTCCGGACCAATCCTCGATCACACCTCCCCGTAGGTCAGGCCCCACATCACATGCTAGACGCTGTCAGTTCCCGTCGCACAGGTCATCAGGCCCGGGGGGGTGGGCCTTACGCGGTCACGGCAACCTTGGCGCCCGCGGGGAGCTCCACGCTGGGGTTCACCTCGGGCGTGTTCTTCTCCGCCGGGGGCACCAGCTGCCAGAACTTGGCGAGGGAGGCCTCCCAGTTCGCCAGGATGGCCTTGCCCTTGGCCGAGCCCGTGCGCTCCACGTGCGCCTGGATCAGGCCGCGCAGCTGCGCCTCGCCGGCCTTGGTCACGACCTTCTGGATGGCCACAATCTCGGTGTTGACCTTGTCGCAGAAGGAGCCGTCCTCGTCGTAGAAGTAGCCCAGACCGCCGGTCATGCCGGCCGCGACGTTGCGGCCGACCGAGCCCAGGACGATGACGCATCCGCCGGTCATGTACTCGCAGCAGTGGTCGCCGGCGCCCTCCACGACCGCCTCCGCCAGCGAGTTGCGCACGGCGAAGCGCTCGCCGGCGCGGCCGTTGACAAACAGCCGGCCGCCGGTGGCGCCGTAGAGGCACGTGTTGCCCACCAGCGAGGCCGCCTCGGGCTTGAACGAGCTGTTGGCCGGGGGCACAATGGCGATCTCGCCGCCGTTCATGCCCTTGCCGACGTAGTCGTTGGCCTCGCCCACGAGCTTGACCTCCAGGCCCTTGATCGAGAAACACCCGAACGACTGGCCGCCCGAGCCGTTGAGCGTCAGCTGCACCGTGCCTGCAAAGCCGTTGTCGCCGTGGTGCTTGGCAATCACGCCGGCCACGCGGCCCAGCGCCGAGCGGTCGGTGTTGATGATGTCAAACGTCTTGTGCACGTGCTTCTCGTTCTTGATGGCGTCCATCACGTCGGCGTCCGCGAGGATGCGGTCGTCCAGCTGCGGCCCGTTGTCGTGAACCTCCTGGGCGCGGCGCACGCTCGAGGCGCCCGATGGGCCGGCGAAGGTGGTCAGGAAGGAGAGGTCCAGGCCGTCCGTCTTGGCCAGCTTGATCTCGCGCTGCTTGAGCAGGTCGGCGCGGCCAATGACCTCGTCCAGCGACTTGTAGCCCATCTCCGCCAGGCCGGCGCGCACCTCCTCCGCGACGAAGTGGAAGTAGTTGACCAGGTCCTCGGGCGCGCCGGGGAAGCGCGCGCGCAGCTCCTCGCGCTGCGAGGCCACGCCGACGGGGCAGTTGTTCGTGTGGCAGACGCGGGCCATGATGCAGCCGGTCGCGATCATGGCCACGGTACCGAAGCCGAACTCGTCGGCGCCGAGCAGCGCGCCCATGAGCACGTCGCGGCCGTTGCGGACGCCGCCATCGACGCGGAGTACGACACGCTCGCGGAGCTCGTTGCGAACCAGCGTCTGGTGCGTCTCGGCCAGGCCCATCTCCATGGGGCCGCCGGCGTGCTTGATGGACGAGATGGGCGAGGCGCCGGTGCCGCCGTCGTGGCCCGAGACCTGGATGATGTCGGCGTTGGCCTTGGCCACGCCCGACGCGACGACGCCGATGCCCGCCTCGGCCACCAGCTTGACGCTGACCTTGGCCCTGGGGTTGACCTGAGGTATGGGATCGGGTGAGGGAAAGGAAGGCGAAGTGAGCGGGGGCTTGGTCTCACCAGTGGTATTTGGCATCAGCTGCCATGCACGTGGCCGCCTTGTGCATGCACACCTCGCCCACCCCGCTCCTTTCCGGTCGGTACCGATACCTCCCCGGAACGCACTGCCACGCACGCACCTGGTGCAGGTCATAGATGAGCTGCGCCAGGTCCTCGATCGAGTAGATGTCGTGGTGGGGCGGCGGGCTGATGAGCGGCACGCCGGGCTTGGAGCGGCGCAGCTGCGCAATGTAGGGCGACACCTTCTGGCCGGGCAGCTGGCCACCCTCACCGGGCTTGGCGCCCTGGGCAACCTTAATCTCCAGCTGGTCCGCGTTCATGATGTACTCGGGGGTGACACCGAAGCGGCCCGACGCCACCTGCTTGATCTTGCTGGTGGCCGTGTCGCCGTTGCGGAGGCCGCGCAGGTGCGGCACCGAGGCGCTCTTGCCCTCGCCGTCAACGTCGTCCAGCAGCAGCCAGCGGGTGGGGTCCTCGCCGCCCTCGCCGCTGTTGGAGCGGCCGCCAATGCGGTTCATGGCGATCGCAATCGTCTCGTGCGTCTCGCGCGAGATGGCGCCCAGCGACATGCCGCCGGTGCAGAAGCGCTCCATGATGGCGGCAGCGGGCTCCACCTGCGGGGCGGAGTGCGGGTGCGCAGGGAAAGTAAGGCGTGAACTTGTGACGACATGCACAGCGCACTTCGAGGAGGCGATGCGTGAGCATGGGATCCACAGCCCTCGAGTAGAGCTTGCCTTGCAAGGCCGTAAAGTGAGCGTGAAGAGCACACACGAGCCACTTCCATTGTGCCACTTCGATTGCGCGAAAATGCCCGCATTGCAAACGAGCAATCGGCAGCAGCCCCCAGACTTAAGCCGGTACACGCGACGACGCTCTCACCTGGTCGATGGGGATGGGCGCGCGGTCCGACTTGAACTCCAGGCAGTCGCGGAGCACCGACACGGGCGCCTCAGCGAAGTGCTGCTGGTAGGCCTGGTAGGCCTCCGGGTTGGCCTTGGAGCCAGCGCCCAGGCCAATGGCCTTGTGCAGCAGCTTGGCCATGGTGCCGTTGTTGATGTGGTACTCGCCTGGGAGGGCGGGGCGGAGCGGGGCGCGGGCAATGACCTGGGTGGACAGAGGACAGCGGGATGAAGGAGCCCCTATGGCAGACTGGAAAAGCCCAAACCACACACATATAGCTGAAGCTTCAGAACTGCGTCCGTGAAACACCTTGATGACCCGCGGGTCCGTGCCCTGACCCACCCTTGGGCTTGGCCTGGATAAAGCCGTAGTCCTCCAGCTTGCTGAGCGCCTTCTCGGGGAAGCCCTTGACCCACAGGCTCTCCGCCTCGCGCTGCAGGTCCGCCAGGCTCATGCCGCCAATGCGGGAAACGGTGCCCCTGTGGAGCCGGCAGAGTGCAGGTCGTCAGCGGCTGTGTTCCAGGCCTTTTGTTTAGCGTGAACAGAATGGCGTGCACGGCTAGGGTTGTGGGCATGCCAGGAGAAGCATCAGCTGTTTTTCATGTCTTGCAGAACGCAGGAGGTTGGCCACCTGCGTGTGCCTCTTGAGGCTTCGAGCCACTGGACTCGTTGAGACCAACGCCAGCTACCGCCCCTGCGAGTACCAACATCCTCACCGGAAGCTGAAGTCCATGACGTCCTTGCTCAGGCCGTAAGCCTCAAAGATCTGCGCGCCGTGGTAGCACGACAGCAGCGAGATGCCCATCTTGGACAGGATCTTGAGCACACCCTTCTCCAGGGACTTCTTGAAGTTCTTCTGGGCGGCCTGCACGCTGATGTCGGGCACCTGCAGAGGAGGAGCGGGGCGAAGATCGGTAAGGTCAGTACGAGGGAGGTCAGCGGAGGTCCGAACAGAGGAATCAGCCTCCTCGCCTGCCCTCCTCACCCGCGCAAGACGGGAGACAAGCCTCAGCCAAACCCTAGCACACACGCCCATCCCGTTTCCCGCACCTTGCCGGCCTTGATCAGGCTCTGCGTGCGGCTCGACAGGCGCCACTGGCGGCTGGTCTCGTAGCCCAGGTAGGGGCAGATGCCGTGGGCGCCGAAGCCGATGAGCATGGCGGCGTGGTGGGTCGAGTAGCAGGTCGCCGTGTCCACCACAATCGACGTGTCCGAGCGCAGCGACGTGCGGATCAGGTGGTGGTGCACAGCGCCCACGGCCAGCAGGGCAGGGATGGGGGCGCGGGAGGCGTCCAGCTGGTCGGGGCGGTCCGACAGGACGACGCACTGGCAGCCGGCGCGCACGGCGGCCTCCACGTCCGAGCACAGCTTACGGAGGGCGGCCTCCAGGGAGCCGGCGGCGCCGACGTCGAAGAAGATCTTGAACGTCTTGGAGCCCAGCACCTTGTCCGAGGCGATGGCCTGCAGCTCGCTCTCGAGCAGGATGGGGCTCTCCAGGAGCACCTGGAGGGGAGAGTGGGCCAACGAGGTGGATGAGGCAGTCGGGACCGTGCGAGATATGTGGACATAGAGCGGAGTCCAGCAAGCACATTGGGCCCCGTCAACCCCGTAAAGCACGGGGACCCAAGTGCGTCAGCGTGAGCACGTTTTACTCGTTGGGACACGGGCTGCTTTTGACTCCTCCCAGCCTAAGCGCTAGCTTTCCGTTGGAAGGCCCGGACAGCCCCGCGATATCGGCAGACATTCCGTTTGCTGTGCCTGAAAACCAGGGATGTAGTACGGCGCCCTGTGGACCCTGTCACCTACTGCGGCTGCCGTACTCGGCGCCCGGCAGGCAGCAGCCGTACCTGCTTGTACGAGTCAGCTCCGGGCGACAGCAGGTTGCCGCGGGCACCCAGGCGCATCTCCAGGCTCATCACCAGGCCCTCACGCAGCGGGTCGATGGGCGGGTTGGTCACCTGCGAGAGTGAGAGCGAGACGGAGGAGTAAGGAATGTGCCGAGTGCCGGGCAGCTAGCAGAGACCTAGCAGCTACAATCTGCATTACCACGAGGACGAAGCTGTGACATTCAACGCGGACATTATGACCCCCCCCGCGCACGCGGCTCTCCCCATGGTTTGCAGTTCTCCCCCTCCAAGGCCCGCCCTGTGGTGAGCGCTGCCATCATATAAATTCCACCACGTTGGAGAGAGCATGAGCCCATACAGAAAATGGGGACCTCCCCACCTGCGCGAAGCGCTGCTTGAAGTAGTTGTAGAGCATGTGCGGCTTGTCCGACAGCACGGCAAGCGGAATGTCATCGCCCATGCAGAAAGTGGGCTCAATGCCCGTCTGCGCCTGGCTCTCCACAACCATCTGAGCGTCCTCGGCACCCATGCCTGTCGAGGCGAGGAAGTCCAGGGGTGGCAACAGGGGAGTAACGACCAGGCGGGTGAAACGGGGCAGCGACCGTGAAGCATGTTTTTGGGGCGGCAGTTGCAATAGGCAGGCACGTCAGGGCGGACAGGAGCGGACAGGCGGGATGTGGTGGATAGCAGGAGGCCAGGAGTAGGACGCGGGATGCAATCGACTTGCTGGCCGGGCGTTTACCCCACGCATTGAATAACACATCTCACTTAATCGCCTACTAGCCGTCCGGGGTGTGGAACCGAGAAGCGCGTCATGAGGGACACGACTATGCCTGCCTATGGGCACCTATAGGGAATCTTTTCACACGTTCACTTCCTGCTGCGCGCTGTACTCGTCCAGGGAGCGAGCTCTGTCACCTTTCATTGCCCGCCTCGGCTTATGACGCACCCCCTTTCCTGAACTTGACCTACAAAACCTCGCTCAGCTCGCACTCCGCACGCTGCGAATCTGCCCTCCCTTCTGTCCGCCAGTTGCAGAAGATGTGACCGGAAGACACCGTTGGATGCGTGGCCCTCATCCAGGCCCCTTCCAAACTTCCAACCCTCGAGGAAATCTATTCCAGCCCACCGGCAACCGGGTTCCAGCCCACCGGCAACCGAACTTCACTCACCGATGGCCGACTGCAGGCGCAGCATGGTCGCCGCGTCGTACATGGGCTCGTTCAGGTAGGTGCTCTCGCCCAGGTCGCTCAGGCGGCGCAGGCTCTGCTGCAGCCACTGCTTGTAGGGCTGGCGGGTCGCAACCATCTTGCTGATCGCGCCCGTCTCCATGAAGGTGCCCTTCTCCAGGTCGGCGCACACCATCTGGCCTGCAGGAGTGGAGCGGGCCGACAAAGGCGAGGCGAGTGCAGGGCTCATGAGAGTGCCCAGAGCGCCGAAGCACGCAGCTGGGTGTATGTGCACGGGAGTTGGCGAAACGCGCCGCGTGCCGCGTAACACGCCGTTTCCTACGGTTTCCATGGTGTTCGAGGGGCAATGCGACGGGAGCAGTAGAGCACAGCCCCGGACAAGGGAGCGCTGCTGGTGTGGGCATGCACTGCCCCATCCTGTCGATGGCAGGCGGCATGTCCGGGCTTCCCCTTGGCACCGCTACCACACACCTCTAGCCCGAGGATACACCAGATCCAACCAACGGCACATGGAAGCAACGTGCGGTGGCTAAGCATCCGACGGTTCGAGCGCGCCAGCTTGCGCCACGACAAATCTTCCGCGATGCCCCTCTCGCACATACCTCGCCCCTTAGGACCGGCTCTCCCATTGACTGGCACGCGCACCCACGCGCCCAAACCCTTCCATTCTCACGGGCATTCGTGCGCCAGGTCACGACGGCTGCCCGGCCTTTGGCCCCCGCTGTTCCCCCAAGGGTTGTGATCGAGAACGCATGAGCTGCAGGCTCCATAGGATTCAATCTAACATCGCAACCACGTTCATGTTAACCGGTATCACAACAGATTTCAAACCCACCTGGACCCAGACGGCCCTTGGCGACCACGTTCTCCGCGTTGCTGATCACGTCGCCCAGCACGCCCACCTCCGAAGCCACGTAGATCATGTCGTCCTTGGTCTGCCAGAAGCGGGCCGGGCGCAGACCGTTGCGGTCCAGGCGCGCGCCCACGCGCTTGCCGTCAGAGAAGACCAGCAGCGCGGGGCCGTCCCAGCCCTCCTGCAGGCCCTCGAAGAACTCGTAGAAGTCAACGACCTGGCGGTTGAAGGTGTGGGCAGGGTGCGGGAGAGGGAGGTCAGGGCGAGGACAGGAGCGCAAGAGGTGTGGAAGAGCAATGCGATGGAAAGGACCATGGAGTGGGTGCAAGAGCTTGGCAATGATCATCCTTGCTATCTAGATGGCACAAAATGGCGTGGTTCTGAAGGGCAGTTGCTGGCACCATCTCCGGGGAGGCCAACACAGATTTCTAACCCTTCCCCCAGGCAGCACCCCTTGCGCTCGCCAGCCCGAACGCTGGCCGATCACGTCTGCTGTGGGCTCTCGACCTTAAGAGGTTCGCATGCTTGCGGGGTTAGGGTGCGTCCTGACCATGGTTTACTAGATGCTGGACAGCCCCTAACAAAGGCCCCTTCATCCGTACTGATGCTGCCGCCCCCATCCCATCCGCTGTCTGGCTTGCTTCTTTGCTTTAGGATAGCACTCCGGGGGGCAAGGGGTAATTAGAAAGCAACGCACCCATCGTTGCCACCAGACGGTCCTTTCGCCCGTCCAGGCAGAAACGCGTCGCTCTAGTACCTCCTCAGCACCAAGACTTACACACGGCCTCTTGTTCGGGGAAGGGAGCCGCACCCCTATGAATCGTTAAAACCCCGATGCAATGTTGGTGTCTGCGAGGCTCACCTCGGGGTACTCCTTCATGAGGTCGGGGTGGTTGCGGTAGGCCTCCGGAACCAGCAGCATCAGCGCCTCCTGCGGGTCCATGCCGGTGCGGACAAGCAGCTCCGCCACGTTGTCCAGGTTGGCGCTGTCCGACTGGGCCGCGTTGCAAAGCGGCGTCAGCTCCTCCTCGCGGCCCTTCCAGATGGGGTTGCTCAGCTCGTGCTCGCGCGAGGCCACCCAGTTCAGGTTGCCCTGCAGCGTGTTGATCTCACCTGGGGGCGGGGGGCGTGGCAGACGGAGAGGGGATCAGGTCAGTCCCCAACACACCGTGCGGTTGAGGATGCCAGCTGGTGGAGTGACTGTGTGGAGCGGCACAATGCGATTTGACTGCTCCACCGAGACCGACAAGCTACCACGAGTCGTCTCGCTTGCATCGTACGAAAGCTGACCCCGCCGCTAGCTGACCGACGCGGCCTAATTGCTCTTCGTGCCGTGAATAGCATTCTGAATAGACAGTGTGGTGGCAGGCCGTGACCCCACATGGTCGAGCCGGCTGTCTTGCTACGGGGCGCGGACCGCCCTGCCCTCCGCCTTCACGTGCACCGCCGCTTGGCTGCTTTAGCCGTCCGTACGTCCGTCCACCGCGACTTCTGCCGGGGCCTCGACCACCGCGTTCTCACCGTTGTGGCCCAGCACGCGCATGGGCTGCGCCAGGGGCCACTTGGGCGTGGTGTTGGTGGAGAAGCGGCGGTGGTAAATGGCAAACGACGACTCAAAGTCGGGGTTCTCCAGATCGCGGTAGAAGGCGCCAACCACCGCGGAGCGGAGCATGCCCTTGTACGTAATCGTACGGCTAGACAGCGTGCAGAGGTAGAAGTCCGGCGCGACGTCCGCCGGCAGGGCGGCGTTCTTCGCCTTCTCCACCAGCTTGCGGACCACAAACAGCTCCCGCTCCAGCTCGTCCCCGACCTGGCCCGGCTTGCCCTCAATCATGACCTGCCAGATGCGCGGCTCGGTGACCTTGGCGAACCGGCCCACGATGTCGTGGTCCACCGGGACCTTGCGCCAGCCCAGGACCTTCACGCCCTCCTTAGCGCACACCGCCTCCAGGATCTGCTTGCACTGCGCCTCCAGGGCGTCGTTGTTGGGCATGAAGACCATGCCGACGCTGTAATCGTGGGGGACCGGGGGCACGAAGGCGCAAGAGGTTGTTGGATGGGTGGGGGACAGGTTGCTGTAGTTGCTGTGGGGAGGCCCCGGGCTTCAGCCACAGCGTTGCGCCGGTTGGCGCGCGCGGGGTTGCTGCAAAGCTGCGCGAGGGAACACCCCCCAAGTCGTCTGACAGGCTCACCCGGTCGTCAGCTCGTTAAGCTGCGGCATCTCCTTCTTCAGCAGCTTCCAGGGGATTTGAGTCATGAGACCCGCACCATCGCCGGAGTCGTTATCGGCAGAGCAAGCACCGCGGTGCTCCATGCAGCCGAGGGCAGTCAGCGCCTGCGTCCGCGAGCAAGCAAACCTTCAGAATCGTGTCCACATAGCCGCCGCGCCAATTGGGTCCCACCTGCTTCACCACGGTATGGCTCTTAACATTCTTCAGGCTGGCGATGAAGCCGACCTGCGGGAAGGCGCTCTTCGAGTCACAACATGTCCGCGCCGACCATGATCAGAAGTTTGCTTACTCCGCACGCGTCGCGCTCGCGAAGGATGTCCTCCATATCAGCAACGTTCGCCTCGTAGGTTGCGCTGGCAGCGGCGGGCTCCAGCACCTCCGGCGCAACGAGGGCTTCGGCCCTAGCGGGCGTCGCCACGAGCGGCGCGACCGCGCGACCCGCGGCAGACTGCGCCGCGACGACGCGCTTCACATTCTGCACAGGCAATTATGCTGATCAGGGTCCACTGAGAAGCCGACGGGCAGCCATGCTGCGCCAGAACCTACGTCGCCTGCGCTTACAAGTCGCCCTAGTCCTTGCACGCTACGACTGACCTTAGCCTGAGCCTTAACGCTGCGGTGGCTGGCGGGGGCACGGGGGGCCGCAGGCACGGGGACCTGGCGCTGCTGGCCATCTAGGCGCGAACCAGCGCGCTGCTGCGCACGCAGCTGAGTGTCCATAGTGATGCGACTGGTGGGCGTCGCTGCCCTCTACAGTTCGCACCAAAAGGGCGTGCCCTATGAGGGCCGGAGCGAAACGTGACTTCTGTCGTGCACCGACTGCCGTGTGGTTTGTGGGGCTGAGCTGCGCCACGAAGCGCCGCAAACAAATGTGCCCGGACGCTTCTTATCGTCAAGAAGTATTACAAGAGCTCGAAATCGCGCCAAGCTGCGCCATGTTTCCTCACGCTCATCTGTCCAGCGTTGCTCTCGACCATCAGAACACGATTGCGAACACGCGCATCATTATTGATACCATACACCTTAGCGCATACCATACACCATAGCAGAGCCGCCGTCATTCCGACCATGCATAGCAGTAGACGCTCACCAACAATGGCACTGAAACAAGGGAATGCTTTCGACAAAATCTACTCATATCACAGGGACTTTTGGCGCTCGCGCCCACAGAGGCGTCAGAACAGACCGCACGTGTAGACATGCGGGGGACATGCCGGTACCACCGCGCTTTATTCAAACCCGAGTCGGAATGCCCCATACGGTGCTGCATGGAAAATAGCACACGTACTTGGCGAGTAATGCATGTCAACCCCGCTTCATGCCTTCAGTCCTGTATGGCCTGTAAGTACCCGGCCCGCCCCTCGGCCTGTGTGAACAAGATTGCGGCTCCTTTAACCACTTCCTATGAAGACCCGAAAGCAGTCCCCGCTTGCCAGAGCACACCCACACCCACATCCGCACACACAGAAATCGCCCCCCGTTGCACACAGCACAGACCACACCATTGCGTTCACGCCTCGCACGTGCGCATGGCCGCGGTCACGCCGTTGCACTCGCTCGTCACCCGCTTGTGACCTGCATCATGAGCGTCCGCGCTCGCGTCTATTCCCACACCTTAGGCAGCGACGGGCTGACGGCTGGGGGCCATGGTGGTCTGGCCCTTGAGCAGGGCCGCCGCACGCTCTGCCACCATGACGGTGGCCGCGCCGGTCTGGCCGCCGGGGATTTGCGGCAGCACGGACGCGTCCACCACACGCAGGCCCTCCACGCCGAAGACCTGCAGACCAGTGCAGACATGCCCCAGGGGGGTGCAGTGATCAGAAAGTAGCCATAAGCCGACGTCGCCTCGATTCTATGTACAAGGCTACCAGCGTGCAAGGTGCTGTTTGCAAGAGACCAGTAAGCACTGGAAGATCAAGCACAGGGTCAAGGCCCACGTGCCGCAAACCCAAACCAAAACCCTAACCATGCAGGCCCACACCGCTCCCGCACGCTGTCTCACCTTGAGGTCGGACGACGACACGACGGCACCCTTAGCGGGCGAGGTGCCCATGGCGCAGGTGCCCACCAGCGCGTTGCCGCTGTGCACGGTGCGACGCACGTACTCCTCAATGTCGCTGTCGCTGCTGGCGCGCTCGCCGGGGAACGTCTCCTGTGGGGGTTGCCGGCAGCGCGGGACGCGGGCTTGAGAACATGTGCGTCATGAAAACGTACTGCCATCCAGCGGGTGTCGTCCCCGTGGGGACATGTGCAGAGCAGCCCCACTCCGTTCCGCCGCGCACCTCCTGCAGGTACTTGCGCAGCGGCTCCTGGCGGGCGATGTCGCGGGCCATGCGGACGCCCTGCTTGAGCGTAGCCAGGTCCGCAGGGTCCGAGAAGTAGTTGCTGCAAGGGAAGGGACACGATGAAGGAAGCTGTTTATAGTGAAGTGCCTCCGATGCGGGGTTAGGATGCTGTTCACATAACGTGGCCATATTCGTGTCGTTATTGTTACCGCATCCTCTACAGCCTTAACCAAGTGCATTAGAGTCACGGTGCAATTCGCGACTCCCCCCTGAGGCCCGCCCCGCACTCACATGTTGATGGCGGGGTTGATGAAGGGGTCCGCAGCCTTGAGGCCTGCGGTTGGTGACACGCAGGAAAGTGGCAACATGGGGGTGTTGATGGGGAGCAAGCAACAAGGAAAGAGTGGAGCGAGGCGCTACCCGGCGAAGCCCCTCTGGTGTGGCATCGCAGGCATAGGGAACCGCCACACGCAGTACGTAGAGCATGACGCTGGCCGCGAGAGTTTGCAGGCACGCTCACAGGCACGTGCGCAACGCCCCCAAGGCATCACCCGTCATCATCCGCGCTCCTAATTGCTGCATATAACGCCCGCGCGAGTTCGCTCACCAATGCTGCCCTTGCTCTTTGCGCGAATGGCCAGCAGCTGCAGCGTGATGCCGCCCGGCCAGGCGCGGCCCTGCTTCTTGAGCTCGCCGAACACGATGTAGCTCTTGACGCCATCGGGGTCCAGTGCGCAGCCCGGCACGAAGCGCATCTGCAGGTCGGGCTGCGAGTGCGAGCCTGCGTGCGACGTGAGGCGGGGTCGAGGCGATGGGGCGTTCGGCGAGGGAAGACGTTCCTGAGCTGCTAGCAGCAAGTGGGCACAAACACTGGTTAAGGCCTAGCAAGGCGGGGCGGAGGAATCAATATGAGGTGACGTAAGCGCATGGTATTTATGCCGGAGAGCTACTATCAGAAAACACGCACGGCAGCCCCAGTGACGGGACGCTAGTGTTGTCAGCGAATCTCTCCACGCCAGAGCAGCGGTGCTGTACACCCCATCTGAAACTCAGCCGCCACGCAGCAGGCGAGCCGAGGGATTAACAGAGGTGCAACACAACAGCAGGTGGGTTTGCCGGAGAGCTACTATCAGAAAACACGCACGGCAGCCCCAGTGACGGGACGCTAGTGTTGTCAGCGAATCTCTCCACGCCAGAGCAGCGGTGCTGTACACCCCATCTGAAACTCAGCCGCCACGCAGTAGGCGAGCCGAGGGATTAACAGGGGTGCACTATCTCTCTCACCGCCAGGCATGCAGGCGTTATTCACCCCTCATTTCCCCAACCCAAAGTGCGGTACTAAATTCAAAATATTCTGTTAGCAGGTGTGTACGGGGACGCTTCTCACCCGAGGTGCGCACGAAGGCGCCGTGGTCGCAGCCGGTGGTGGCCAGCGGTCCGCGGCGGTTGAACAGGTACTGTGCCACGGCGCCTAGCTTGATGTTGCACTTCTCGTCGTAGATCTCCGACGTCACGGATAGCTTCTCAAACTCGGGCTTGGCCCTGCGCGTGGTGTCAAACGGGTGCCGCGCGGGTATGGTGTCAATGCAGGAGTTCGTCCGACGTCACATACCTACGACTAGCGGACCGACAACCTTGAGGCCTGTAGACAACTCGTCCGACTGGCCTACTCAGCCCTGTATGCTTTGCGCATTGACGAGCATTCACTGGTCTGTGGACTCCCCAATTTAGCCTGTGATAGCGCTGCTGTCCGCATCAACCCGCTCCCTGCCCTTCCCACGTTCTGGTGTGACCCCGACCAGTCCGCCTCCACCAATCGAGGCCCCACCCACGCCCCTTCCCCGGGAACTACCCGAAATGCGTGCCCACCTGACGGCAACCACCGCCGCGGGGTGGTCCTGCAGGTTCGCGCCCACACCCGCCAGGTCCGCCACCACATCCACGCCGTGCTCCCGCAGCGCCGCCGCAGGGCCCACACCCGACAGCATGAGCAGGTGCGGCGTGTGCACTGCACCTGTGCACATCAGCACCTCTCCGCCAGGCGCCAGCTGGGCTGCGAGGGGAGGAGTAGGGAACGAGGCGATACGACGAGGGGTCACTTTCGTGCACGGTGGAGGGACCGCAGCGCCTCGAGGAACCCGCAAGAGGCAGGATGCATGCAGCTAGCGGCCACCGACGCAATAGGAAGCCTAACGCCGGATGGCGCTGCCCGAAGTCATATACCGGTAAGGCAATCCGACGCGCGCGCCTCCGCCCTCACCGCTGTAGCGGTCGCCGAACTGCTGCGTGGCGAACTCCACGCCGCGAGCGCGGGGCCCGGACGAGCCCTTCTCGATGTGCACCTTGGTGGTGCGAGCGCCCGTCACCACCTGTTGACAGGTGGCGGAGGGCCGGGCCGCGAGAAGGTTGAGCAACGTGCGCCTGATGGGATTTCAGAGCCCAACGCGGCTGCTGGGATGTAGGTATTGACGACCTCTGGCGGCCTGCTTAAGGCTCCTTACACAGGCACCACGCCTGTGCACCCCGCGGGACGCCAGTTGCGCACCTTCAGGTTGCCGCGGCTGAGGGCGGGCTTGAGGTAGGTGCGGTACGTGTCCGCGCGCTGGCCCTTGTTCTGAGCCACCTGGAACTCACCATAGCCATCCTGCGGAATCGAAGGAGGCGCACATGCGTCGGTCACATATCATTCTGCTGGGCGCGCTTGCCGACGTGCGGTGCGCACGGGCGCTGGGAACATGTTGATAGCCGGAATATACACACTACACGAGGTGCTGTGTATGTGCCTGCGGTGCACTTGACTACGGCCCGCACCACCCACGGCCCGTCGTCGCAGAGAGGACATGCGCGTGCGGCCTGGTGCCCAAAGCCTGTTGGCCGCTTAGCTGTACAGCTGTGCAACCCAGACCCAATGTACAGCCCTGACACTCCTCCGCAAGCCCGGAGGTTTCCCACGGTTGAAGCTCAAGGAGCGAATCCACTCCACATGGGCAACCCAGGAATCGCATTTCCAAACCTCTGCGAAGGCCCTGCCCACGCAGCGCGTAATGAGTCTTCAGCCCCAGCCAACTGGGGTCATCCTTTGCCGCCCTTCCCTTCCCCGACCTGCGGGCGGCTCCAGTCGTTGAAGTCCGGGTTAGCGGGGATCCCGGCGGCCGCCGCGGCGCGGAAGAACTCCTCGTGCAGCGGGTTCTGGTAGCGAGGCTGCTCCACGTTCATGGATCCGCTGTTGCCGTGGTACGGCTTGGGGCCTGCTCAAACGCGGAGAGACACGCGGCCACACGACAATGTAAACGAGTGGTGGTGACGACGGTGACCGGAAACGACGTGAACGCTGCGCAGCAGCACGGCTTTGTGGGATTAGAGCCTGACACGCTGGCGATGGCGCGTGCCACACCCGTGCCGTTATCGTGGCCCTCCCGCGATCCTCCCTTCTGTGCGACAGGAACGGTCGCTGCGGTCGTGCAGATCGCTCATTGATTGGCCCATATCGTGCAGATGCACTTTGTCGCGGCCGTGCACCTCCACAAGTGGGGGCACGCTCCTCGGTCTCCGGGGCTGCCGGCATATGCATGCAGCTAAAAATGCCAAGCATGAGCTGCCCGGACGGCGCTCAACAAGGGCATCGAGCGGCACGGCTAAGGGTGTACGAAGCAGAGGCAGTTACCTCAGCCCAACTGCCGACTATGCATCATCCACATTGCGCCCACATTTGGTGCTTACCGTCTCCGTAGCACTCCGCCTTGACGAACCAGTCGAGCACGTCCTTGCTGGTCCAGCCCTCCAGGCCCCAGCTGTCATAGTCGGACGAGGTGCCGCGGTGGTACAAAGTGGCGTTAGTGCCCGAGGAGCCGCCGAGCAGCCGGCCACGAGCAAGATAGATCTGTGGCATTCCAGAGCGGTCAGCGCTTAGGGGACAAGGAGGTAGTCTGAGGAGCAGATGCGAGACGTAAAATCCGGGAATGCGATGTGAAAGGGCCCCGTTGTACGGCAACGGACAGCACTGCTGCTTGTTTGTACGACCAGACTTTCTGCGGCCCTTGGTATTTGGCGAGCAAGTATAACGCCCAAAACGATCCCCACCCAGACTCTGCCGGCGGCTTTCGCGCAACCCAAACAGCTCAAACAGCGTCCACAGCCGAAGCTGTACCAGCCAGGGCATCCAGATAGGTCCGCATGTGCAGATGCCTGTGCAGGGCTGCGCAGAGCGTAGGACGGGCGCCGTATGGCCACCGGACCTTCAAGGCCGAATGCAGCTCACACGCCGGTCGACATGCTCGGCTCGGGTCCATGAGCCCGGCATGTTTCTGCTCGCATTATTTGCTCAGCTAGGGGATGGTTTTTGTTACTGCGGCCCTACGGCTATGCGGGCTGCTGCTGCCGGACGGCGCCCAGGGGCTCCACACTCACTGAGGCTGGATAATTCAACGCACCTCACGAGCCACCAGCTGCTTCTGTGTCAGAGACGACATGCCCCAGTCCATCACGGGGTGTGCGAACAGACGGGCAATGCCCGCGGGGACGGCCACCTCCAGGGAATCGCCCGACGGGCCGGCCTGAGAGGAGTGCGGAGGGGCAGGGGGATTATCAGCGCTGTGGCTAGACACGCAGCGAAGCGTATCCCGGCAGCCCCCCGTTGTGCAAGAGATGAACCTACCTCCAGGACCAGCACCTTCTTGTTGCCATCGGCGGACAGTTTGTTAGCCAACACGCAGCCGGCAGTCCCCCCTCCGACGAGAATGTAATCATACTTCTCGGCAGGGTCCACCGGGGCTGCCGCAGCGCTCACGACCAGCTGCCGACGGCCTCCTGCGCGGACCCAGTTGGAGAACCCCCGACGATGAGAGACATACTCGTTTGCTGAATTTAAACCTTAACGTTGCAAAAGCAACCATGAAAGGGCTGCCACGCTTTCAGACGATGCAAGCTTGCACCGATGCGTGTGCCGGCTGGGCTCACCGGCCAGGCGAACAGGCCGCACGGTCCGGGCTGCAGAAGCGCCCTTCGCGGGCGCGACGGGCTTGCGGCCAAGCATCATTTGGCGTCTGCCCTTTGCCGACCTAAGTGGTCAAGCTGCAGCTGAGCGGACGGTCGTCCGTCTGTAAGCGATATAACCGAGACAGGACTGCAGCAGACCGTGCAAGAGGTCCGAGTATTGCTGTGGGAGATCCACGACAGTTGCTGTAACTATCTCTGTTGGTTCCTTCCGCACCGAGTCATCGCGAGGACCAATACTTATTGGATGTGATTATATATCTGTTCCGGTATCCGGGGCATCCTCCAACCCTCCGCCCCGACTACACATCCCGTGCCAAAACCGTGCCGTCCAGGCACCCGCTTCACCAGGACTCCCATATGGAGATACATACTTCGTTCGGCCTGATACGTAGCCTTGACAGAGCTCCCGGCATTCCACCGGGCCAAGGTTGGTGGGCCAGGGTCGATGGAAGACGCCCACCCTCAATATCATCATCATCGTCCCTAAACGGGAGTTAGAATCAGTATTGTCGCATATCACGTGTCCATGCATACGCCCCTTGCGAACTGCTTACTGCCACTTGCATACTGCTTACTGTCCTCCTAAACTGCTTTCTTGGCCGCCTTGTCCCCCTTGACCGCGATCTCCACGATCTTGTAGAACCACACCAGCTGCAGCACATACACAAACAGCTCCAGACCCCAGCATGTGTAGCAGTAGCTGGCGGGCAGTACCTCGGTGGCGATGGTGAAGGAGGGCCACAGGATGGAGTAGGGGCCCGCCAACACGCGGCACACCAGGAAGGTCGCGGCGAAGCCGTTGAACAGCGCCCACTTGAGAGGCACAAGGCTCTTGAGGCCGGAGGCGTGCAGCGCCTTGGCACAATGCAGCAGCGGGTTGGATACGTCGAAGAGCGCCTGCCACATGACTGACATGCGGTGAAGCGTCACCTCGTAGCTGCGGGGGCCAAGACAGGGCAGGCGCTCACTTGGGCTAGGATGGGGCGATGAACAAGCGGAGCATGGGAAGAACATTCCCGGCTAGCCGCTGGGCGCTCCCCTGGTCCCGGTGCACACGGCTTGAGCCCCTTCAGCGCTCCTGGCCCTGCCCCCCACCCGCGCATCTGAGCGCCGCAGGCACGCTGTCCAGGGTCTCCTGGCCCACTGGCTAATCACTAGTAATCGACCCAACCTCCTCCCGCCTCATCCCTTCTGAACCCGTCTACCCTTGTTCCCAATCCACTTCTCATCTACACCACCGCACCCTGCCTCCTGGACTCACGCGATGAGTATGAGCGCCATGGTGACCAGGTGGTGGGCCACCATGTCGGCCTTGAGCTTGGTGCCCAGGCCCAGCACCGTGCCCAGCAGCTCGTACAGGTAGTACGCGAAGGCGCCCACCATGTACAGCCGCTGGCTCAGCAGCACCGGGTGGGACGGCCAGTCCGCGAAGCACGCGGTTGTGGACCAGGGCGTGCAGCCGCCGTTGTGCGTGACCGTGACCCACCAGGCGAACGCGGCCAGGCCAGCGGCGAAGGTGGCGATCCACGCGCTGTCAAGGACGGCAAAGGCGAGGGAGTCACCGCCCGGGCCGTTGGCGGCCTCTAGGCGGCGGCGCAGCGGCGACAGCAGGCGCCGCTCGCAAGCGCGGCGCAGGAGGAGAAGCAGCAGAGCGAGCCAGAGCGCGGCGGTGAAGTCGACGAGGTGGGGTGCGGAGCCGGCGACGAATAAGTTGGGCGCCAGAACGTGGCGCAGGATGTGAGGCATGGCGCGGCTCCTCCGCGGGCAGGCCTGAGGAGCTGTCGCGAGCGCTGTGATACCGAAGCCGGGAGCCTAGGCAGCGTCTCGTCCCGTGGGTCAGTCGCGAGCGTTACCGCTTATTTGTTACCACGTGAGCTCGTTCGTGGCGTGGCGTGCGCATTATGGGCTAGATGGGCCGTTCAATCAAAGCGGATGAGCGCAGGCTGACAAGTGGCCTTTGGTGACAGGTGCAGCGTGTGATCCGTGCGTAAATATCTTTGATAGAATCTAGGCGCATATTACAGGTGACGAGGATTCAAGATATCGGCGCCTTGGAGGCGTCTGAATCATTCTCGCGTTAGACGTTCCTCAGGCTGCTCAGAGCCTACACTGAGAGTGTCGGAGAAACACGGGCTGCAGTATAGTAAACGCAGCGTGACCAATGTTCGAACTCTTTTCCTAATTCAACTTTCAACTATCGAACTTGACGGTTGACGGAAACCGCCGATTCCCATTTCGATTCCCGCCGGTCGGAGCTGACAGTTGGGGCGCTCCAAGTCCCAGGTCCGGCCCTTGCCCGGCCATGGTTACTATATCCTTACGCCGCGTCCCCAGCATCACCTGAGTAAGGATCCCGCTCACCCCAAGCACTATCGCGCCCGTTCCACCTGCAGTCAGGGGGCGCGCCGCCATTTACACATGCACGGTCACAGTCAGCTTAGTCCTGAGCCTGTTACCACCCCCCAAAGCCGTGGCACGCAGCCATGTACGCAGCTTGGCCGGAACCGGCCCCTGGCAACAGCGACTCAACCCATCCAAGCAACCAACTTGCAGGTGCAGTAGGTTATCAGCGGCACGCACTACCCCTCACGCTCTGCCCCCGCCCACACCTCTGCTCGCGAGCTCGCTTGCCAAAGTATGCGCATACATCCTGCACAGTTGCACGCTTCCGCTTACAGCCGGCCCACTAACCGGCGAACAGTATAACGCTATACAGGGGCCGTGCTGAAGGGCAGCGGAGGCGATCAAAACCCGCTGCCACTGCAAAAACCCACTGAACGCTGGCCCGGCAATGGTCCGCACTCTCCGTACCCAGCTTCCACAGCGGCAGCGGTCGGAGGACGGCTCCTAACATGAATGTGCCGGGACGCGTACAGAGCCCCGCACACATAGTGCATAAAAGAAGGTCTGCGACCTTCAGTGCCAGCCGCGCCCATCCTGCAGACACCCCCCGCCTTGCTAGAGAGAGAGAATCTCCCGTTGGCGACAGGCTGGAGATACCCCCCAACCCTGCCACTACACACTGCAAGCATGAATATGTCCTGCGCGCTGCCACCGCGCCTACTCCGCCTTGCCCGCCGCCTTGTCCCCCTTGACCGCGATCTCCACGATCTTGTAGAACCACACCAGCTGCAGCACGTACACAAACAGCTCCAGACCCCAGCATGTGTAGCAGTAGCTGGCGGGCAGTACCTCGGTGGCGATGGTGAAGGAGGGCCACAGGATGGAGTAGGGGCCCGCCAACACTCGGCACACCAGGAAGGTCGCGGCGAAGCCGTTGAACAGCGCCCACTTGAGGGGCTCGAGGCTCTTGATGCCGGCGGCGTGGAGCGCCTTGGCCGAGTGGAGTATGGGGTTGGAGATGTCGAAGAGCGCCTGCCACATGACCGACATCCGGTGGAGCGTCACCTCGTAGCTGCGGGAATCAATAGGGGGAAGGAAGGGAAGTGGGGTGGGGGGATGGGAAGAGAAGGGAAGCGTGGGTTGGGGAGAAGGGAGGGGTGAAGCAGCAGGGGACAGAGGTGGGCCTAATGGGATTAGGAGGGCCCGCGCGACCAAAACCCCAGCTTGCAGCTTATGTAGGGTAGATTAGCCCAGGGCGGTCTCCCCGCTCTTGAACCCTCCTTCCATGGTCAGCCGCTTGCCGTCCCCCTTCTTAAACTCACGCGATGAGTATGAGCGCCATGGTGACCAGGTGGTGCGCCACCATGTCGGTCTTAAGCTTGGTGCCCAGGCCCAGCACCGTGCCCAGCAGCTCGTACAGGTAGTACGCGAAGGCGCCCACCATGTACAGCCGCTGGCTCAGAAGCACCGGGTGGGACGGCCAGTCCGCGAAGCACGTGGTCGTGGACCAGGGCGTGCAACCGCCGTTGTGCGTGACCGTGACCCACCACGCATACGCGGTTAGACTGCCCGAGAAGAACGCAATCCACAGGTTGTCCAGCACCGGGAAGGCTGCCTTCCCGCCCCCAGGGCCCTTGACGCGCTCGAGGTAGCGCCTGAAGCCCGGGATGACGGCCCGTTCAAACACTAGCCGGATCGCCAGGATCACGACCGCTATGTAGGCCGTAACTGCAAAGTCTATTAGCTTAGGCTTGGAATCGGGCGTGAAGAGGTTCGGCGCGACATAGACGTGGAACAGCTGTTCTAGCTGTGACATTTTCAGAGGTTTACTACACTATGGATGTATTCTGGATATAGCCTTGCAGTGATTCTATCGCGGAGGCTCACTTGTGGGCGTTACGTTGGGGTCGGTCCGGAATGCGCAAGCGTACGTTTATATGTTGCCGGTGTACCAGTTTCTCTGCTGTTTCTACGCAAGCCGCAGACATTACTAGCATTCCGCAAGGGTGGGCCTGCCGTGCAATGTCCCGCGGGTCGTGCAGCACATACTGAAGTGGGCGAGTACCGCAAGGTGGCTTTTCCAAGGTGTGATGAGGATGCAACGGAAAACAGTTAGACGATTACAGTTGGCTCAAAGAGAAAAGAGACACTTCCCGCGCCCCACACCCACGCGCACCCGAAGTCCGTGCAACTGTGCAGCCCCGCGGACCTTTGCATGCACGCGGTTCACTGGCAAGATGAAGTCACCACGTCTGCGCTTACGGGTGGCGCCGCAATGTGCGACTACCACCATCGATGAGGTGCGCTCGATGCTCATGCACTGACACGAGCACGCGGCCCGTTCACATTCACTAAACCCCAACACGCACGTACAACGACAACTACACCGCCGCCTCTCCGCCGAAAGAATGCGTGCGCATGGAGGTCACGCCGTAATAACGCCACACGCTTACACATCGTTCCATTTCAACACGCTTACACGTCCTGCGAAAAAGCCACAGCAACCGCAACAGACCTGGCGTTCCACACCCTAACAAGTGCCTCTCCATCTTCATCAGCCCGGGGCGTACTATGCGTTGCATTCTCCCGTACCCTCTCCCTGCCGCCGCACCGCGCTCCACGATCTCGCCCCATCACGCACAAGTCCACGGTGCGTCCTCGGTTCCACGGTGCGTCCTCGGTTCCAAGCTCCCGACCCCATCTCATGCTGAACCCGCCTGCATCATCCCAACACCCAAACCCTCCCACCGGGCTCCCATCCATGCAGCCTAACTCGAACTCGCGTCCCGCCTCAGCCTCTCCTTCACTCGCTGACCAGCCCCACCACCTTGGCCTTCGCCGCCCCCACCGTCCCGGCCACGCTCTCCTTGAGCTCCTCCGCCTTGCCCACCACCGTCGCCACCGCGGGGTGGCGCACCGCCGCCTCGGTGCCGCCCTCCACCATGCCGCGGCCGGTGGCGGTCCAATCGCTCAGCGTGCGCAGCGCCGGCTCCATCAGGATACCCGCGGTGGAGGTGAGCCAGCCCGCCACCCAGCGGAAGGGCAGCGGGATGATGGTGGGCAGGTTGAAGAACCTGAGCGTGTGGGGAAGTGGGGTCCAAAGAAGGGGAAGGCGTTGAGGTGAAGGGGCGAGTGCGGGCGCTTGGGCAGATACAGATACAGATTACGGGTTAAGGTCGGCATGTAAGCGATGTTTGCCTGCGCTTCAATTACGTCAACGACGCCGCAGCGCCCCGCCTCGCGCCGCATCACACAAACGCCGGCCACTTTACCCGACGCGCCTCGTCCCGTCTCCCCACCACACGCCACGCACTCCAAAGTCCATTCCGCGTATTGACTGTCCTCCACGGATCTCACCTCTCCTCCACCCGCGCCACCTTGTCGTTCCAGCTCTTGACGTGCATGCTGACGGTGCCCTCGATGGGCAGCGTGGGGATGAACCAGGTGGCGGGCAGGAACCAGTAGCGGTGCGGCACCACGCGCAGGGTACCGTCCACCTCCATCTCCGCCTTGCGGGAGGCCGAGTCCATCAGGATGCGGACGAGCTGGGGGCGGGATGCGGACGGGGAGAAGGGAGAGGCGGGGGAAGTTGAAGGATGTATGGGGACGGGGGGGGGGCGTTGGGCACGATGAGAGCGGCGGAGGGCGGTCCATGGCAAGTGTCACGCCATAGCACGGGATTTGGCGTGGTGAGGTCACGATTACCTTTCACGGTCAACTTAGCGCCCGAGCGGAGGGATATGGCAGTGGTGCGGGGGAGAGTGCAGGGTGCAAGACGTGGCACGGCGTAGGCAGATAAGGTAACGACGGAGTTGGTGGTTAGCTGGGGTTGGTGGCGGGATCGCCAACGGGGCACATCCAGACATGCCGAGCCGGCTAGCTTTACCCGTGTCACCGACAGCCACACCGAACAGTCAAGTGTTGAAATACGTTGCCAATTGCCCAGCGCACCTTGGGCTCGAACTCGGTGTGGGCGAAGGGCGCCAGCAGCTTGGCCACAGCCCGCACGCGGTCCCGCCCGCCCGTGATGTACCTGGTGGGGGGTAGCGGGTTGAACCGAGAGGAGCATGCAATACTGGGTGAGGCGCCGGTGAGACGGGTGGGACTGCAGGGGCCCAGGGTCGACTCGCACGCGACCCAACGGGCAACTGCCAAGTAAGGCCTCCTGCTGCGGGGCTTAGGAGCTGACCAGCGCTGATGGGACGTTGTCGGGTCGGGAATGCCGATGCGGCGTGACGGCCGGCCCCCGCCGTCACACACCAGGCCTGCACTAACGAGCCCCCACGCGCGTGCGTGAGCAACCCGCCAACCCGTGTGCCATACCAGCAAGTGACCACAACAACCAGCCCACGTCACGTGAGTGTGGCCATCCCAGCACCCCCCCACACATATGTATTTAACATAGGCAGCTTGGCGGCTCCTGAGCTCGATCCATTCTCCCCCTCATTCCTCTCTCCACACCTCCCGACCCACCGAGATGACATTTTACACAGCCAGGCTCGCCCTGACCTCAGTAACAGCCCATGCCCCGCCCCCACCCCCGCGCAATCGCAACCCACGACCCCGGCCCGCCCCCTCCCCGCACCTACATGAAGGGCGAGTCGTAGACGCAGTCTGTGTCGAGGGCGCGCGTGGCCTCGTCGATGCGCTCCCACTCGGTGGCGGACTTGTAGTCGCGGATGGTCTGTATGAGTTGCTGCACCTCGGGCGTCACCTCGTTGGGCAGCTTGGAGACCTGCCGGCCGGGGGGCAGCGGCAGACAGACAAACTTTCAGCGAATCCTATGTAAGCTTTGAAGTTCTAAGGAGCAAGGGGCAACAAACGCCGACTTATCAAGGAGTGTCATAGAATCCTTCACATGTCCGCACAGCCGGGGAGGGATGCAGCCTGACGACTTGCCTTGGGCGAGGGGCTGACGGAGGAGGGCGGCTGCGAGCTGCGCACGCCGGCGGGATACTCGGCGTAGACCTCCGACATGGCTGCGATCCTGTGTTTCGCCTTGGGCGGAGACTAATGGCGATTTTGCTGCTTTGCTTCGCGAGGGCGTCAACAAGGTACGGTAGCAATGCAGGCCTGTGAATGATGCACAAGGATGCTGCCATGCGGAATGGGGAGCGCGGGTTGTGCTGGGCGCACTTCACGTTTCCCGGTGTACCGCGCAGAGCGGTTGCTCGGCCTCGGGGGCGCGTCATCAACCGCCGTCCATGACGTCTGCGCTGCCGGCCGCCCAATCCACAGCCCGCAATCATGGAAAGGCCCTGGAAGCCCAATGCGAGTGCGTGCCGGGAGACGCAGAGCTTGGGGGCTTGGCGCTTCCTTCCTCCGCCGGCGCAAAAACGTCCCGTGGGTCGGTGATCAAAGGAACAGGTCGACCCGGGCGGGTCTCCGTCCCACCCGCAGCTTGCTTCAGCGTTTGCAGATGTCTGGTGTGCAGGATCGTCACCGATGCAGGGAGTGTCTGCTGATTCCGGTCTTTTTACACGCTGTAATGACCCCTAAGAACTGCTCACGCGGCCTCCAGCCCAAACGCTATTAAACGCTTGGCGGCAACGGGCGAAGCCTTCACAACTCCCCGCCTCGTCCACTTGGACGCTGCAGGTCCTCCACACACATGATCACTAACACCAGGACAGGCGCTTTCCTCGAAGCCACCCTGCGGGCTCTCAGGAGGCCGCCACTCGCCCTCACAAAACGCTCTCCAGGTCACTTGCATAACCCGGTCCGGTCCGGACCACGTGCACACCGCCGCCCGTAAGTGAAGGAGGCAATGCGCGCCTCCGAGGGACGGAGGCAAGCCTGCATCGTCTCTCCTGTTCGGGCTTCAGCTCAGCCCTGCCATGCCCTTGAACTGTTCTGAAGACCCAGACATGGCACAGCAGAAGAAGACACCAGGCCGGCCGCCTTCAATTCGGCCTCTGACCGTACGCCCTCATGCGTTCCCATACCGTGCTATGCACTGCCGCACCCCACACGTGCGACCCAGGCCACGCGTACTGTACGAGCCACCATTTTGGGTGCCTTGAAACGACCGTAAGGAGGAGCCTAAGACCTTGCCACTGCCGTACGCATCACCACCGCAGCCGCCCCAATTCCAGCTCCTCAACCGCCTATTCATGATGCCCCGAAACCCCTGAACTCGACTCTCCCGGTGCATACCATGCAGTTGATTCGCATCGTGCCCTACTCCGTTTAATAGATACCCCATGCAGCCGCGGCACGTAGGGTATCCCCGCTCCGGCGGCCGCCGACCCCTCCCCGCCTACGCCCGTCCTGGGACCTCCGTGTGGACCCACCCATACATGCCCCTCGCATCCTGGCATGCACTTTTATTACCTGCTTCTGCGTCACCACTCGCGCACATGCCTCCCTGAGCCACTGTGGCAACTAGCCCGCACATCGGCTTCCTCCCAAGCCAGCCAAGCCCCACTCGCCCGCCCAGCCCACCAACGAGCGACAAAAGGGCCCTGCGCCACTGCCCCCGCGGCCGCCAACGCCTTTGAGCCCTGCGCCCTCCGCCTGCACCTCCTCCACGCTCATCCGCCCACCCGCCTGCAGGTCGCTGCGCGCGGCTGCTCCTCTGCCGCTGCACCGGCGCTCCACCGCGCCGCACGCGCTCACTGCGCCGCGGCGGCAGCCGCGGCCGCGAACTGGTCGACGCTGCGCAGCGTGCGGCTGACGTCCTCCTGCACGCGCTGCTGCAGCGCGGGGTGGCGCATGCGCTGCACCACCTCGCTGCCAAACGAGAACACCAGCGCCTGGCGGGCGGACTCGGCGCTGATGCCGCGAGCCCTGGGGCGGGGAGGTGGCGGGGAGGTGGCGGGGAGGTGGGGTAAGGCAGGCGGGTATGGGAGCACATAGCGGTTCGCCTCTCGCTGTATGCTAATGCCGGGCCCAGTCGCTAGGACCCCAATTCACAGGCCAACCAGCGTGCCTCTGCCTCTCCCCCCCCCCGCCGCCCGCCCCGCCCCGGCCCGCGCATCTGAAAGCCAGTTTCCAGGCCGGGACACGGTCTTCAGGTACGCACACTGCCGCTTCCTCGTACCCCTCTCCGCCTGCCGCACCGCTCGCATCCCCAGCTCCCCCGGGTCCAAGGACACAGCGCCCGGCCCCCGCACCCGGCCCCGGCACCGGACACCCACCTGAAGTAGAACAGCTCGTCGTCGCGCAGGTCGCTGACGGCGCATCCGTGCGTGCACTTTACGTCGTCCGCCACAATCTGGGGGTGCAGGTGCGGCCGGGCAGGGTGAAGAGGCGGGGCAGGGGCGGAGCGCAGCAGGTTGGTTGCAGGTAGACTAGAGTGCTAGGTTTATTAGATCAAGGGGCGCGCACGGATGCGTTGGCCTGATTTGCATTGGCTTGCGTTGTCCGGACCAACACTGGCGATACCAGGTGGTCGGTGACCACCCACCCACCCCGGGGTCGGTGGACCGCATGGAGGGGCCGTACCAGTTACCCACATGGTGCGGTGGCATCCCCCTCCGCTTGCGCACCCACTCGCCCCCGTGGCATCAGCGTGGATTCTGCTTCACCGCCGGTTAAACCCAACCTCAAAACCCCCACACCCCGCCTGCCTGCAGGTTGGGCTTCACGTTGACGGTGGCGAGGGGCACCAGCAGCAGGTTGCGCGACAGCTGGCCGGCGTCCGACTGCTGCGCCGCGCGGTTGACCTGCGCAGGCAGACGGCGGCAGGCGGAGGGAGGGAGGCGTGAGAGGAGGGAGCTGAGAACCTTCCCACTGCGGCGACCAGGGGAGTGGGCAAGCTGGCGGCGTTACCGAGGATGCGGGGGCGCCCGACTCGCTGTGCGCTGCCTGACTCGCTGCACGCTGGGTGACTGGAAACCGGTGACAACAGCGGACACACGATGGGGCTACCGGTAGGGGAAAGCCGCCCGCTCATCCGCCCGCTCCGAGGCCCGTCGCCTGCCCGCCCCCCTCGCCCCGGGGGAGCGCTCCGCAGCCAGCGCACCTTGACGTTTCCGTCAAACACTCCCTTGCCGGACGAGTGGCTGACGATGCACTTGTGCAGCTGGTTGGCGGTGCCGCGCGGGTGGTCGAGCGTGAGGCGCGAGTGAAGGTCGTGCAGCTGGGAGGGGCCGCACAGCAGGAAGTGGCTCATCTCGGTGGACGTCTCGGGGCCGTCCTGGGAGGGGGGAGATGTTTAGACGGGAGAGAAGCTCAATATTAGGAGGGGGACCGAAGAGGGGCTGCGCCTTGGGTGATTCAGAGGCTGGCTCGGCGGGTAGTATAAAACACCCTGCCCAGCAAGAAAAGCCTCGTCAGCAAGGCCGCGGTCCTGTTCCAAAGAGGGGGTGAGCCGGCGGGGCCTATGGATGTATGGCGGGGCACAAGGGTTATGCTTTGAGAGCGGGTAGAAACGCCGCGCTCGTGACGGGTGGCCGCAGGCCGGAGGCCCCGCCCCCCCAAATCCCACCCTCCCCACGTCCCCAGCCTCCGGCGCTCACACGGTCCTTGCGCACGGGGCCTTGCACACGGGCGAGGCGTGAACGGGCCGTTCGGTCTGGCACTGCATCATCCGTCTGAGTACATGCCGTATGGTCCGCATAAGTGCTCGCATGCTCTCAGTGTCCGCACGCGCGGGCCACGTGCGGGGGCGCAGCGCACCTGCAGGATGCTCAGGTCGTGGCGCGCGATGTCCGCGCCCGTGGAGGACTCCACCACCGTGTACGCCGAGCGGGCGCCCTGCGACACGAGCGTGCCCTTGAAGTGGAAGCTGCCGGCGGACTCGCGCTGCGGGAGGGTTGGGAGGCGGGTGTCAGGGCAGGGGCAGGGGCGGGGCGAGGCTGGTCGCAGCAGCGGGAGACGGCTGGCACAGGCTGGGAAACGGGCAGGGCCCATACATCCCGAGGGGCGCCGAGTCCCTTTCGCCCGACTCCCTGCCCTCGCACTGCCCGGAGCCACGCCTCTTGCAAGCGTGCATATGCTCGGCCCACTACCGTATACCCTCTGCACGCTCTCCCCACGCAAGCAAGCAAGCGCGCAGTCCCAACGCAAATTATCTCCCCTGCGTGCCACATTCGCATAGATTTGTCTTCTGCTTTGTCGGCACGTTGATTGGCTCCCGTACCTGCACGTACGAGTGCTTGACGCGGGAGTCCTCCTCGAGGAACAGCTCCGACACTGACACCGTGACTGCGCGGCCGGCGGCGGGGGCCGAGGCGGAGCCGTTGTCGGCCGACGGGGCGCCCACGCCGACGTACTCCTCAACCAGCTCCGCCTCGGCGCCCGGACCGGCGTGCAGCAGCACACGCGGGGCGGCCAGCGTGGCGCTGTCGGCGGAGGAGGAGCCTGGCGGGCGGAAGGGGAGGGCGAGGAGGGTGCAAGGGAACGGAGGTGAGGAGAGTCAAAAGGCCTTCACACGAGAGAAGCCCGAGGCGCATGCCATTCCGAATCGTCGCAAATCGTCGAAGGCCGAGTAGCGAGAAAGTTCCCAGCGTCCCTGCGCATTCCAAGCCTAGGTTCCCGCTTAGAAGCCCGCTGGAAAGGCTCAAAACCAGCAACAAGGAACCGAGGAGCCCAGGAACGGAGATGTTGGGGTTTGAGGGAGGAAGGTGCGCGAGGCCAACCGTCGATCCCACTCCCGCCCAGGCTAGTCCCGACCCGACACCAACCCCTGCGGTGTCCAGGCCCTTCCCCTCCCAGGGTTTGTACTTCTCCCACCACGCCCTGAACCCAACCGCTCCTCCCGCTCACAACACAGGCCGCTACCCCTGCCTTCCAATGGCATCCCCCTCCCTCCGCCTGCCCCGGCCCCGCAACAGCCCCCAGCCCCGGGCCGCACCGCTGGATACGTGGAGCACGTAGACGGGCCCCGGCAGCGCCACCCCCTGGGGAACAGCCACCGCCAGCGCCCCAGGGGCCATGGAGCCGTTGAGCACCGCAAAGGGGCCGCCGCGCGAGGAGGAGAGGCTGCCCTGCGGGACCAAAGGCGCGGGGGAAGTAGTGGTCGCGGTGGTGGTAGGAGGGTATGTGCTGGGGGTTGAATGGGGGTGCATACCGCGAGGTGGGGCACCGGAGGTTGGCCATAGAGACGGGAGGTGGTCATGGAGGCACCCCCCGAGCAGCCGACCCAGCCCATCGCTACAGTTTCGACTGGGGTGACGACTGTAGGGGAAGGCCGGACACGGGCGGCCAGCAATTTGCCGTGCGTAATTTTCCCCCGGGCACTCTTATGTTTCTTCCTCCTATCATCAACTTGTTCCGGCTCTGTTGAACCCACATTCCCTCTGCCACACCTACCCTCCGCTCCCAGTACCTGTCCCCGCCCTTACCGCTCCACCTTCGTGAACCCCGGCCCTCCGCCTTCCATCCCCTCACAAAATGGGAGAATGCGGCCCTGTTCCTAACAAAACCTGTCTCCCCCCGCTCACAATCTCCGCACGGTGCTGCACCCGCTTCTCATCCATGCACGCTCACCATGCTTCCTCCTTCCACTGCCCTGTCACTGTCCCCAACCACACAAGAGCACTCCCGCCCCACTCCTGACGGCTCACCAGCTTCGCCTGCAGGGCCGCCGGCGCGCCCTCCAGCGGCCCCACGTAGGCGCCGCCCGCCTGCGGCCCCAGCCCGCTGCTCAGCTCCGGGCGCAGCGCCCCGTCCACCACAACAGCCACCACGGCCGCGCCCGGCAGCGTGTGGCGGGCGAGGAGCGACGCGGGCACCTCCGCGTGGGCGGGGGCGGGCTGCGGTGCCGGGGGAAGGCGAGGAGGGAGGAGGGGAAGGGGCAGGACAGGAGGGGGGGATGGGCGGGAAGGCGAGGATGTGGTGGTGGTGGAGGGTTCCAGAGAGGTTGGGCGGATCGGGCTCGCGGCTGCCCCGCCCACAGCCGCGGCCGCGAGCAGCAGGCGGTGCGCAGGTGACCGCGAGGCCACAGGGAGACCCGCGCCAGCGTGGCCCTTGGGCAGCATTTCAGAGTTGAGCTCCAGCGAAGCTCCCACAGCTGAAAGGAGCGCACGGGCTTTTGCGGGCGTGACAGCTTACGGCGAAGGGCCCTCAGTAACAGGTACGCCGGCTCGCGACACCGGCACGGGGCCCTGCCGCTGTCGCCCCTCGCACTGGGCGTCCCCTGGCCACCGCCTGTCCTTGCGGGTCCAGGTCAGTCGTCAGAGCACCCCAGTCGAGCCCAGTCGAGCTATGCGCGTCTTCCTCGACTTCCTCCCCACACGGGCCGCGGTCGCGCCCACCCGCAATGCACCGCATGCCAACCATGCGTCGTTTGCGCGGTAGCGTCGCGACGGAGGTGCGCCTTCGGGCTGAGGGTCACCCACTCGCGCGGCCGCTCTCAGCCGCTCCCCAAAGGGAGGGCCGGCTGCGCAGCCTCACGATGACTGGCAGGTAATCCCAGGAGTTGTTCCCCTGTTTAATGGCATTTTCGCCTAGACGTCCGCTACCGCGTGACCCAGTACCGCCCTCAGGCGGCACGGCAGGACGCCCCGCCGCAACACTTCATCGCCTCTCACACGTGCGCCCCCCTGTGCGAACGTGCAAGTGAGGTCCCGGGTGCTTCTTTGCCCCAGGAGCACGTGAGATGTGGGGTGGCGACGCGGCGGCGTGCCGTGGCGCGGCGCTGTTGGGTGGTCCGGTAGGGGCCGGGGATCTGGGCCGCCCCTCACCTCAACGTTTGTCCTCAGCAGCGGCGTGATATCCGTGAACCGGTACTCCTCGTTGCGCGTTGAGGGCATGCGGAGCGTGGCGATTGCGCTGTTCGATTGTTGCCGCAGCGCCGCGAGGCTGCACGCCGAAGCCCAAGTCCTGTCAGGTTGAATGTTGGATGAAGGAGCAATGAGCAATAACAGTACCTGGGCGGCGTTGCGACCTCCTTTACAGTCCGCGCCAGCCATTTATCCTCCGGTGTCGTCTGAACCGCCGAGGCGACTGCCGCGCTCTTGCATGGCTTGTGCGTCAGTCGCACATGGGCAATTGAGCTGTTTGGCGTGATCCGCTGGCCTACAGGTGCGGGGCAGGCATTGCCTACTATCGCGCAAACGGGCAGAAGCGAAATGGCTGCAGGATCCTTACCCACGATATGCGAGCGGGCGATGCCGCCGATAGATGTTTGCATGGTTGATTTGGGTAGCGACAAGAGCTGCGCGACCACACAAGTCACCTAGCGCAGCAGACAATCCGAACTATTTGGATAACAGTAATCCCAATCTCGCACCCAAAATGGCGGAGGAGGCCGCATTGTCTGGTTCCGGAGCAACGGTTGCCGTGCAGCACGCGAACGCCTTGCACAATCTGCTGTTTGAAGGGGGGGGGGGGTCACCTCCGCAAAGCCAATCTAGAAGCGGTACCCATCAGCGTGCTGCCTGGTGTCCCGTACTCGTAGCCGGTGTGCAACCCCCGTGCCCCGTGTGGTGAAAGTGCTCTCGTAGGCGTCCTTGGGTTGCGGGTAACAAGCAAGTCCCTACTCCTTCGTGCCTTCCTTTCCACTTTAACTAGCGTTCCGACAAGTTGGGCCCCTAATGAAAGGCAACCGAAGAAGATGGCAAGGATGGCAAGGGGCGACGCCAGAGCAACAGGTGTGCAAGCACAGGGCTGATCCGCACGAACTGACGGGTCGTCGCGCCATAGAATGGCCACTACACTCAGGGCGGCTCAGCGGCAATCAAGCGGGTACGGCTGAAGAGCTCACGAGGAGGAACCCTAGTCATAACCAAGTACCAACGCCCACACTGAAAGCGAAAAAGAGTACAAAAGTCAGAGTTAGAGCATCGACCGGATTCAGAAATAGCAGTCCTCGCTCACCGTCGAAGTCAGCGTTTGTAGGTGTGCCCGCCTGCAGCAGCCGGTCTTCATACATACACGCCGCCCAGTCACCAAGCCTGGGACAAGCGGATGTGAAGCGCCTTCTTCCCCAGCTGCGGCCCACAGGACGCCCAAAGCAACTCCATGGGCCCGTTCAGTCACGCAAGTGCGTGGGTTAGCGGCGCACCACCGCCGGCTGCGCCCGCGCCGCATCTCTTGCCCAGGCCGGTCGCGCGCCCCGCGATACCCAGGCACGCATCAAGCCCCGCTGCTGCAGGCACACGTGTGGCGCACGCACACCCGCACGCGGCGGCGCGCGTGCTCCCTCGGCACGGCCACCGGGCCACGTCTCACGTGCACGCCTACCAGTACCGCATGCGACTGCACGGTCTTGCTTGTACACACACGCCTGCGTACCTGCCTGCCTGCCTGTATGCGTGTGTGGGTGTTGAAAAGGAGAACGCATACGACGAGCGTAAGCGCGAAAGTGATGGTGTCGTTGTATGACCCAGCTGCGTGTGTGCGTGTGTGTGTGTCTGGTGCCCCGATACGACCCAACTGTTGGGAGCCCGTAATCTGTAGCTGCACCAAACGCACCAGCGGCAGGTAGGCCTCCGCTGCTACGACGCGGCCCGCTGCACATCGCCCTACTGCACGCTCACAACCCCCAACCACAACACAAACAGTTTCCGGGCAGTTGGGCAGAGGGCCGCCGTCTCTGCGACTGCGCCTGCTTGCTTCCTTCACTTCGCCGTCCGTGCACCACATACCGTATGTGACAATCGCCTTGCGCATGCCACCGACGGACGCATGGCACACGCGTTCAAAACCCGCACAAATCAACCGGCTGCACCGAACCAACCGACATGCATGCACAGCTGCAACCAGGCAGCCGGGGGGGCAGGGGTGACGACCGCTTTTCCGGGGCAGAGCCGCCAGCCCCCATCGTCGCAGGCCGCCTCAGAGCGCCCCTTACTGAGCCAAATGCTCTACACTCCTTGTACACCGATGTGCATGGCATACATAGCGTCACGAAGCTGCAAGCCGGTTGTGATGCCTCGTCAGCTTCAGCTCAACCCGAGCCCGGCAGGAGCCGAGCAGGGGCCGCTTGGTTTTGAGCCAAGCAGCCAACGTGCCTTCCAAAGTACCGATACACGCCGCCGCAGGAAAGCCTGTCCACCGATCCGCCTAAAGCGGCAGGAGGTTCTGGTAGCTGAGCTGCAGCTGCCGCCAGCTGAGCGACTCGCCCGGGGCCTACACGCGTGGGATGGGGCCGGGGTGGGGCGGGGGTGAGGGGGCGGGGGCGGGTGGGTCTCCATGCACTCGCGTGGGTAGACGGAGGAACGGGGACATGCGCGCCCACCAGCCGCATCGCCCAGAGAGCGGGCAACGGAACCCGCAGGTCACAGTAACGCTCGGTGGGACTGCGCGGCAACTGCGCGCGCACAGGAGACTGCGCGCGGTAGTGCGTCGCAACGAGGAACGCGCACGCCAGTAGCATGCGTACGTCCATTGAACGCGTGCGTGCCTGCGTGTCAGAACGGAGCGGGCGGGTCCCTGGGATGCGGCAAGCCAGGCCTGACAGACCCCGATACATGCCCGTACGTATACACGACGCCCAAATAAAAGCGCGATGTCAAGAGCTAATATCCCAACGCACCTGCGGCGCCCACACAACCTCCGCCCACAGAACCTCCTTCTCACGGATTCCGCCCAGCTCCAGCAGCGCCTCGCGGACCTCCTCCGTGCTGGCCAGGCCTCGAACGCCGCCTCCGCCCTTGCCCCGCCGTGGTAGCACCCTCCGGCCGCTGGTCGCCAGTAGCAGCGTCACCACGATCATGTCGTCCCCGGCCGCCGCCAGGGACTGGGAAGACTGGGCCGCAGCCTCCAGCTGCTGCGGCGTTAGCGGAGCGGCTGTCGCAGCCGCTGCTGCAGCCGCTAGCTCAGTCTGTCCTGCTCCCTGCACCACGGGGGGCACGCTGCTGCCCTGGCTGTCGTCAGCGGCCGCCGCCTTGCCGCCGTTTGCGGGGAGAGACCGGGGCCGGTACCTGGTGCGCATGGCCGATGGCGGATGGGCGGATGGAGGCACGACACGGGCGGGTGGGCGGGGGTTTTAGCGACGATGAGTGGTACGGGAGGGCGAAAGGCGAACAGATGGACCGGCTTACTCATGTCCGTACTGCGGCGTCCCTTGCCCGTGCGATTGACGCTATCCTTAAGACGTACACTGGGATCGTACGGCAATAAGAACGCGCCTCGCCACAGCAATATCGGCCTCTCCGTGTGTTCATAGATGCCCCTGCTGGCGAGCAAAACATCAACGCTCCAAAGCTCTTTATATCTTTTTATGTCTTCGCCCGCACCCGGCGCGCGCCTTCTCCTCCAGCGACCAGCGCAGCAGCCGAGTCTCCGCGTCTTCCTCGTTGCCGTAGCCCACCTCCTCGCCCGCCCCGTACGCAAATTGGTGGGAGCGCTGGACCAGCACCAGGAGCGCGTCTGTGCGGGCCCAACAGGCTGCCGTTCACCGCCAGCTATATAGGAGTGCAACTTTCGGGCGCCAGCTCAAAGCAACGACAGACGCTTAGTTAGCAAACATGCAACTCCCTGTTGCGTGCACGTTGGCTCTCGTTGCCGCAACCGTCGCAGCCGTCCGCCCTCAGCCCTGCCCGGCGCCGGGAGGCCCCTGTCCCCACCCGCACGACCTCGCAGCTTGCTTAACCTTGCGCATCGCGCTCCTTGTACGGCGCCCCTTGCTGTCGCTTCCCTTTCCACACGCTCCACTCATCTTTCCGTCGTCGCCCCAAATACCGCAGCGGCAACTTGTGTGCTCCCCTCTGGACCCTGGTCCCCGCCGGCCCCGCCGCTGACTCCGTCGCTCATCGCGATGGATGGCCCTCCGTCCGCGCACACGGTACTAGTGCTTATGGCTGTCTGCTGTGCCCCGGTCAGTGCCGACGCCCATCAGGTTGGGCCCGCGCAGGCGAGAGTTGCGCTGTGCGGGTCTGCCGTGTGTGTGCGGGTCTGCCGTGTGTGTGCGGGTCTGCCGTGTGTGTGCGGGTCTGCCGTGTGTGTGCGGGTCTGCCGTGTGTGTGCGGGTCTGCCGTGTGTGTGCGGGTCTGCCGTGTGTGTGCCGGGCTTGGGTGACTGGGTGGGTGGGAGCCGACCCTGGCCCTCACCACACATATCTCTTACTGGAGCACAGTCCACGCTGGTGGGAACTTTACCTTTCAGCTGCGGGACTGACGGCATGGCATGTTGCACCCACGCACCCACCTTGCAGCAGCCTGTGGCGTGCCTGGGGGGAGCCCCCCGCCTGCGTTGCCCCTGCCGCCTCAGCCTCTGCCACCAGCGCCTTGAGGCAGGCCTGCAGCAGCCACGCGCACCAAGCGAACAAACGGACACAAGCGTACTGCTCCGTTTACGAACCAACCCAACAGACCCGCCTACAAGCACAACCGGGAACCGGGTGCGCCCTCCAGCCGCTGCTACCGGCTGTATTCTGTTCGCTGTACGGTGTACGACACTGCCGCATACATATTAGAGACATGACACAGGGAGTGGAGCGGAGTGGAGAGACACCGCGTGCGTGCGTGGCGTCCCATCATTCGCTCGGCACGCAACGCAACGCAACTCGGCAACACGCGTGTCACACGCTACAGGCAGTGATGAACCGCCCCGTTCCGTGATGCTCATTCGCCCCACAAAGCCACGCCATGCAAGGTCCAAATGCGCGGCGTTCCACTGATCCACTCATCCGCTCGGCACGCAACGCAATGCAACTCGGCAATACGCGACGCACCCCGCCCGGCCCACGCACCCACCTGCAGATCGGGCCGCGCCTCGCCCCCGCACCTCAGCACCAACTAAATTTCGGGAGTGTTAGAGGATAGGAGTCGTGGGTGTTGAGGAGTCTTGAGGGGTAAGGTGTATGGAGCGTGTGTACGGCATCAGAGCAGCATGCAGGACATTCGTGCCACGGAGCGCACGCCAGCCGTACTTTGACCTGACCCCCACGCCCGCAGCCGCCCGCCTACCATGTGGCAGTTGCTTGCTGGATGATTCGCACACAAGAGGCTCTTTCTCACCCATCCGCCCACCTGCAGCCGGGCCGCGACGACCGGCGGGAACAGCGGCGCCAGCATCGCCCGCGCCGCCTTTCCAAAGTTCATTTTCATGAACCATTCGATGAACTTGAACATGAACCCCTACAAGCCGCAATTAACGGATAGAGGGGAAATGGTCGGGCTCTGGGTCAAGCGACGACGAGGCTCTGCCATAATTGGGCGTGCATGGTTTAAGTGCTTCCGTCCCGCCAGCCGACCAATCAATCAGCCTTATTTCCAAGTCGGCTCGCTGCCAAGCGGCAGACCGCCAGACAACAGTTGGCAGGCGGCAGTCGTATACAGGCGCACATCTGAAAACGTCCCGCCACGCCCGCCACCCACGCCTCCGGCACATACCACCCCGGCGCACCATGCCAACGGTCATGCTAACGACCATTGCGACTGCCTTAATGGCAACATTATCGGCGGCAACGTCATACAATGGCGTGAGTTGCGTAACCGTGTGGCCTGCTGCTGCGGCAGCCGCAAGGTCTACTCCCGCTCCTGCTCCCGCTCCCGGCTCAGGGACCAGCAGGCTCAGCTGTTTCCCGAGTTCCAGCGCCGGGGCTCCGTCTCCAGCTACGTCCTGCTGCAGCAGCGGCCCGGCCGCTTGGGCCGCCTGAGAGCCCCCCGCCAAGGGCACAAACCACACCGGCAGAAGGGCTAGGGCGGCAGGCGCCCGACCTGCGCCGCTGCCTGGGCAGTCCGTGTCATGCCCTGTCAGCGTGGCACCAAAAGGCAATAGTGGTACGTATGTTCCGCTGAAGGGTGCGCATGCGCGAGCTATTGAGGGTTTACGTAAGTGGGGGCGACAACAAGTTAGGAGCAACCGGTCCTATGGTGGTGGGGAGGGACGGATGAGGGCGGCGGAGCGTGCGTGTGCAGTAGGCGCGTTCCTAACCACATACGAATAAGGGGCTGACGGTACAATTGCTTTGGCTTCCGTCTCAGCAGCCCCTCAGCAGCCGTCCCGCCGTCGGGGGCACAATGCAGGTAGGGGCACTTACCGATGTCGTGGGCCTGCGTGGCCCCGATGCCCCCGCGACCGCTGCGCGCTGTCAATTTAAGTTCTCACCTCGCCTCAGATCTCCGGTGTAGGGAACGTTATGGCGCAAGCGAGGCAAGCTAACCCGCGATGCTGCAGCCGCGCATCGCGACGACCTTCCGCCCCTCCAGCCGCCCAGCGCGGCCTTTGGCCCTGCACTGCTGAGCAACATATTTATCAATCAATACGGACTGTTGGGCGCGGTGTGAAAGGTTCAAGCACAGGTAGCTCCTATGATCACGTTTAAAGGCTCTCCCGTTCTCTCGGCTTTGTCGGATCGTAGAATCTTGACTTTAGACTCTCGGAGCTGGAATGTCCCACTGCAAAACCCTTAACATTGTGTTGCCGCACATTGTACTGCCTCGTATGCCTCGTATGGTTTTGGCACATGGGCTTCACTGCGCGTGACGTTCGTCCTTTCCCCTAATGCCAGACCCCGCCGGACCAGAAGGCAGGTGAAGGGACGGCACCATCGCCACGGTCTTACACCCTGGGCAGTCTGCACCAGAGCCCCAGAGACCCTGGGGCGTACCCTCATCCTCTCCTGCCGTACGTGACATCGCGTTATTTCAGTTGGCGCAAAGAAGAGCAGTCGGGCTCAGCGCACACGCTGATGCTAGCCGTTGCGTGTATGGGGCTCAGGCTCCCGTGCACTACATACCGGCGCCGGCAAATCTTGTCTTCATTCCACACACACGCACTCACATACACAAAACACACTCACACACACATTCGCCCGGTCCGCGCTGGCACGGCCGTACACTGGCACGCCCGCATCCCATAGTGTACGACAACGAATTCAGAGCCACGCCACAGCCTCTTTCTCAAGGCCGTACCGTGCTCCTACTGTCAGCCACTACCCGAGGCGGTACATTGACGACGGGGCATCGCAATCTTATTGACGGGCCCTGACCACTGCGTGGCTGCCGAGGCGGTACTTTTACGCGGCATCATAATGCTAACGACGGGCCGCCGCGGTAATTGCCCACTGCGTGACCGCCAACCCGCAGGCGAGCCCAACTGGACAAGCAAGCAGCAGCAGACAGGTAGCGGCCGAATATCCATGAGTCGCGCTCGACGCACTGTCAGCCAAGGCGGCTCCGTAGCAACGAGCAGCCGGCGGTAAAGACGAAACGTGCATACATACGCCTATCCCTCGGGCGGGCCCGCGGGCGGCGACGGAGCTCCGCCCTTGCTCGCTCGGGACTGAACCGGGTCCGTCCATACCACCTGCAACACCCATCCCTCCGCACAGGCCACGGGATCCCAATCTGCCGTCCGACTGCGCCTCAAGGGGCCTGAATCTCTGGCCGTATCAGTTCAGAGCGGCAGGAGGTTCTGGTAGCTGAGCTGCAGCTGCCGCCAGCTGAGTGACTCGCCCGGGGCCTGCACCGTGGGTTGGTTGGCGCAGGGTGGGGCGCGGGTGAGGGGGCGGGGGCGGGTGGGTTTCCATCCGCCCGGTGTAGGGTACACGCACGGAGGAACGGGGACACACGCGCCCACGCACAGGCCGCATCGCCCTGGGAGCGGACAACGAAACCCGCGGGTCAATCCACAATAATAGCCTTCCGCTCGTGACAACTCGTCGCAATGCGGTATGCGCTCGACGATGCTACCGTGGATTGCTTGGCGCGTATGCGCGTAAGAGCGTGGCGGACGGGCCGGGTCCCGGGTGGCGACGTACGCGGCAAGCCCGGCATGACAGGCCCCGATGCACGCCCATACCTATACGCGACGCCCATACATTTCATTTCACGCATTGGAGAGGGAAGGCCCCAAGGAACGCACCTGCGGCGCCCACACAACCTCTGCCCGCAGCACCTCCTCCTCAAGGAATCCACTAAGTTCCAGCAGCGCCTCGCGGACCTCCTCCGCGCTGGCCAGGCCCCGGACACCGCCCCCGCCCTTGCCCCGCCTTGGCAGCACCCGCCGGCCGCTGGTCGCCAGCAGCAGCGTCACCACGACCATGTCGTTCCCGGCCGCCGCCAGGGACCGGGAGAGGGCCGCAGTCCCCAGCTGCTGCGGCGTTGGCGGCTGCAGGGGAGCGGCTGTTGCGGCAGCTGCTGCAGCCGCTAGCTCCGTCTGTCCTGCTCCCTGCACCACGGGGGGCACGCTGCTGCTCTGGCTGTCGTCAGCGGCCGCTGCCTTGCCGCCGTGTGCGGGGCGAGACCGGGGCCGGTACCTGGTGCGCATGGCCGATGGCGGATGGGCAGATGGAGGCACGATACGAGGGCGGGTGCGCGGGCGGGTTAGCAAAGCTGAGTGGTACGGGATGGTCGGGTCAGCAACAGGCAAGTAGCGGGAGCTAACAGATCTAACCACCCTTCCCGCCGCCTGTGCATTCGGTGAAAGGCTACCAATAGGTCGACCGGGCGACCGACTTACTCATGTACCGCGGCAGCTGGCATCCCTTCACCCATGCCTGTGAAGCTCACGCCGTACAGCAGGCGTACACTGCTGCTCGTATGGCAACTAGTGGCGCAGCAACATCGGCCATTCCGTGCGTACATAGGGTTTAGGGCACCCCGCTGGCGAGCCCATTGCCAATCCTCCAAACCTGTTTGTCCCCCCCTTCCACCCCTGCCTCCTGCCCTCTACCCTCCACACCCACAACCACGTACCCGGCGCGCGCCTTCTCCTCCATCGACCAGCGCAGCAGCCGAGTCTCCGCGTCTTTCTCGCTGCCGTACCCCTCCTCCTCGCCCGCCCCGTACGCAAACTGGTCGCAGCGCTGGAGCAGCACCAGGAGCGCGTCTGTGCGGGCACAAAACCGCGTGACGGCGGGCACAAGACGATGCCTCCCATCACCAGCTACCGTAGGAGTGAAACCTTCCGGGGTGCCCAAACATGCAAGGGCGAGCTTAAAACAAGGACAGGCGCTGAGTCAGCGAACAAGCCACCTAGCCGGATGCCTATTGCAACCTCCGTCCCGTTGTGTGTGCGGCGGCTCTCCATGCCAGCCGTGGCGGCCCTCCGCCCCCAGTCCTGGCCGGCGCCGCCGGGGGGCCGCTGTCCCCGCCCGCATGTTCGTCCTTCGTTCCCACAGCCCGCTTGCCCTTGCGCACTGCGACCCTACCCTTGTACGGCGTCACTTCCCTTCCCACACGCTCCTCTTGTTTTTCCGTCGCCCCAAACAGCGGCCCCTTGTGTGCCCCCGCTGGTCCCTGCTCCCCTGCCGGCCCCGCATGCCTGGCTCGCTGCCACCGTCCGTCAATGACTCCGCCGCTCATCGCGATGGATGGCCCTCCGTCCCCGCACACGGTACTAGTGCTTATGGCGGTCTGTACACCGGTAAGTGCCACACGGGACGCCCATCAGATTGGGCCCGCGCAGGCGAGAGTTGCGCTGTGCGGGTCTGCCGTGTGTGTGCCGGGCCTGGGTGACTGGGTGGGTGGGTGCCGACTCCTCGGTTCTAGACACAGCGTTCGCAGCCAAACAGTCCATTGCGCGGCAGCTTGTTTGTGTTTACACGGTAGACATGGTAGACACGGTAGACACGGTAGGCACAACACACAGGCACCTACAACACGACCTTGATCGCTCTCACCGTGGTTTTGCGCTCCCGTTGTGTGTTGACACCCGTACCCCGCGTTTATCATTACCGGTACCCCGCCCTGCCCTTCAGCGGAATCTCCCTTGCCTCCCATCGCCTGCCGTTGCCCGCCGCCGCTTTTAGGCCGCGGACCTCCCCCACAGACTGCGTCCGCGCCGCAGCACAGTGGTTTTCAGCTGCGGGACTGACGGCATGGCATGTTGCACCCACGCACCCACCTTGCAGCAGCCGGTGCCGTGCCTTGGGGGAGGCCCCCGCCTCCGTTGCGCTCGCCGCCTCAGCCTCCGCCACCAGTGCCCTGAGGCAGGCCTGCACCGAGCGAACGCGCGGGATGCATGGACCAGGCGTGTGTCCTGCTCAGGGATCATTCCCAACACACTCGCCTGCCCGCAAGCACACGCACGGAGCCGTGTACAACACCACAAGCCGCGGCTCCCGGCTGGCCGTACGACGCTGTACGACGCTGCCACGTGTATGCCACATACTAAAGGGACTGGTCGATACCCCGAGCATGGCGCCCCAGCCAGCATTCATTCGGCTGGCAACCCGGAAACTCTACTCACCCCGGCGGTCAATCCGCCCACCCACCTGCAGCTCGGGCCTCGCCGCCTCGCCACTGCACCTCAGCACCACCTGAAGTGCAGACGCACGGGAGGAGATGGGCCGTCTCTGAGGGGTGCGATGCGGCGTACTCCAGCGGCATTTCCGCTCTCCAGCCAGCCGGCTACTTGGGGACATGTGTGTGTGTGTGTTCTAAGTAATCTAAAAGATCTATGCGTGGGTGGGTGTGGTGTTACACCTCCGGGCCGACGCTGGCCTGGGGCGCTACCCAACCGAGCGCAAGACCACCTCAACGCCGTGAGGCGAGGGGTGTGGGGGGATCGCTGTTCCCCCTTGCTCAACCCAAGAGACAGCCTGCAGCCCTACCTAAGCAACTGCAGCAAACCCGCCGCAATGCTGCTCCTCTGTTCGTCCGAGCAGCTGCTGCTAAGTCTTTGCCGCACGGGACCAGTCCCTCGGTTTGGTGCTGGCCACGCGTTTCATAGCAGTGCATGTCATCATCGCATGCAAGGCCCCCCGCCACCCACGCACCTGCAGCCGGGCCGCGACGAACGGCGGGGACAGCGGCGCCAGCGCCGCCCGTGCCGCCTTTACAAAGTCGATGTCCACAATCCACAGCGTGAATTTCAATATGATTATCTGCATGCATTCCGTGGATCAAGGAGAGTGTGTATGTACAGGTCAGGCTTTGGGTCAAATGGCGAGGCTCTGCCAGCAGTCCCTTTTCTGATAAGGTTCTGGACTGGGCCGACCGCTATGTAGGTAACGGACGCCGTTCCCCTTTATTACGGTATTGCGCGGTTATGGGTTGGGTCAACAGCTCAACACGTGTATACATGCTGGGCTCGCCTGCCCACCGTCCCGCCCGTCGCGCCAGCCGAAATGAATGACAGCCTTGTCAAGTCGGCTCGCTCCCAAGCAGCAGGCAACTAATAACCCGACGCAAACCCAACGGCCAGGCCACGGCGAGGCCACATACGGCAGGCGGCAGCCACAATCAAGCGCGCCCGCATGCACACCTCCCGCCACTCCGACCGCACCGAATCCGCCTTTGGCCCAGACCAGCCCGACGCACCATTGTGAAGGCGAAGGCAACGGCTGCGACACATATCTCCACCAAGTCGCCAAGAGCATGAAGTGCGCCGAGATCAGCAACTTCGTGCAGAGGCGTGAGTAGTCCAGAAACCGCGTGGTCGGCAGCGTGAGCAGCGGCCACGAAGTCCGGCCCCGCTCTGGGTCCCGGCTCAGGGGCCAGCAAGCCCAGCGTTTTCCCGAGTTCCAGCGCCAGGGCTCCGTCCACAGCTGAGTCTAGCTGCGGCAGCGGCCCGGCCGCGTCGGCCGCCTGGCAGGGCCCCGCCGCGAGCACATCCCAAATCGCCGCCGGCAGAAGGACGAGTGCGGCAGGCGCCGATGTGCGGTCCGGCGGGGCTGCGCCGCTGCTTGTGCGGTCCGTGTCACGCCCTGCTAGCATGGCGTGGCACCAAAACGCAATGCAATTGCGGTACGGAGGTACGGTTTCCGCGTATGCGCGTAGCGCGAGGCATTGAGGGCTAACGTAAGTGGGGCCCACAACCAGTTGTTAGTGTGCATCCGATCCGATGTTGGCGGGATGGAGGCAGGTAGGGGCGGGTGCGGGCGGTGCGTGCGATAGAGCGGGGTCGGCAGGTGTGCAGGAGGGTCGTTATTACTGCCCACGCATGCGATTAATTAACAGACGGACGGCGTGACAGTTGCTTTGACATCTGCCTCAGCAGACCCTTCCGCACGCAGCCGTCCTGTTCTCGGGGGCGCTAGGCGGGCCACTACCAATAGGGCGCGCGGGCGGGCCACTTACCGATGTCGCGGGCCTGCTTAGCCCTGGACGCCCCCACGACCGCTGTGTGCTGCACATTCCGGTCCTCATCTTGCCCCATATCTCCGGCGGAGAAAAGCTTGCATCGCAAGTGACGCAAGCCAGCTGCCCGCGATGCTGTCGCGCATCGTGGCGACCTTCCGCGCCCCCAGCCGCCCAGCACGACCTTTGGGCCTACACTGCTTAGGAGCATAATTGCAGATCAGTCTGAGTTGTTGGGTGCGTTCGTTGTCAAAGGGTTTAGAATAGGGCAGTTTAAGGCTCTCCCGTTCTATCGGCTGTAGCGAATTGTCATTTTCTGTGTGAAGAATTGAAGACCATCGGAGATGGCATGTCACCTGCAAAACTCTTTGGCGTCACCGGTACATGATACTGCAGATTTTGCCCAGATACGTGCCTGGGTTTTGGTACACGGGCTTCATTCCGTGCGCAGGACGTAAGCCAATCCCCTGATCGCGATCCGGGACGGAGAGGCGGACGGAGAGGCGGCACCAGTAGGGACGGAACTTGCCCCGCCGCCTACGGCCACACGATCCGCAATCGCACGCTCTGGGCAGTGAGCACGCACTGGGCCACCGGGGCCTGCTGGATGGGGCGTGCCAGCAGCCTCGCCTGCCGTTTCTTCAGCATCGCAAGGAGAACAGCAGTCCGACTCAGCGCACTGGCTGACGATGTGGCGGTAAGCGAGCCAATGTATGGGGCTCAGCAGGCTCCCGTGCATCGCATGCATGCATGCCTGTGCCTGTGCCGGTCTTGCCTTTACAATCGCCTTACAAATCACTCGCATGCAGTCCGCGCGGTCTGGTACGGTGCGTGGTACAGCCGTACAGTGGCACGCTCGCATCTTACGGTAAAAGTTAGAGAATGCCATGGTAGGCCACAGCCAGTACTTCAAGGCAGGAGGAGCCACCCCACCGTAGGGTTGTGCTCTTGCGAGCACAAGGGTGTCAGGCGACGTCGCAGCTCAACGCAGTGTTTCCTTTTTCAACCCTACCCACAGAAGCATGTATGCATAAGTTGGCGGCAAGCCGCCGCAAATCACAACCAACACCACCCATCACCACCAGTGGCCTCCCGGAACATAAGTTGGCTCGTGCCCGGCATGGTCGACTAACTTGCTTGCCGCGACACGTACGGCAGGCACCCACTCCTTTCCCACAATTCCACCGTCAGCCACTACCCGCAGCGATTGCGTGAAGGGGAATCATCAAGTTATTGACTGGCCGTAGCCTGACCACTGCGACCCAGATGCAAGCGAGCCAAGCTCAGAAAGCAGACAGGTAAGCGCTGGCCCATGGGTCCCGCTCGATGCACGGTCAGCCGTGGCGGCTCCGGACCAGCTAACAGCGAGCAGCCGCCGGTAGCGAAGACGATACACACGCCCATCCCTCAGGCGAGCCCGCAGGCAGCGACGGCGGCCCGCCCGCCCTCGGGGCTGAACGTACTTACTCAAAGCGGCAGGAGGTCCTGGTAGTTGAGCTGCAGCTGCCGCCAGCTCAGCGACTCGCCTGGGGCCTGCGCATGTGGGTGGATTGGCACGGGGTGGGGTGCGTGGGGCCCGGGCGGGTGGTTCGCCATCCACCTGAATGGCCGGACGCACCGAGGAAAAGAGACGCGCCCATCGGGCGCGTCGCCCTGCGAGCCGCCAACGAACGGAATCTGGATCCGGTCAAAGACACGAATCACAGCAGTAACATTTGGCTGGATTGCACGCGGAAACTTGTCGCAACGTAAAAAAGAACCAGGAACGGGGAAGGGGAACGGGGAACGGGGAACGTGGTACGAGCACGTCGATAGCTAGCGTGCGTGAGCCGCTTGGCGCGTATGCGTGTGCGCGTTATTTAGAGCGTGGTGAGCGGTGCACCGATGTACGTACGCTGTAGGCCGGGCTTGACAGGTCACGATGTATACACGCCCATACGCGACGACGCCCGAGTGCACGCAGTGGAAAGGGAATGCCCCAACTAACGCACCTGCGGCGCCCACATAACCTCCGCCCGCAGCACCTCCTTCTCGCGGAATCCGCTGAGCTCCATCAGCACCTCGCGGACCTCCTCCGTGCTGGCCAGGCCCCTGACGCTGCCTCCGCCCTTGCCCCGACTTGACAGCAGACAGACAGACAGACTTCGTTACAGTACCCCCGACGCTGGGGGACCCGGCCTGCCACCGGGAAATTACTGCGAAAGTACGGGCAGCAAGGCAGCACCAGCAGACAAACCAAG
>LSYV01000036.1:348381-363669 GCA_001584585.1 Gonium pectorale
GGGGGATGGGGCACCCCCGCAGGCCAGGCGCAACTATGCCTGAAGGTCATGTGCCGCAAAACAAAACAGGTTATGCACTGTACTAAGCCCGTCACGTGACCCAGCCTGCATAGGCTCACGCACACCCACATTCTCCCCAAACTTTGCCAGCCGCCGCTCCAGCAAGGAGGCGTACAGCTTGGCTAATGCCCCCCCAACAGCAAGCCCCCTATACCCTCCACACGACATGCTGTCACCTCCCCGCTTGAGGATTGGGGTAAGCGACGACGCGCAGAACTGCTCCGGAAACTCGCCCTCCACCCTGATGTGCTCAAACAGCTCTAGCAACGCAGGGGCCAGCATGTGCATGGGCCTCATGTCCTCATCCCCCCCCCTGCGGCAGCCGGATGGCATACTTGAGCGCCTCCGCCGGCAGCACCCCTAGCCCCGTGGACTTTCCGTTCTTTAGTCTCTTCAGCGCCGTTAGTACCTCGTTCAAATCAAACGGCCGATTGAGGACCGCCGCCATCGCCCGCCTAGCCGCTACTCCCTCAGCCTCGCGCCACGCCCCCACCCTATGATTCCCAGGCCCCAGGTTCACGTAGCTTAGGATCTGGTCTGCCCCTTCGCTGCTACCCTCAAACAGCCCGGCGTTCAACAGCACGTCGAAGAACTCAGTCCATTCAGCTATATCTGTCAGCGCACACCGGCCCGGGGCCCCCCGCAGGCGCTCCCATAGGGGCCGCGGGTTGCGCCAGGCGTCGCGTACAAGCTGACACAGATTCTCAAAATCATAGGCCTTCCTAGCCGCCATCTTTGCCCTATTGTACGTACACCGTAAATACCTGAACTGCTCCCACCCCTCGCTGTCCCGTGCCCCTCCGTCACGCCTCAGTGCGGCCCGGGCCGCCAGCATGGCCGTCTTGGCCGCCGCACATTCTTCCGTCCACCACGGCGCCCCCTTACCGCCCCCGCCCTTAGCGGGACCAAAGGCCTTGTTCACACACCGCCACAGATCTATGCTAATCCCCTCAACCGCCTCTGTGGCGTTAATCTCACCCTGTCGCAAGGCATGCACAGCCGCCCGTACAACCTTGACGGGACCGCAGCCCTCATCTGGAAAGAGTCCCGTGTACTTCACGACTCGCTGCACGTCAAAACAAACACGCGCAACCTTCGGGCGTGGCCGGGGCCCAGTCCGCAGCGCCCGGATCACAATTGACACCGGGTGGTGGTCGCTTAGAGGCAGGGGCTCCCCGCCCGCCGCAGGGGCGCGGCAAGGGCGGTCCTCCACCCTCAGCGCGGCTACTGCTGGGAAAAGCGACGGTGAGGCGAGCGCCAGGTCGATGACACTCCCCCCACCCTTCGCCCCACGGCACGTAAGTGCGCCGTGCTGGTCTCCAGGGGCCCGCCCATTCAGCACAACGAGTTCATGCGTCCTACAAAACCCGGTCGTAGGTGGCCGCCGCCTTGCGGCCGTTTGCCGTGAGGAACCGGGGCTGGTATCTGGTGTGCATGGCCGATGAATGGTGGAAGCGCGCCGCGGGCGGGCGGGCGGGCGGGACAGCAACAGTTTATGGCACGGGAGGGGCGAGCCAGCAAGAATGAAGGGGCGGAAGCCAACAGTTCCTACCACCTTGACCGAGGTCGCGCCGCCGCCTGTGCATCCCGGCGAAAGTCCATACTGCGGCAACCCTTGCCTGATCAGAGCATGCCGCACTTTGATGTGCACTCCTGATCGTACGGCAACACGAACGCGCCTCACAACAACAGAACCGGAGTCTCGCTCTGTGCGCACATGAATGCCCGTAATGGAGAACCCATAGGCCAGTGCCCGCCCCCGCCTGCCATCCTCCAGCCGCTCGGCCCACACCAACACACCCACGTACCCGGCGCGCGTCTTCTCCTCCATCGACCAGCGCAGCAGCCGAGTCTCCGCGTCTTCCTCGTTGCCGTACCCCGCCTCCTCGCCCGCCCCGTACGCAAACTGGTCTGACCGCTGGAGCAGCACCAGGAGCGCGTCTGTGCGGGCACAAGAGGAGGCCGCCCACCACCGACATCTGGGAGTGAAACCTCAAGGTTCCTCCACAATCTAACCGCGAAGTGCTGAAACATGCAAGCAGCGAGCTCAAAGCAATGACATGCAAGCAGTTGGCCAACAAGCAACCTAGCCGGCAGCCCCGCCCCCCCAGTCCTGCCTGGCGCGAGAGTCCCCCGCATGTCCTCTTAACAGCCCGCTTGCCCTTGCGCACTGCGCTCCTTGTATGGCCCCCCCTTGCCGTCGCTTCCCTTCCCACACGCTCCTCTCACTTTCCCGTCGCCCCAAACAGCGGCCCCTGGTGTGTATCCGCTCGGCGCCTCGGCCCTGTTCCCTGCCTGCTGCCTTGTGTGCCCCCGCTGGTCCCGTGGCTGGTCCCTGCTCCCCTGGCAGCCCCGCATGTCTCGCCGCCTCGCTCCGTGCCTCACTGACTCCGCCGCTCATCGCCATGGCCCTCCGTCCCCGCAGTAGTAAGGTACTAGTGCTCTGTAGTGTACTGTCTGCATACCGGTACAGTAGGTGCTATCCGGGACGCCCATCAGGTTGGGCCCGCGCAGGCGAGCGTTGCGCTGTGCGGGTCTGCCGTGTGTGTGCCGGGCTTGGGTGGGTGGGTGGGTGGGTGCCGACTCCTCGGTTCTACACACAGCGTTCGCAGCCAAACAGCTCGTTGCGCGGCAACTTAATTGGAATGCACAGGTACCTACAACGCGTTCTTTACTGCTCTCAGTAAGGCTCGGCGCCCTCGTGTGTTCTTACCCTTTCCCCGCGTTTTTCATTACCGCCGGTACCCTGCCCCGCCCTTCAGCGATCACTCCTTGCCTCACATCGCCTGCTGTTGCCCGCCGCCGCTTTTAGGCCGCGGACCTCACCCACAGACAGCGTCCGCGCCGCAGCACATTGGTTTTCAGCTGCGGGACTGACAGCACGGCATGGGGCACCCACCCACCCACCCACCTTGCAGCAGCCTGTGCCGCGCCTGGGGGGAGCCCCCCGCCTGCGTTGCGCCCGCCGCCTCAGCCTCCGCCACCAGTGCCCTGAGGCAGGCCTGCAGCAGCCACGCGCACCGAGCGAACGCGGGATGGACCAGGCGTGCCTCCTGCTCAGCGATCACTCCAATCAACAGGGCCCGCCCGCCAGCATATGGAGCATGTACGACAGCCCCGGTGGCAGCATCAATCAAGCCGCCACGCACCTGCTCGCTGGACGCCGCTGTATGACGGTAGCTGCCGCCGCATGCGCACATGTCACACGCTACAAGCAATGTGGAACTGCCCCGTTACGCGGCATTCGCTCGCCCCACAATGCCACGCCAGGCGAGATCCCAATGCGATGCGCGGCGTTCCACTCGTTCGCTACTGGCTCGGCACGCACGCAACACAACACAACACAACACAACGCCACGCCACGCCACGCACGACGCACATGCAAAAACCTTTGTGGCAGCATCTGCTGTGCGGCGCTGCCTCGTGCACGCATGCCATGTACCACATATAGGCAATCAATGGAGAGTAAGAGACCCCGCCCATTGCGCCCCGCCAGCATTCATTCGGCTAGCAACCGGAAACACCACGCACCCGGGCGGCCAATCCGCCCACCCACCTGCAGCTCGGGCCGCGCCGCCTCGCCACCGCGCCTCAGCACCACCTGAAGTATGGAACGTGTGAGAGGACAGGGGTCGCAAGTCTGAGGGGTAAGGGCTATGGAGCGCGCGCAAGCCATCATGCATTATTCGCAGGACAGTAGTCGCGCCATGGAGCGCATGCCAGCCGCACTTCAACCAGCCCCCCAGCTGCCCACCCGGGGGCAAGTGCCCGCCGGATGCATTGTACGCAAGGCCCTCCATCCACCACCACGCCCACCTGCAGCCGGGCCGCGACGACCGGCGGGAACAGCGGCGCCAGCGCCGCCCGGGCCGCCTTTGCAGGATCCATTCTAAGAAATAACCAGTCAAGGAACTTGACAAAGGTCGCCTGCAAGCATGCCGCAGTTCGCAGATGAAGGGGGTACCGCACAGGTCAGGCTCTGGGTCAAGCGACGAGGCTCTGCCAGCAATGTCGTTCGTGTGTGAAGTACTGGACCAACCGCCAAAGCAATGGCTCCGGGACGCCGTTCTTCATCAATGCGCTGTTGTGGGTTGGCCCATCAACCGGTGAATGTTTCTTGCTCTCCGCACCGTCCCAGCCGACTAAACAGCCTTGTCAAGGCGGCTCTCTCGCTCCCAAGCAGCAGACAACACGATTGCCAGGCAACGTGCGTGCGGGTCGTGCGGGTCGTGCGGCAGGCGGCACGCACATCGAATGCAGGCGCACATTCAAACCTCACGCCGCGCTCGCCGGTCACGCCTTCGGCTCATACACGCCCGGCGCACTTACCGCTGCAACGAGTAGGCAGAAAAAAGCAAGGATACTCGCCATTACAGACTTAAACAGTGTTGCGAGTTGAGGAATCGCCGCGGCAGCAGCTAGCAAGGTCCAGTCCCGTAGCAACCTCGCACAGTGGCGTGAGTCCCGTGACAGCGTGGCCTGGTGCCGCAGCAGCAGCAAGGCCCACTGCTCCCACTCCCGCTCTGGGTCCCGCTCCCAGCTCAGGGGACAGGCCCAGCCCTCGCCCGAGTTCCAGCCCCAGCGGGGATGCACCTACCTCCAGCTGCGTTCTGCTGCCCAGCTGCCGAGGCCGCCGCCTGGGAGGCCCCCGCCGGGGGCACTACGCACATCGCCAGACTAGCGAGGGCGGCGGGCGCCGGACCTGCACCGTTGCCTGTGTATGTGGTCCGTATCACATCCTGCTGTGAGCGTTGCGGTGTGGCGCCAAAAGGCAATGGTGGTACTAATGTTTCCGCTTCCGGGTGCGTACGTATGCGCGGGCTATTGAGGACCTACGGTCATGGGGGCTACAACAAGTGAGGCATATCCGCCGGTCTATCTGGAGTTAGTTGGTGAGGACAAACGCGTGCGTGCCTGAGCACGGTGAGGGTGGGTTGGCAAAGGGTGTGCAGGAGGGTCGCTCCTTTCCACAAACAGATCAGTAATGGACGGACGGTGACAGCAGTGGCTGTGGCTGCTGCCTCAGCAGACCCTCCGCACCCTCGGCGGGGGCATCATACGTACAGATATGGGGCACTTACCATTGTCGCGGGCCTGCTTAGCCCTGGACGCCCCCGCGACCGCTGTGTGCTGCACATTCCGGTCCTCATCTTGCCCCAGATATCTGGCGGAGAACACCTTGTGGCGCAAGCGAGGCAAGCCAGCCCGCGATGCTGCAGCCGCGCATCGCGACGACCGTCCGCCCCTCCAGCCGCCCAGCGCAGCCTTAACAGCATAAACGCAACTCAGTATGAAATCCTTGGGCGCGTTGTCAAAGGTTCTAGCAAGTTTATAGGGCAGTTTAAGGCTCTCCCGTTCTCTCGGCTTCGCCGGAACGATCAACCTTGAATGGGGAATAATAGAGCTGGCATGTCCAATTGCAAAACCCTTACATGGGGTTACCGCACATTGTACTGCCTCGTACGCTTGGGTTTTGGCACGTGTGCGTCACTGCGCAGGACGTTCGCCCTTTCCCCTAATGCGTAACCAGGCCTCCTACCCGCCGCGGGTGACAAATGTCCGCCTGCCCACCTGATGGGCCACGACACGGGCCTCGGGCTTGAGATCCATACGGGCCACGGGGCGGGTGTCTTGGTAGGGGCTGGCTTTCCGCTGGCCACAGCCGAGGCCACAGAGGACACAGAAGGCAGCCTGCCTGAGCAGCCTTGCTATCTTCCTTGAGAGGGAATTAGGAGCCTTCGTATTTACAACCCGTCTGAGGGGCCTGAGATATTCATGGGGCACGTATCCCGGGGCAATTACTAGGCAAACCCACGTAATTCCCCCATGTCCCAAACGAGGAAAAACGGGTCCAAAACCAGGCCGATTTAAATCTCCTAATTAAGATAGCAAGGCAGTCTGAGGCAGTCTGAGATAGGGACATGGGGTAACGGCGCCATCCGCAATCACACGTAGCTAAGATGCCTGCATTCTGCATCACAAAGTGAATCAAAGCATGGAACAGGGCCCGGTCCCGAAGGCCTTTCCGTACGTGTCCTGGGTCCGTTTCGTGCCCTTCTGAGTCGGTCGGCTGCCAGGCTTCGGTGTCGAGACTTTCATGTATACCAGGGAACCCGGACCAAAATGCAGGCCGACTGGCCGAGGCACTGCACCAGCAGCCAGCTGCGTAATAGGCCCACACGGGCGGCCCACACACATTGCCTGCACAGCATTCGCGCATCCAGCGGGGCAGTCAGCACAGCAGGGCCCCGGAGCCCTGCAGTGTACGGTAGCATACGTACATCGTCCTGGCCTGCCGTACGTAGCATCGTGCAATTAACATAGCGCGAGCAGCATTCCGCCTCAGCGCGTATGGCCGTATGCCGACGCACGCTGTGTGCGCATGTTTGCCACTTCACAAGGCTCGCTCGGGCTCCCGTGCGTCTCACACCCGCGCCGGTCTTGTCAGTCCGCCCGCATTATGCACACCCGGCCCGCCGCGTTCGTACATGCACACAGCCGCCGTACACATGGTCACTGGCATGCCCATACGACATGGAGTTCAGGGCTCTGCCACAGCCTTTTTCCTCGAGTACTGATACAGATACAGACAGTACCTGGAAGTAAGGACGAGCCATCTAGACCGTCGTCTAACTGGGTGAACTCTTGAATTGCGCGCACAAGGGTGTCAGGCTGTCAGCAGGTGACGTCCCTGCTCAACCCAACCCACAGAAGCATGCATAGATTGGCGGCAGACCGCAATCACATTCGTCACCCATGAAAACCAATGGCCGCCAGGTACCTATATACTGTATGTCGCGCCTGGCACGGCTGACTTCTTTGCTTGCTGCGACACGGCAGGCACCCGTCCATTCCTTCGCGAAATGTGTAAATAAAGCACGCCGCTTGAACACACCTCCGTCATCAGCTACTGCTCGCAGCGGTAGAGAGCGGGTAGGTGGACCGTAATGATATTGACGGGCCACGTACGTACGGTTATTACTGATTACCACTGCGTACGCCCAACTGGACAAGCAAGCAGCATAGCAGCAGACAGCAGGTAGGCGCCGAAGGCCCATGGGTCGCGCGCGCGCGCGCTTGACGTACGATCAGCCGTTGCGGCTCCGGATCAGAGAACAACCGACGGTGAAGAGGATACGCCCATCTCTCGTATCGCCGGCCCGCAGGTGGCGAGCTGGCGACGGGACCCTCCATCACCCCTCCTTCATTCTGCACACGCCAGTAGATAGATCTCAATCCGCCGTCCGACGGACCTGAAACGGCATGAGGTTCGGGTAGCTGAGCTGCAGCTGTCGCCAGCTGAGCGATTCGCCCGGGGCCTGCTCGCGTGGGGGTTAACACGGGATGGGGTGGGTGGGGCAGAGCAGGCGTAACGGGAGGTTTGGACAGCCAGATGCGTGAGGCCCAAGAGGCCGGGAAACCCCCGGCGGCACATTGAATGGATACCTGCCGTAATGCCAAAGGAGCAGGAAAGTCCAGTTGTGACACGCACATTCTCTGCCGCCCGAGGTTCATCCAGGGGCGGTTGACATAGAGAGCTGCCCCGCCGGCGGTTTTATCATGCTTAGATGCTTCATTCGCATCCCCCAATGTATTCATGGCGTTGAAGGTACACATAGCGACCGGTTGGAACACGCCGGCCCTCCCGCCCTGCATGCGGGAGCATGTACGTACTGACTCGATCGAGAAGTTACAAACAGCGACCGGATGGAACGCCCGTCCGCCCGCCCTATACATGCGCCCACTGACTCGATCGAGAGAGGTAATAACGCACCCGCGGCGCCCACACCAGCTCCGCCCGCAGCACCTCCTCCTGGCGCAGCCGCCCCAGCTCCAGCAGCGCCTCGCGGACCTCCTCCGCGCTGGCCAGGCCCCGGACGCCGCCACCGCCCCTGCCCTGCCTTGGCAGCACCCGCCGGCCGCTGGTCACCAGCAGCAGCGTCACCACCACCATCTCATCCCCGGCCGCAGCATTCTGGGACTGGTTCTGGGGCTGAGACTGGGCCTCGGCTCCCAGCTGGGGCGTCTGTGGCTGGGGCTGGGGGCCTGGCGTTCTGGTAGCCGCCGACGCTGCCGCCTGTCCCCCGTCTGATGCTGTTGCGCTGTGATCGCTGCTGCGATGGTTGCGCCGAGACGGCGCCGCCTTGCCGCCGTTTGCCGTGAGGGACCGGGGCTGGTACCTGGTGCGCATGGCCGATGGCGGATGGGCGGATGGAGGCACGACACGGGCGGGCGGGCGGGGCGGGTCAGTTATGACGGGCGGGTCACGGGCGGGTGGTGGTACAGGGGGCATGACGCGGGATCGCGGAGCCCTTTTGGCCCGGGCGACGGATAAAGGCCCGGGCGACGGATCGATCGGACGCTTGCCCATTTGCTTCGGCATTTGTCTCCGCTGCGTTTGGAGCTCATCATGCCGTCCACTACAGCAGACCGTTTTGCCGTGCATACGGCTCCTACGGCAGACAGCAACACGCCCCCTCCGTACGTGCACGTGTGGCCGTACGTACCGGCCGCCCGCCTCTGACCCAGCACAATCCTGCAACCCTCCCTTGGCCCCTGTGCTCCCATCCCTCTGTCTCGCCATCTAATACACACCCACGCCCACGCCCACGCACGTACCCTGCGCGGGCCCTTTCCTCCAGCGACCAGCGACTTAGCTCGCTCCCCGCGTTCTGCTCGCTGCCGTAGCCCGCCTCCTCGCCCGCACCGTACGCGAAGTGGTCGAAGCGCTGGATCAGCACCAGGAGCGCGTCTGGGGTAGGACAAAACCGGGTGACGGCGGTGTATTTAGAATGCTTGATTGTGAACCCGCCCGGGCATGCCATCGAGGTTACGGCTGGCAGTGACCCGCACGAATAGCTAGCAACAAAACAAGAGAGTCCCGGCGGTGTTGGTCTCATCATTTTCGACGCATGGATAGGGGTGGCCTCCTTGCCGGGCGCCCGTCCGACTGCTGCTGGCCGGTGCCGGCGGGGGCCTCTGGATGGCGGGCGCCTTTGACAAGAATACTCCCTCTCCTCTATCCGGAGCGGGCTGCCTCGCGCCCGCCCCCGCCTCCTGCAGGGCCCTCCTTGCGCCGCACTGCCCGGAAAACCCTAAAAGCTCTTGTTTTAATTCACGTACCTTGCAGCAGCATGTGCCGCGCCTTGGAGGCGTCTCCCCCGTGCCATGTCGTTGCAGTCTCCGCCACAGCCTCCAGGCAGGCCTGCAGCCAAGTGCATGGAACAAATCAGGCAGGCCTGCAGCCAATTGTATAGAATGAATCAGGCAGACTTGCGGTCAAAGTGCATAGAGAGAACGAATGGAAGCAAGGAGCCCCGCCCATGGGCACTTGCCTGCACACACATACATGCCTGCAGTCATCATGTACGGCAACGAACCCCGGTGGCACCATCCAGCCGCTACCGACTGGCCGCCGCTGTACGAGGCTGCTTCATCATGTCCACATGCTACATACAACAGGTGATGAAATAAAACCGATACGCGGCACCCCCTTATTGCTCGCTTGGCATGCAACGCCGCACACCCCGCCCGGCCGGCGGCCCACCTACCTGCAGCTCAGGCCTCGCCTCGCCACCGCACCTCAGCACCACCTGAATGTCGGCAAGATGCGCGGGAGATAGATAGTCTGAGGGTGACGGGTGAGGTCAGGCCTGGGGCGTACATGCGTATATGTGTGTCAAGAGGTGTGGTGCGTACGCGCTCGTACGCGTCCTGTACTGCATACCGTACCGTCTAGTAGTCGATTCTGCCGTTTTGCTTGCATACATCGTGGCCGCGCCTACCCGCCGCTCACTATCAAGCAGGGGAGCTGCTATGAAGCGCCACCTTGCCGAATGCGCGCCCAGCCCAGGGCCCCGGCAACCACACTGATGGCCGCCGACAGCCAGCAGCCGGCAGCAGCGCCGGCACGGCGCCTCGGCCTCGCGCTGTATGTGTTGCGCATCGGCGGAGAGTGAGGGCGAACATATCCTCGTGTCGCTCTTCCCTGCTTCCAGACCTTCTTAAATTCCAGGGCCAACCGCCTCCCGGCCCCTTCCGCGCATGCATCGCCCCAGCGGAGCACCGCCACGCGCCGCCGCCCTGCCTACCCCATAACTGGCCCGAACCGTGGGGGGAGGGGGGCGCCCGCTCACTCGTCTCCCTCGCCTGTCCGCCGTGCGTGCCTTGCACCCAGGTGCCGTACTAGAAACGTCGCCGGGTGCGTATGTCTATAGCTCTGTATAGGTGGCCTCCCTGTTTCTGCACTCTGCCCTTGCCTACCCTCGCAGCAGTCTGTCAACCATACTTCCGCCCCCCAGCCCCCCGGCCGCCCGCCCATCCGCGCGCAGGTGCTTGTTGCATCGCACACAAGAGGCCCTTTCTCGCCCACCCGCCCACCTGCAGCCGGGCCGCGACGAACGGCGGGAACAGCGGCGCCATAGCCGCCCGCACCGCCTTCCCCACGCCAAAGAAGCCAGGCGAGGACCCGGGCGTAAACAGAATCTCCTGCATTCATTCATTCGTGTGTAGAGCGGCGCACGCACGGTTGAGAATATATATGCACAAACTGCAGATCAAGGTGGGAGCCTCACTCTACATATAGTCACACATGCACACCCAAAGGCGCGACGTTTCCGGTACGGCCGGGCGGCCGGGCAGCAGGTACAAGGCCAGGCGGGCAGGTGCAAGGAAGTAATGAGACAACGTCGTTGAACTAGGAACGGGTGAGCCCGATGATGGATTGGGCCTGATCACATGCATGCGCGTACTGCGCGCACTTTCTCTCCTCGTCGTACCGTCGTCGTACCGTCGTCGTACCGCTGTCCGCCGTCCGCGGTCCGCCGTCAGCAGGAAAGTCGACCCCCGACCCCCGACCTCCAGAACAGGAAGCATCCCGTCCGCACGCATAGATCCGAACGAACGACACAGCCGGCCATGCCCCCCGACCACGCACGTCAGCGCCCGAACCAGCCCTGCTCACGAAAAATCTGCTGAGACCCAACCAGAAGATCAGCACGACGAGCAGCAATCTGACAAGGTCAACGCCTCCGATAGAGGCATCAGCGATGTCCCACAATGGCGCGAACCCGGCAGTTGTGTCGAAGCCCGCCGCCGTAGCTGCCGCCCGGTCGAGGCCCGGGACTGGAGCCAACCCTTGCCCGGTCTCGATCCCCAGTGTCGCCCCGGCGCCAGCTACGCCCTGCGGCAGCGGCTCGGCCGCCTGCAAGGCCGCCACCGCGGGCGCAACCCACATCGCCGCCGGCAGAAGGGCGAGGGCAGCAGAGACTGCTTTGCGCCTTGCAGTCTCTGCGCTGCTGCCTGCTGCGCGGTCCGTGTCGTGCCCTGCTGGCGGCGTTGGGGGATACGGGCGGGGGCATTATTAAGCGCATGCTGCGTGGTGCCGATTTGACTGTAAGGGCACGCATGGCTGAGCCCAAGCGGGGGGGCTTATACCTAGGGGGCCTGCAGGGGGTCCGTTCGTATTTTAAAAACGGTGATGTGTGTGCAGTGGGTCGAAGGGGGCGATCGAGGCTGAGTAGTGCAAAAGCGCGGGCAAGCGCGGGTGTGTGCAAGCCGCGGGTATATGTGCGGGAGGTTTGCGTCATCATGGGCCCCATACTTGACGAACGCACAGGCCATAAGTTCTGCAGCTAGCCCCTCCGCAGCCGGAGGCACTGGATGGGCAGCAGGCAGAGGCACTTACCGATGTTGCGGGCCTGTGTGGCCCCGGACGCCCCCGCCACCACCGTGGGCATTCCACCAAAGATGCAATTTTGCCTCATACTGCTGGCGATATAGCCGCCATAGTAGAAGCGAGGCAAGCCAGCCCGCGACACTAGCGACGACATCCCGCCCCTCCAGCAGCGGTTTACCGCAGCTCTAGGCTCGAAGCTGCCCAGTCGCATGGTATTGCAGTAACAACGGGCTATTCGTCGTGGTTGCAGCAACCGGGAAGGTTTAGGCCTCCGGACTCTGCTACGCTACCGGTATCCTGCTTCGCTTGCGGCTTCGCTTGTATGCTGTTTTGGCTAGCCGGCACGGCAAACCTACGTGGTATGTACATGCTGGTTTTGGTGTACGGCACACACATACCTCTTGCTACCTAGAGTCTGGGATAGCCAGGCCAGGTATACGGGTTTTAGGTCCGGCTTGTGGATGGGGCGCCCAAGGCATCAATCAAGCTCGTCGCCATCAAGGCGTTAAACATGACCAGCGGCATGCCAGATGTGTACGGCGTTGCATGCAAGGACGGCGTCGGAGGAGGCGGAGTTGTTCTGCGAAGCGCCGAACCGCCGTATGTAGCAATGCTCGCAGGCGTAGAGGGTTTCGTGGGTTTCGTGGTATGCGGACGGTTGGATCAGAGCGGGCTACCTAGATTGACGTACGCGCCGTCGTCACAGCAAGGAGCCTAATGCCAGGGATGGACGATTTGGTACACCCTTGGGTGCACACGGCGGTGACCTACAGCACCAGGCAGACGCAGCTGCGCGGACGTGATGGCGTGTTTAGCATACATAGCCAGGCACCAAGCAAGAGGAAGTCATGACATCCTGCAGCGAGCAGCGAGCTAGCCGCCCTCCTGTGGCACCCAGCGGCGGCTCCAGCGCTCCACCCGACTGGCTCACGGCCGTCACTCCCTGCCGTGCCCTCCTGGAGACCCGCGCCCTCCCTCAACGTCTCAAAATCGCCCCACTCCAAGCGCTCAGCTACCGGGCTTGATCGCTGCTCCGCTCAAGCAAGCCCGGCCTGCTTGCCCCATCCGTGCGTTTGTGGATCGAACGCCGCTGGCCCGCCCGGCCAGTTTCGCTCAGCCCCGGCCCAGCAGCCGCCCACACGAGCTGCCGCCCTTCCCTCCGTCCTACCTGTTCCCTTACCCTGCCCGCAACTGGCCGTGCCGCCAGTTACCTCTGAGCGATGCACTGCACCAGCAAGCCCTCGGCTGGACTGCGGAATGTTGCGCGTGCATGCGCCATAACAACAAACGTGCCTATCTGACGACAACCCTGTTTACTTGTTTACCCTGGCACGCCCGGCTCTCTCCGCCAACAGCTGTTGCCGGCAGTGCGCAAACCGCTGCGATACTAGCAATATACCAGACCAGGCCTCCCACAATATCAGATGGTGGGCGGTCGGGGGCTGGAGGCACATGCGATGCGTCACCCGTCGCCGCCAGATGTCGGAAAGCCTGGCCTGGATGACCATTCCTGCATACCGCAATTACACATGCGCGCAGTCGGATGGTCCGACCCGGTGCCTGTTCTGGTGGGCCAGCCCTGACGGCGGCGGCCGGTCCGGGCAGCCCTAGGTCTCGGCCACCATCCCTCGCATAATCCGCAAGCTACAGTGGCCCCTCGTCAGCGGGGCCCCTCGCTCTACAGCGTCGTCTGGAATTCCTGGTGGCTGAGCTGCAGCTGCCGCCAGCTCAGCGATTCGCCCGGGGCCTGTGTGGATGGGTCAGTTGGCGTAGCACACGGATGTTGTTAGGTGCATGGAGACGTATGTAGCCGGTAGAGAGATAGGGACGATCTTCGTCACGTATCGTACGGATGCTTGGTGTGAGGTGTAGTGCGGAGTGGGGACGACCCGGGCAGGTGCACCAGGGGATCTGGGACCTGCCGGTTACGCGCGTCGACCAGCTCCATCCCCGGTCGGCCTAACTGCATCACCGCTCTACGTTGGCCTTGTCGAGCGACTGATGAGCGCGTACGTCGGGGCCGTAGCATTCCAGCCAAGCGCACACGCACGGACCACGCACGGGCCACAGATCGCGCGTGCATGTGGGCATAGCACGTGCAAGCTTGGACCGACGCTGTCTGTGGCGTGGAGTCAATCCACGAACCGGCAGGCAATGCAGGCACCACAGAAACACAACAGCGCACGCGCCACGCACCCACGCACGCAAACACGCACCCACCCACCCACGCCCCCAGGCGCCAGCAGCTGCCATGCACGCGCTCGGTGCGATCATGCACACGGTACATGCCCGGCCACGCACGGGCCCCCGCAGGAGAGCGCAAGTACGTGCTGCTATCCTCTCTGCCCTATCTGTGGACCGCCGAGAAGGCAGGAGGCGGTTGCCCCCTCCTCGCGCGCTTTCGCACGTGCGCCAACGCACCATTAACGAGCCCACCCACCTTTGGCGCCCACACCACCTCCAGCTGCAGCAAATCGTCTTCACGCAGTTTGCCAAAGCCAAGCAGCCCCTCGCAAAGCTCGTCAGGGGTTGCCAGGTGCCGGCCGCTGCCCCCGCCTCCGCGCCGTGGGCTCCGGGAGCAGCTGCAGCCCGCGGGCCACGAGCATTACCGTAACCACCACAGTGTCCTCCCCTGCAGAAGTCGCTGCCTGGTGTAGAGGGGCCGCTCTCCCTGCCAGCACCGCCGACAGCGCTGCCGTCATCACCGCAGCGGCCTCCTCGGCCGTGAAGCGCTCGCTGCTGTTGCTGGGTGGGGTGTCGCCCCGCACCGCCAGTGCGCTGACCGGGCTGTAGGTCCGGGGCTGGGACCTGGCACAGCATACAGCGGGTGGAGCGTGGCGTGTGGCGCGCGGGCGGGCGGGAGCAAACATCCTTCCGAACGAACGCAATTACTTAACCCTGACATCTCGCTCTCCTGATTGCCGAAAGGGTATCATTTACTCGCTCCCGTCCGACCCACGCCCACAACCACGTACCCGGCGCGCGCCTGCTCCTCCAGCGACCACCGCAGCAGCTCCCTCTCCGCGTCCTCCTCGCTGCCGCAGCCCACCTCCTCGCCCGCCCCATATGAAACCTCTTAGGAGCGCTGAAGCAGCGTGAGCAGCGTCTCTTGGGGCGCGGTCGGTAGACATGCATGGGACGGCGGGCACGGGCAACGGGGCGGAGCTTTACAGCAAGGCAACGCGACGGGGAAGCTTGACAGCAAATACAAGCGCGAGGCACGCGCTTATGCGCCTGCCGCCGACTGCTTACCTGCTTGGCTGCTCGCGTTTGGTGGGGCGGGGCCCGCATATCGCCGCCGGCTGCCTGCTGGCCACAACGACGGCCCCGCCCGGGCGCAACTCACCAGCCGCCTCGTGTCCCGACGCGCACTACTACCGTACCCGCTGCTGCCAGCTACCCGCCACCCGCCGCACCTCGCAGCAGCTTGTGCCGCGCCTTGGGGGCGTCTCCCCTGCCCGCCTTGTCCGCATCCGCCTGCAGAGCCGCCAGGCGGGCCTGCAGCCGCAGCGCACCACCGACGCGATGGGAGCAGCGGAGGTAGGGGGATG
>LSYV01000036.1:400073-410479 GCA_001584585.1 Gonium pectorale
GGTGCTGGCGGTGCACTGATAGGGTGGCGCATGACACGGCAAGTACGCACGAAGCAATGGCTATGTGGGTGGTCTGGGTTGAGGCTGAGAACAGAGCTGGCCAGCACGTATGTGTGCCCAGGTGCTGCTGGTGGTGCATTGATAGTAGCATGCTCCGGCATATGCACGTGAGACAATGACTGGGTTGAGGTTGGCATGCTGGCATCTGCTGACTGTAACCCAACAGTATGGCTTCCTATGTATCTTACGGGCCCTATCGTCGGTATGGTGAGGGCCGTATGGGCCATATGGTCAGTACGGGGCCATACGGGCCCTAAGGGGACCTTATGTGAACCGGACCCTATGTGTTAAGGCCTCCTGGGCATATGGCACATACGGTGATGCCCTTACGGACCTTAAGGGCATTTTGACTGCTATAGGGAGGGCGAGCGCTGCACGGTTGAAAGTGTTGTTGCGCCAGAGGCGAACCAGCTGCATTTTGATGCGCCTGCATCCTGCTGATGTCCAGTTGCTCAAGCAGATTGAGGGAAGAAGGGGAAGAAGAGGGATGTTGCACATTTCCAAGTGGGAGTTTCGTGGCTCCTAGTGATGTAGTGGATGTGTAGTGGATGTGAACATATAACACAGAGCCGTGAAGGCCTTCGCCGGAGGCCTCCCCTGGAGCGCCTTGACAGACTGTGCTGGCGTGTATCCGCATGCGTCCGTGTGTGTTTACGAGTTGGCATCTGCTTGGTCTCCCTGGGGTGCTCCATCCCCCTGGAGTGCTCCGTCCCTCCCCCGCGCACGTAGTGGCGCATGTATCTTCGCAGCAGTGCCTGCTCCGACGTGTGCTGTGTCCCTGCATGTCACCCGCCACCTGGCTGGATCGTCCTGCCGGACCTCTCGCCCACGTCCTAGCCCAGTTGAGTTTATCTAGCGCCAGCCAACACCACCAACCGAATACGGACGACGACGCCCTGGGCGCGAATACCTGGCGGCTGCCTGCAGCTCGGAACGCCGACGCCCTCCGGGAGCTGGCGAACCGATGGCGAACCGCACGTGCATGCGGGGCGCCCCGTGCGGGCCCAATCGTGGGCCGGCAGCCCGGCACCGAGCGCAGTGGCCTGGGCCGCCGGTGACAGGACTCCAGGGCCGCGAGTGTGCTGCTGAGTGGGCAGACCAACGCACGGGCAGCGCCATGGCGGCACTTGTGAGGGCGCGACACGCCTGGCCCCAGGCCGGTGCCTGCGGAAGAGGGCACGGCGGGCCCCCGCCCTTGCGGCCCCACAAGCGGTCTCTAGGCTGAGCTGGCCGCGCCCTAGGCCCTCGCCTCCCGCACAAACCCCTCCCCCTCGCCGCCTTTCCCGAGAAAGCAGCATGCAGCCAGACAACCAACAACCAACCAACCATACAACCAACGATCTGATCACCAAGCCTAAGCAACAAACCAGCAAGTTCTTCAGCTCCAGCGTATGGATGCAACAGTGTACGACGAAGAAAGATGTTTTTTTGTCCGGGCGCCGTACGAGGCGTCACAGCGCCGTGCGCCGCAAACTCCCTGTCGCATCAACCGTACGGCGCACAACGGGATAACTTCTGGCATTGCCGTGCTCTTAATTTGCGTGACCACTGAAGCACCGGGTGCTCAATCCACCGTCGCTCATACGCAAAAGATACCAAATACACCCCCCACCACCACTACCACCACCACCACCTCCGCCCCGAGACAGCATCCGGGCGACCTCTTCCGTGGCCGAGGTCCCACCACAGTTCCGTGACCGCCGCCAGCTTTCTTCCCTACGGCGCGATGGTTGGCGGGCCGGACCACACCCTATCCCGCCATGCCGCCGCCCCCGACCGCCGCCCCTCACGAGCTCCTCACGCCCCGCACAGCTGCCCCCCTCCATGCGCCTAGCCCACCCCGGCAGTGTGCGGGCTGCGGCGGAGCCCGAGCGCCCCGCCCCGCCTCCCCTAGCGGGCGGGCGGCGCAAAGGGCGCCAGGCCGGGCGGGAAGGGCGGGAACGTCGGTGTAGCCGCCGGCGGCCTCCTCCTGCCGCTTGGCAAGGCGGGCGGCGGTGACGCCCGAGATGATCGCCGCGATCGTGGACCATCACAGCAGCCCGACTGGACGCAGGTCACGGGTGTGGATGGGGCGGGGGGGGGGCGAGGCGGGCGTAGGAGGAGCAGCAGGCAGGGAAGGAGCCAACGGAGATGGGGTTGGCGAGGGGTGGCCAAAGTGCGAGCTGTGGCAAGCATCGTAGACACGGGTGTGCGTGTGTGCATGTGTGTGTGTGTGTGTATTTGAGCCTGCGGGCCCGTCAGCGGGTGCCACCACACCGTACATGGCGCTGCGTAGTCTGCACGCAATGAAGCGCCCCGCTCCGCCCCTACCATGGCTATCTACCAAGCAACCACACGCATTACCCCCCCCCCTCCCATCCACGTCCACATCCAAGTTCCCCCCGCCAACATCGCCATGGTTCTCGTTAACCCTACATACGGCACGCCCCAGTCCGCAGTACATACCGCCCCTCATCCCCCACCCCCTGCCCGCCGCTCCCCATGGGTCCCCGCGCGCTCACCCAGCACGGCAGCCAGCAGCAGCGGCAGCGCCCGCGTGCGGCAGTAGGGGTAGCAGGCCAGGGGGAAGAGGAAGATCCAGTAGAGGCCGCAGGATATGTAGCCGCTGCAGCAGCACAGGAAGGCCTGCACCGCCCAGGTGCCCAGGCAGCAGCTGCTCTTGCGGACAAGCAGCCTGCGCCAGCGGACGGGGGGGGCGCCGGAGAGAGGGAGAGGGAGGGAGAGAAGGGGAGGGAGGTGGGAGGGGGGCCGGGGCAAGGGTAGTTTTTTGTGGATAGATGCTGGGGTTCCCGCTTCAGGGGAATCGTCGGGGCGGCGCAAGCTGGTAGGCCGAAGGGCCAAGCAGCAATGGAGCGCCGGGAGAGGGAGGGGAAGGGACGGGGGAGTCCTGTGTCTTGCAACCGCCTGGGAATGCTGGGATGCTCTGCAAGCCGCCTCCCTGCCCAGCCCGCACCCTCGGCGCCCGCCCGCCTTGCTGACGGACGGCCCCGCGCCGCCACCTCTCGCCCCGCCCCGCACCACCGCCAGTAGCCCCACACCCCTACCCACCCACGCGGCCACGCCCCTCGCCGCCTCCTTGACGTCATTACAAAGCCGCCCAGCTCCCACATCTCCTCCCAATTCCAACAGGCCTCATGAACCCTCCCCCGTCCCCAGAACGTCCCCCCCTCAGCCCCGCTCACCACAGCCGGAGCGACCACACCTTCTCGCACGGGCGAGAGGGGGGGGGCGGGAGCCATCATGTGGAAGCCAATACGTTCACGTCAACCGTTTGCTCCTCTATCTAATACGCCACGCTTGAGCTTCATTCCGTTTCTCAAAATGCCCCCGTTGCCCGTGATCCCCTTGCCCACCTTTCGCCTCAGGGGCGGCGCCAGCGGTACTCGAGGAGGAGGCGGAGTTGCTCTGTGAAGCGCCGAACCGCCGTAGCAATGTATGCTCGCAGGCGTTGAGCGAGGGTTTTGTGGGTTTCGTGGTATGCGGACGGCTGGGTCAGAGCGGGCTACCTAGGCGTATGTACTCGCAGTCGTCGCAGGAGGGAGCCCTGTGTCAGGTATGTTCAGGATGCACGACTTGGTACACCCTTGGGTGCATACGTACGGTGCCTACAGCACCAGGCAGACGCAGCTGCGCGGACGTGATGGCGTGTTCAGCATACATAGCCCGGTACCAAGCAAGAGGAAGTCATGACATCCTGCAGCGACCCAGCGAGCGAGCGAGCCCTCCTGTGGGACCCAGCGGCGGCTCCAGCGCTCCACCCAACTGGCTCACGGCCGTCGCTCCCCGTGCCCTCCTGGAGACCGCCCCCTCCCCAACGTCTCAAAAATGCCCCACTCCAATTGCTCAGCTACAGGGCTTGATCGCTGCTCCGCTCAAGCAATCCCGGCCAGCTTGCTTGCTCCGTCTGTGCGTTTATATTTGTGGATCGGCCACCGCTGGCCTGCCTGGACAGTGTCCTCAGCGGCCTCAGCCCCGGCCCAGCAGCCCACACGAGCTGCCACCGGCCCTCCCTCCGCCCTGTTTCCTTATTACCCCAGCCCGCCACTGGCGGTGCCGTCAGTTACCTTCGAGCAATTCACGTACGGCACCATCAAGCCCTCGGCTGAACTGCGGAATGCATGCCGCGCGTGGCACGCGTGCACCATAATAACAAGACACGTCCCTGGCGACAACCCTGTTTGATTGTTTACCCTGGCATGCCCGGCTCTCTCCGCCAACACCTGTTGACGTCATTGCTCGCACTGCTGCGATACCAGTATACCAGACCAGGCCTCCCACAAAATCGGATGGTGGGCGGTCGGGAGCTGGAGGCCCATGCTATGCGTCACCCGTCGCCGCCGCCAGATGTCGGAAAGCCCGGCCTGGATGATCCTTCCTGCGTACCGCGATCACACATGCGCGAACGCAGTCGGGCGGTCTGACACGGTGCCGGTGCCGGTGGGCCAGCCCTGACGGCGGCGGCCGGTCCGGGCAGCCCTAGGTCTCGGCCACCATCCCTCAGTCCGCCAGCATGATCCGCGCCTCGATCTAGCCACAGCAGCCCCTGTACAGCGGGGCCCCTCGCTCTACAGCGTCGTCTGGAATTCCTGGTGACTGAGCTGCAGCTGCCGCCAGCTCAGCGACTCGCCCGGGGCCTGTGTGGATGGGTCAGTTGGCGTAGCACACGGATGTTGTTAGGTGCACGGAGACGTATGTAGCCGGTAGATAGATAGGGACGATCTTCGTCACGTGTCGTATGGATACCTGGTGTGAGATGTATTTCGGGGTGGCAGGTGCACCAGGGGATATGGGAGAATGGGACCTGCCGGTTACGCGCGTTGACCAGCTCCATCCCCGGTCGGCCTGACTGCATCACCGCTAGCTCGAAGTTGGCCTTGTCGAGCGACGTAGCATCCCAGCCAAGCGCACACGCACAGACCACGCACGGGCCACAGATCACGTGTGCATGTGGGCATAGCACGTGTAGGCTTGGACCGACGCTGTCTGTGGCGTGTCGTGGAGTCAACGAACCGGCAGGCAGAGCAGGCACCACAGAAACACAACAGCGCATACGCCCACGCACCCACGCACGCAAACACGAACCCACCCACCCACGACCCCAGGCGCCAGCTGCCATGCACGCGCTCGGTGCGATGCGCCCACGTACCACTTACGAGCCAACGTACCACTGACGAGCCCACCCACCTTTGGCGCCCAAACCACCTCCAGCTGCAGCAAGTCGTCTACTCGCAGTTTGCCAAAGCTAAGCAGCCCCTCGCAAAGCTCCTCAGGGGTTGCCAGGTGCCGGCCGCTGCCCCCGCCTCCGCGCTGTGGGCCTGCAGGAGCCCACATACGTTCCGGCAGCAGCCGCAGCCCGCGGGCCACGAGCATCACCGTAACCACCACGGTGTCCTCCCCTGCAGCAGCCGCTGCCTGGGGTAGAGGGGCCGCTCTCCCTGCCAGCACCGCCGACAGCGCTGCCGTCATCACCGCGGCGGCCTCCTCGGCCGTGAAGCGCTCGCTGCTGCTGCTGGGTGAAGTTTTGCCCGGCACCGCCAGTGCGCTGACCGGGCTGTAGGTCCGGGGCCGGGACCTGGCACAGCACATGGCGGGTGGCGGGTGGAGCGTGGCGCGCGGGAGGGCGGGAGCAAACATCCTTCCGAACGAAGGAACGTGATTAGCGTTGGGCCCCACGTTGGGCCTTGACATTTCGGTCTCCTGTCTGCCGAAAGGGTGCCGTTTTCTCGCTCACGTCCGACCCACGCCCACAACCACGTACCCGGCGCGCGCCTGCTCCTCCAGCGACCACCGCAGCAGCTCCCTCTCCGCGTCCTCCTCGCTGCCACAGCCCACCTCCTCGCCCGCCCCGTACGAAACCTCCTCGGAGCGCTGGAGCAGCGTGAGCAGCGTCTCTTGGGATGCGGTCGGTAGACATGCATGGGGCGGCGGGCATGGGCAACGGGGCGGAGCTTTACAGCAAGGCAACGCGACGGGGGAAGCTTGACAGCAAATATAAGCGCGAGTCACTCGCTTACGTGCCTGCCGCCGACTGCTTACCTGCTTGGCTGCTCGCGTTTGGTGGGGCGGGGCCCGCATATCGCCGCCGGCTGCCTGGCCCTTGTGACAGCCCCGCCCGGGCGCAACTCACCTGCCGCCTCGTGTCCCGACGCGCGCTACTACCGTACCCGCTGCTGCCCGCCACCCGCCACCCGCCACCCGCCCACCACCGCACCTCGCAGCAGCTTGTGCCGCGCCTTGGGGGCGTCTCCCCTGCCCGCCTTGTCCGCGTCCGCCTGCAGAGCCGCCAGGCGGGCCTGCAGATGCACCGTACCGCCGGCGCGCTGGGAATAATGAAGGATGGGGGGGATGCAGCAGAGGATGCAGCAGCCGGCGACAGCAATTGCAAGGCCCAAGGGTCGCCGGCACCCCTGATGTATGTCTGGATGGATGGACAGCGAGCAGCGGCTTGAGAAGTTGAGATTGGACGCCTACATTTACAACTTATATGTACAGCTCACTAGTGTTGAGCCGTACGGTACGGGGTACGACCAGATGTAACTCCTAACTTAAGGAAAGCAGCCGTCTTACATACGCCTCAGCGCGCCGCGCGCGTCCCACAGCACGCAGCAGAGGCTTTTGGCGCTTCGGGATCCCGGTCGCCGTTGACCCCGGGGCCGTCGCCCCGCACTGTGGGCCGCCTTGGCACCGCGCGCATCCTTCTGATTGGGCCCGGCGAGGGATCATCCGCACGTGCTCCTTCCCCGGGCAAGCTCCGTGCTCTCTCGCTCTCGCCGCCCCCCCCCCCAACGCTCCCTTCCCTCCCTCCCCCGCGCACCTGCAGCTCCGCCCTGGCCTCGGCGCCCCCGCCCATCAGCACCACCTGCAACCCGCGTGTGTGCGTGTGTAGGGGGCCATGGGGCCCGGGAGCAGGAGGGCACGAGCCAGGGGGGGGCACGCGGTGAATGCAACAGCGCATGGATGTTTCTTTTTCCGTGAATGTTGCGTGTCGCAGTGCGTGAGCACCGGGATCTGGGTCGGCAACATGCAATGCAGCGGTGTCGTCGCAGCAGCGGGTACCTCAGATTACTCGTATCCCCTGATTGTTTGTGTTCCTTGCTCGCGCCGATTGTGGAAAAAAGAAAACACTGCAATTGGGGAGCCACAGCTCTACGTACGTACATACGTGGGGCGCCAACCGACCACTGCTGCTGGCCGCCGCATCGAAGCAGCAAAAGCGAACGGCTCTTCCCTGCCAACTCATTGTGCTCATTGCATTGAGCGGCGCACGTCGCTCGTCGTTTCAGCGGCAAGTCGCAATAGGTCCGGCTCCAGCCGGCAGCACGTCCACACGCCGGTTCGTTCAACGCACCTGCCTCCGGGCCTCGCTCACCTGGAGCCGGGCCGCTACGTGCAACGGTAACAGCGGTGCCGTTGCCGCCGGAAGAGGGTGTGCCGCCGAGTCCGCCGCATTGTGCAGCATCGGGTTTGTCGAGTAGGACAGGTACTGCGGGACCAACCGGAAGTTGTCAGCTTCACCCATCTCGGACGCATACCTGCATGCATGCGCGCGTCTCGGTCGTCTCCAGCCCCCGCCCACACGCACGCACCCCGCCAGCGATTACGGGCCCTGCCGTTGCGCCAGGCAGCCACGCACTCCCGAGCGCAACGGCAGGGCCCCGTGTAACCCGCGCAAACTTACTATGAGCGAACAAACGAGGCAAACGCAGAGTAAGCCGTAGAGCAAGGCACCGAGCACGTTGATTGTGGCCTCAGAGAGCGGCATGGCGGCAACGGCGTCGCCGGCCGCAGCTCCTTGCAAGGCCAGGGCCAGGCCTACTCCCAGGACCGTCCGCAGCTCCCGACCGAGTCGGGGCCCTGAGGCCCCAGCTTCTGCACCGTCATGAAAAAAGAGAAACCTGCAGAGAAAGAGGGAGCCCGCCTCTACGGCCATGCACGTGTCATGCTGCGGCAGCGGCTCGGCTGAGTGGGCCACGTGCTGAAAGGGCCCCGCCCAGGGCGCACCCCACATCGCCGGGGGGAGGGCGATGGCGGCGGGTGCTGCCGCGGCGCGCCATGGGTGGTTGCCACCACAGCAGCCGTCCGCTGGTCGCGATGGCATTGGGGTCAACGACAATAGACAGCAGAGGGAGCTTGGGGTAAGATGTCGTACATAAGGTGTGAGGCTAGGCTTCAGCTGTTGGGGATTGGTGTACCGGTGGGCGCGCCAACCCTCAGGCCCGCTTTGTGGGCGGAGTTCCCCGAGGCGTGGCACAAGGAGGGTTATGTGGGAGGAAACCAGGTGGGGCTGCCGGGCCGCATTGTGCAGTTTTACCCGCTATGATTGCCGCGACGCATCGTGTGGGTCGCTACAGCATAAACCGTGTCGTCGCACATTGCAGGTTAGTCGCTCTTGACGGCATTATTGCATTACCCGTTTCTGCCTTCATCCGCACCCCAGCTGGTTGGCACCTACCCGCGCGGGCCTCAGCGGCCTCGGGCGTCTTCGTCGCAGCTGTCTGCTCCCCATAAGATGACGCTGATCGCCTGATAGCAGCCGTGGAGCAGCCGGAGTGGAACTGATGCGTGTTATCCCAGCGCGACCGCAACGGTGCCGCGCATGGCGAGTAATTTCTAGCCCTCCATGTCACCGCGCCTGAACTACTTAGCCGCATTATTGTAAAGATGGCTGAGCGGCTTATTCAGGGATGCGCAGGGCGTTCCCGGCAGGTTTAAGGCTTTCACTCGAATGCCGACTTCTAAATGAACTTAAACGCCCTGCCGTTGTATGATTGCATGCTCAACGCGGAAGCTTGCGAATAATCCACAAAACCGCCTAGCAACCGTACTTCTTTGGCTGTACCGGTACACGCCGTGTTAGTCGTTCAGGCCGTTTTCGCGCTCTCATGCAGGACGGAGGGAGCGGCAGGAGCGGGGAAGTGGCAGGAGCGAGGGTGCGGTTCGTGCATGGCGTGCAACTCTATCGGGGCTCATGCATGCGGCCGCATCAAAATGTTTGGGGGGCGGGACGAACGGCACACGTCTTGCTCTGTACCCGCCCACCCTACCGGAAACGTCGCGCCTTCGGGTGTGTATGGCCGTACAGGTGGGCTTCCTCTTTCTTTGCAGATTCCCTTAGCCTTGCTCCCGGCGTCCGGCGGGGTTACATTGGGTTACCCCGGGCTTGAGGGCGTTGCCAGAAGCCCGCTCCAGCGGGATGGCACCAGCACTTGTCGCCCTCCCGCCTAAGCTGGCGAGCACCGTCGGGCGTCCCGACCAGAACATGGAAGTTCACGTTCATGTTCAGGCGCCCTGCAACTACTCAGTGTGTGCGAGACGCCGAGACCAGCACAACCGGGGCCGGTCCTGTCCGTCTTCCAGACGTCTCCAGAGGAGGGGCATGCGGTACCCGGCTCGAGCCTGCTCGAACGAGTGCCAAGACCCGAGCGAGTTCCCATCTTACCAAGAGTGTGGGCGGCAGCGAACCACCACTACCCTGCACCAGTACCTTCACACGCGTGCTCCCCAGGCCGGCGTGGATCAAACCGGTTCGTACGCCGGCCGCACTGCGAGAGTGTCCATCGAGACCATCGTGTTTTTACGAGATGCCCGGACCTGGATGCAATGCCGGATCCCGCCTTCCGGCTTTTGCTATCAGGTCGTACCGAATCCCACTGCAGTATGTCCGTAGAGGCTGCCTTCCCCGTTTCTGGTTCTCTTTTTTACTGCAGACAACACCCACGCCCGAATCGGCGCATGCACTCGAGGCTGCGAAATGGAAACAACGGGCCTCAGGCACAAGCGCGCCGCTGGGCTAAACTCACGTTCCACCACACCGGAAATGTTCATAGCGGATGATTTCTTCCCAGTGGGCCCACGGAGAGGCACGGAGCCGATTCGGCCTAGTTCTGAGTTGTACCCCCGGACAAACAGGCGCACACGGACTCTTGTTCCCGTCCGTACAAAACAAATATGGAAACCCGCGGTCATGGCCCCAAGTTACCTTGCGGGGCTGCGCGCACGTGTACGGCATGCACTGGCGCAGTCCGTACGGAGCACGCCAGCTAGTACGAACGGCATGCCTTTGTTCCTCACACGCCTCCGATCCGCAGCTACGGCAGCTTCGTGCGTGCACGAGTTCCCTCCGTCCCCTGGGGCTGAATATCAGCGGCGGGGAGAGAACCACACACGCTACGCTACGCATGCGATGCACCGCAACTGAAGGTTCCATCAGTGGCCTCCGAGCGAGCCACGGTCCCAGCTAGCCCTTGTCCCGAGTGCGGAATGCCGTGGCAGGCGCACGCGCTTAGACGGGAGTTAAGATGTGCCGGTATTGCCAGCTGGATGGGGGCCCCTTTGCACACAGTGAC
>LSYV01000036.1:420087-440375 GCA_001584585.1 Gonium pectorale
ACACACGTACGACGCCCTCCAGGCGATCTGCAGCTTCGTGCCGTCTCAGATTGACTTTGGAGACGGGCCGCCCGGGCGCAGCGCCATACCCGACGAGGACGGAGAGCAGGCTCCCGCCACAGTCTCACCAGAGCCCGGCGGCGCCCCCTCCGGCCCCGCGCCCGCGTCCCTCGTGGCCGGCCGCGCCGACGCTGGCCCCACGCTGTCGTCGCCCCTAAGCGTCGGCGACGCGATCGCGGACGCCAGAGGCGATGGCGAAGGCGGCGGGAGAGGGCGGGCTGCCGGCGGCGCGGGGCCGCGGCGCGTCTTTGACTCTGTCCTGTTCTTTCACGGCCTCAACGGCTTGGAACTGGTGGGTAGGGCTGCGTCTCTTAGGCGTTCCTTGGACTGGCCTTAGTAACGGACGGCGCATTGGTTCAGTGCGGTATGGCGGCGAAGTTCACGCGCGATTTGCAAACGCACGGTCACAATGCCCCCGCTTCAAACCCACCTGCCTAACGCACGACCTGCACAGTGACCCCACTAGTGCTGATCCCGTCCTTCCCCCCACCCCCTACCCCAGCCCGCTCCCGCTGTTCAAACACCCTTCCCCCACCCTCTTGCACCCAGACAATCGAGTAGCCCCCGACTCCGCTGTCCGCGTCCGCGGCCCCGCCCTCGTCCATCACCTCACCCCCACCGCCCCGGCCCTCCACCCCAGGCCTGCGAGGGCGGCCGCGTTCCCCCCGGCACGTGTGTGCTCTTCAACGGCGCGTCCATGCTGCTCGAAGACCAGGGGGCCGCCATAGCGGCGGCGGCGGCAGCGGCGGCGGCGACGGACGTCAAGCCGGGCGACGGAGGCGCCGGCGGAGGTGCCAAGGCGGGAGGTGGCGGCGGCGGCCAGCATGAGGAGGACGACGGGGAGGGGGAGGCGCTGCCTGCGCTTGTGGACACAGATGCGTGGCGGCGGTACTGCACCCTGGTCAGCATCTGCAAGATATTCGGTGGGTGGGTGTCGACGTCCCTACGGTACGCAACATCATGGCGAGCACAGAGGAGAGCAGGATTTTTGGGTTTCAACCCTAGAACGCTAGCCACGCAGGAACACGGGCAGTACAGACGAGGAACGGAGGGCGCGTCCGGACGTGCCGATCGATGGTGTGGGGGGCCCTCAGGCGGGGCAGGGAGGGCGGGCCCCGAGGCGGCGGGTGCCGATGTTGTGCGGGGACAGGGGCGGGGTTAATGGTCCGGCGTCAATAGGGGCGTCAATGAGAATCGCACGACATGCTGCTAGGGTTCGTGGCCAGGGCACAGACCGCTGTACGGCTGTACGGCGTGTGCGGCCGTACCTGTACGCGGCCCCATCCCCGCATGCCACGCCACGCTGACGAGGACGCCCTACCCCTCGGTCTGGCCACGCTCCTATCGTGTGACACACTCCTATCGTGCCCCTCTCACAATACCCGCAGTAAACCCCCGCCCTGACGCCCCGTCCCTCCGTCCCTCGGTCTGGCCTGGCCTGGTCAGGTGGCATCTACGTGCAGGAGCCCGACTGCTGCCCTGCCGCCGTGGACGCGCTCATCCGCCTCACCAACGCCAACCCAGACTACCTGCCGCTGGGTGGGGTGGGGCGGGGCGGGGGACCCGGACAGCGGGCAGAGTGTTGCGTTTTAGGGTCGAGTGGTGGGGGAGAGGGGGTTCAGAGCCCGGCGCTCACAGCCGTGACAGGGTGTTGGCCCCCCCGGGGATCCGATGTGTGCCCCCCCCCCCGCGGGGACGCTCACCCATGGAAGCTTCTCGGCAGCGCACTCCTCAACGCCCACCACCGTCCTCCGTGTGGCCCCACCGGGCCACCCGTCGCCGGCCAGAGGCGGCTGGGGCCGGGGGCCCGGGGGCGGCGTGCCCGCGTGTGGCCGGGGGGGGGTGGTGCGGGCCGGTGTCGGCGGGCCGGTGTCGGCGGGCCGGTGTCGGCGGGCCGGTGTCGGCGGGCCGGGTGTCGGCGGGCCGGGTGTCGGCGGGCCGGTGTCGGCGGGCCGGGGTGACAACGCCCTCGGCGGCGCGCGTTTGCGGTCCTGGGGCCACCAGCCTCTACCAGCTCAGTACACCAGCCGTGCCGGAGCTGCCCCCCCTAGCTGCCCTTGCCTGGGCTTGCCTTGCCTGGCCATCGCACTCGCCCGCCGCTCCCCACCTCTCGCCCCATGCTACCACCCCCCACCAGGCTTCGCCTACGGCCACCTCAGCGGCAAGGTGGTGGCCTTCCCCGGCCACAGCGGCCGCGGCCTGGCGGCGCAGCAGCTGCTGGAGGAGCTGCACTCGCGCAAGCAGCTGGGGCTCATGGTGGGGCCGGGTGGGGTGGTCGGAGGGGAGAGCGGCCGGGTGGGTGGGTGGGATATTGCATCGGGGCGGGTTGGTGGGGTGGGGGCGAGGTGGGGCGGTGCGGGTTGGTGGGGTGGGCGGTGGTCGGGGCGAGGTGGTGGGACGGCGGCGTTGGTACGGTGCGCGCGTATGGGCGGGGCAGCGGGGCAGCGTGTGCCCGACCCCCGCGCTAGCTCGCTACTCCCTCGCCCCGACCCTTTCCCCCATCCTCAGGCCATGCCCGCCCCGCCACCAGCCCTGACCCTGTCCGGCCGCCTCCCCGCCCCACCCCGCCCCTTTCTCGCCCCTACCCGCCGCTCTCCCCCCGGCCAACCCATTGACCCCCCGCTCCTCCATCGCCCGCCCGTGGCTGCACCTCTCCCTTACCCTCCATGTCCCCTCCCCGACGGCCCCCCGCACCCCCCCAACCGTACGGCGCAGGTTGAGCGCTGGATCCTGGGTGGGGTGCACGTGGGCGCGGGCGATGACGTGTACCTGTCGTGGGGCCGCCGCCTGCTCAAGGGCTCCGAGCTCATGGTGAGGGGGGGGGGTGCTGTGCGGGTGCCATGCCCGGTGCGCGATGCTGCTACCGTCGCTCTCAGCCCGTTCTCGCCATGGACTCCAGTCCCCCCACTCCTTCAATGCCGCTCCCACCCCGCCCCGCCCACTCTCGACACGTGACCCGCACCGCCGCACACATGCGCTCAGTACATGCGGCAGCAGCTGCTGCTGCTGCGCCTGCTGGCGGACTTTGACTGCGGCGGCGGCGGCCCCGTGGCGGAGGGCTCCCGGCTGCTGGGCCTGATGGAGGGGCTGGGCGGGCTGCGGTTCGTCTTCCTGCGCTTCCACGAGCACTACCGGGTACGGACGCATGCACGGCCGTACGGCGGTCGGTACAGCTTTGTGCAGCCGTACGAGTGTGTACGGCGGCGTTGCCGTACCGGGGTACGGGGCGCTCAGCTCTGCGGTGACAGGCGCCTTGCCAGTGAGAGCAGTTAGTTGCAACTGTGGCACGGAACATACAGGTCGAGGGTTGGTGGTCACGAGTGAGGCGCACAGGCAAACCCTGTGCCAGGCCGTGCCGCTCGGCTGCCCGCTCCCCTCCGCACAGGCCGCTCACGAGCAGCTGACGAGCCACCCTTTCTCTGTGTCCTCCCCCTCTCCCCACACGCACACACCGCTAGCGGGGTCGTGTAGCGGGTACTCTGCGTAATGGGTTGTTGGGCTGCCGGCTAGAATGCCAGACTGCTCGACTGTTTGCCTCACCTCGCTCGTATGTTTGCAGCCTGTCCACAAGCACGCACATTCGCATGACGTAACACACCGCTCTTGCGCAGGCCACCCTCCGCACCCGCTCCCCTCCGCACCCGTTCCCCTCCGCACCCGCTCCCCTCCTCACCCGCCCCTGACGAGCTCTCGGCCCCTTCCTCAATGCCCCCCCCCGCACACGCACCTTGCTCAGGCCACCAGCCCCCTCACCCTGTTCGAGGTGAGCCCCCACCGCACCTGGCCCGGCGGCTGCTGCTGCGGTGTGCGACCCGTTTATGTGCGGCCCTGATGGCCTGTTGCAGCCTCCGCCAGGGCCCGATACGAAGTTGCGGTGTCAGGCGCGATGCGGGCGCTGTTGGTTGTAGTGAGGCGGCGGCGTGCGACCCGTGTATGTGCGGCGCTGATGGATGAGCAGGACAGGCCCCTCTCCACGAGCAGCCTTACTCGCCTGGGCTGCCCTTTGCAGCCATTGTCAGGGCAATCGGTAGCGCGGCGGCCCCTCTGGTGGCGGGGCGGCAGGGCCAAGCGCAGCGCTCTGCATCAACCCAACCACCGGACTGCCTCTTCCCCCAGGGTTTCTCGTAGCCCTTTCTCCCTACCCTCTCCGGGCCCGTCATCCGTCGCTCCACTGCTTCCATCCCCTCCATGTGCCGTACACCTTGTCCCCGTATCCCCATCATCCCATTCCTTTCCGCACGTCCCACCCGCAGTACGGCTTCAATCTGAACTACACCAAGCCGCTGCTGCGCCTGCTGCGCAACCGCGGCGCGCTGGCGGCGCTTCCCCCGGCCGAAAAGGCGTCGCTGGCCTCCTGGCTGGCCTCCTGCCGGCCGCTGCGACTGCTGCTGGCGTCGCTGGGCTGGCGGGCGTCGCGGCACAAGCACGTCAAGGAGGCGCTGACATGCCTGGCGGAGAGCTGCAACCGCGAGGAGTACGGGATGGTGGGGCAGGGGGCGGCCGCCGCGGCACTTGGGGCGTGGCGCTGAAGGCGTAGTCGAGAGGACCGACGTCAGGGATGAAGCGCGCTTGCGGTGGTGCGAAAGAGGCGATGGAGGCATGCAGGCATGGAGGCATAACAGGCGGGGGGGAGACAGGCAGGCAGGCGCGGACTTGCGTGCACGGGGATGCGGTTGGCCGGTAGTACAGCAACGCAGCGCCGGAGCCGTACCGGGCTTTCGAGCGGGTGTTGTGCGTTCCGTACACCGTGTGGCATGTTGAGTTATGCGGACCCCTTGGCGGTAACCCTTTGCAGCATTCCCCTCCATTGACATCCCGCCCCCCCTCACCGCTACGCCGCCGCCGCCGCCGATGCCGCCACCGCCGCCGCCGCCGCCGCCAGGTGTGCGAGGCGCTGGGCGGCGAGCACCTGCTGCTGCGCGCCCTGAGCGGCTGGTACGGCCTCAGCCTCAGCGGCTGGTCCTACCGCGCCCGCCTGCGCGAGGCGCACCGGCACTGGGCGGAGCGACCCGGCGGGTCGCTCGTGGGGGACGGCTGCTGCCGCTACGGCTTCGTGCGGTACGCGCGGCGGCTGCCCGACGCCGGCGGTGCCTTCGCGCCGGGGCAGGGGCTGGAGGGAGACGACGACGGCGGCGCGGCCGGGGGTGGAGGCGGCAGCAGCGGCAAGGGGGAGAGCAAGGGAGGCAAGGGAGGAGGAGGCGCCCGGCGGTCGGTGCCGCGGGTGTGGCTGGGGCCGGATGGTGTGCCGGTGGTGTCGGACCCACGCCACACGCACGAGAAGGAGTGGTCGCTCCGTCTGTGGTGAGCGGGGCTGAGGTGGGGGCGGGGGGCGTTCTGGGGAGGGGGGAACGGGCCTGCGAGGCCTGGCGGAATCGGGAGAGGATGTGGAGACGGGGCGTCTTTGTAGCGATGTCAAGGAGGCGGGGAGAGACGTGGGTGGGGAGGGGTGCGGGGCTGTGGGCGGAGCGGTGGCGCGGGGCCATCCCTCTGCTCGGCGGGCGGAAAGGAGGTGGGCTAGGCAGGGAGACTAGGCCGGCAGCGCATCCCACACGTTCACAAGGCCTGGGACTCCCAGCCATTCCCCACCTTTACCCGCCTTTCCCTTCCCCATGCCAATCCCTTCCCGCATAGCCCTTCGGCAGACCACCTTGCGCCCCGCCGATTCCCAGAACCCCAGCAGCTCTCCACCGTGAACTGCCCCCCACCCCCACCTCTCACCGCCCTCCCCCTCACTCTCCCTTCCTCCGCCCCCCGCCTTCCCTCTCTCCGCCTACCCCCATTACCCCCAACGTCCGCCGCCGGCGCAGGCTGCTTGTCCGCAAGAGCAGCTGCTGCCTGGGCACCTGGGCGGTGCAGGCCTTCCTGTGCTGCTGCTGCGGCTACATGTCGTGCGGCCTCTACTGGCTCTTCCTCTTCCCCCTGGCCTGCTACCCCTACTGCCGCACGCGGGCGCTGCCGCTGCTGCTGGCCGCCGTGCTGGGTGCGCGCGGGGACCGGAAGCGGGGGGGGGGCGGTACGACGCGACGGGGGGCATAACCGTGGGGATGTGGGCGGGGACGTGGACGGGGAGGGGGGAGGGGCAATGCCGTGCTGGGTGAGCGCGCGGGGACCCATACATGGGGAGCGGCGGGCAGGGGGTGGGGGATGAGGGGCGGTACTGCGGACAGGGGCGTGCCGTATGTCGGGTTGAAGAGAACCATGGCGATGTTGGCGGGGGGAACTTGGATGTGGACGTGGATGGGAGGGGGGGCCATGCGTGTGGTTGCTTGGTAGATAGCCATGGTAGGGGCGGAGCGGGGCGCTTCATTGCGCGCAGACTACGCAGCGCCATGTACGGTGTGGTGGCACCCGCTGACGGGCCCGCAGGCTCAAACACACACACACACACATACACACACGCACACCCGTGTCTAGGATGCTTGCCACAGCTCGCACTTTGGTCAACCCCCGCCAACCCCATCTCCATGGGCTCCTCCACCGCACTGCACCACACTGCACTGCACTGCTGCTCCCCTTACGGCCAACCCCCCCACCCCAACCACACCCGTGACCTGCGTCCAGTCGGCCTGCTGTGGTGGTCCTTGATCGCGGCAATCGTCTCGGGCGTCACCGCCGCCCGCCTTGCCAAGCGGCAGGAGGAGGCCGGCGGCGGCTACACCGACGTCCTCCCGCCCTTCCCGCCCGGCCTGGCGCCCTCGGCGCCGCCCGCCCGCTAGGCGAGGAGGGGTGGGGCGCTTGGGCTCCGCCCGCCCGCTAGGCGAGGAGGGGCGAGGTGAGGCCAGCCGGGGCGCCGGTCTCCGCCGCCGCCCGCACACTGCCGGGCTGGGCTAGGCACACGGAGGGGGCCAGCTGTGCGGGGCGTGAGGAGCTCGTGGGGGGGGGAGGCAGGCAGGTTGATGAAGAGGATGGTGGGGAGGAGGGGTCCCCTGGCACGGCCCGATAGGGTATAGCTCAGCCCGCCCGACCATTGCGCGTTGCGCGCGCCTTGACGGAAGAAAGGCGGCAGCGGTCACGGAGCTGGAAGCAACTGCAATGGAACTGCAGGGGTGTTTAGCCACCGAGCCACGGGATCGGTGATCGTGCCTTTAGGAAAGGAAGCGGGCAGCCTGCAAGTAAGGGAACTGCAGGGGAGCGCAGCCACGGTCGGTGATGCCGCGTGCATGCTGGGTGCTTGGGTTGCTCGGGTGCTGGCTCGGTTCGGGGGGGAGGCACATCAGGCTGGTCGCAGTACCGGTAAGCCGGTGGTGCCCCTGGGTCACATTCAGTCACGGGGATCGGGGATCCGGGATCGGGGACCCGGGGCATTCATCGCATCAGATCATCCACCCATCCCAACCTGCGTGCGTGTGTGCGTCCAGGAGCGCTGGATGCGCCTGCTTGGTCGTGAGGGCGTGTCGCAGCGCGCTGAGTAAGTTCCGGGATTGCAGTATGTGTCACGGTGGTGGCTTGTACGGTTTTCATAAACAGTTGGGCCTTCGTGCTTGACGCCGCACGGGCTGCCGTTTCGTTGGTGACGGTTGCACGCACGCGCTGATTTGGCGGCGGTCCGTTAGCGGTCTCCACGGACTCCAACAGTGCAAGGGGCCCCTTATCGAGCATGCTGGCAGAGGAGGACATGTATTGCACCTGTATGGCGGCATATGGGGCGCGGCGGCCTGAGCGCTGTGGCTGGCTGGCAAGCCTATGTCTGCTCCATGTGCGCAGGAGCAATGGTGAATTTGGCAGCAGATCCTTGTGCGGTAACGCAACGAGCACACGGCAATGCCAGGCTGTGACCAGGCTGTGACCTGCTGTGGCCCATTTAAGCCATTATGTGCCGTCAGGTTGATGCGGCAGGGAGTTTGCGGCGCACGGTGCTGTGACGCTCCGTACAGTGTTCCAAAATCACCTCTTTATTCGTCTTGCACTGTTGCATTTATTCCTCAAAAGTTGACGCAACTGCTGGTTCGTCACTTGGCTTGCTGGTTGAATCGTTGGTTGGTTTGCTGCTTTGCTGCAGGCTGCTCGCAGGGGCCTCCTCGCTTTTCCGGCGCAGACATCCGGTCCGAGGGTGCGGAGGCGATTAGCTATCGTAGTGCACGGAGTTGCCGTAGCTGCGGGAGTGTGTATGTATGTGGTACGACGACATGCCGTTCGTACCCGCGTGCTCCGTACGGACTGTGCCAGGGCGTCCGGCCGTACAAGCACGTGCGACCCCGTAACACGCTGAAGGTCATGTACACTTGTACACCGGCTTTTTCATACTGGTTGTGTGCGGACGTGAACAAAGGATGTACGCCTATTTGTCCAGAGGGCAGATTGGGCGCGGTGGGCTTCAGGGGCTTCATGGGCCCCACTACTGCGACCCAGCTCCGTCGGCGGCGCAATGTGACCGGAGCGAGCCCAGCGGCGCGGCTTCCGCTGATGCATGACGCATACCGTACTGATTTCGTTTCACAGCCTCGGTTCGGGCGTGGTGGGCCCCTGCGGCATGACTCCGCGTGACCTGCTGGGAACAAGTAAAGCAACGTCCGGAAGGCAGATCCGGAAGCTCCGGAGGGTAGTTGCGATCTGCTTTCTCGTCGCATCCCGCAGCCCGGCCCTTGGCACCCGCTCCCACGCCCACGTACGGCAGGCAGTCAAAACTCCACCCCTGTACGCACAAAAACCCGGGACGCCGAACACGGCGTGGGCGTTGTCAGCAGCAGATGTGCGTGTGTGTCTAGAACATGCAAGCGAAGTGCATCAAACCAAGCAGACGGCGAGGAATGAAATAGGCTAGCCGGCAGCCCAGCAACCCTGCAGCCGACCCCGAAAAAGCCGGGCGTGTGCGTGGCGGCGGCGGTGCTTTGAGGCCAGGTCTGGTGGCGATAATCTTTTGCTCTTTATCATAAGGCAGTTGTTGTCCCTTTGGAAGTCACTTTTGGTGACTGGCATGCCCCCACCGACGCCGTGACCGGTGCGGTTGCTAGGGTTGCGAGGGTTGCGTTGCTTGCTTGACAGACCCACGGGTCGCAGCAGACCCCTGGATCATAGTTCCGACTTGGCAGACGGCCTCATGTAAGTACAACAGGAGGTATCTCCCATTCTCATCGATGTCTTACCATTCGAGTGAGTTACCGCCCAAGACCGTGACAGGTCTCATGGGACGGCCGGTCCCTTAAATGTACAGCAGGAGGGTCCCGCCCTTGTAACGCTAATCAGATGGGAAATAATAGTTTGCGCCGTACCCATAGCACGAACTTCGCGTTGTGCCAAGGGTCCTATCAAACACCTCATCTGGGCACTGAGGCGTGAGGTCGCCCCAATCGGCCATTGCTCCGACCATGCTGTCTATCAGCTTAGGATCAAAGGCTGCGCTGGGCTGCCGGAGCCCGTCGATGCGCGCGAAAGCCTCGTATGGGGCTGCTGGCCCTCCTCGCCGTCGCTCCGTCAGCTCCGGCTTCTCCCTGGGGATCAGAGCGCGAGCCGAGGCGTTGGAGGAGGACACGGAGGCGTACGAAGCCACGGAGACAGCCGCCATATGTAAGGGACGTCCTCCGTTTGCTCGTTGATTGGTGGAACGAGCAAGGGTAGCAAGACAGGCACAAGATGGGATACACAAGGGGGGGATGATCACCTGTACAGCAGCTCTGGAGGTAGGGGCATGCTGTTATGGGTAGTAGTCGGGGGACGTGCTGGGCTGCCGGGAAGTCATGCCATTGGCTCGACGTCAACAACCTCACGTCAGCAGGTTAACTTGGGGCCACACACAAGTGCCCCCCACCCACTAAATCTACCCCGCCGCCCCGCCGCCCCGGACCCATGTTCCCCTCTTCCTCTCCCGGAACGCAACACGGTATCCTCTGCCCTTGATGTTTAAAATGATGAAGTACCTGCTATACACACATAGTAGCTAAGGCCCCACTCGCACAACTGTACGGGCCGCACCCGGGCCGCATCCGGTCCGCACCCGCTGACCCAGCCGCCGCGGCAGCGAGACACCCGCCCCAACAGCATCACCCTACCCTCGCGCACCAACCGGCGCCACAACGCTCCCACACGCGGCACCTCGTCCCATTGGCCGTTAATCAACCATTGGCCTTCGGGCTCGCAACGAACGCACCCAGCAGGCCGCCGGAGCGAGGCCGCACGCGGCGGTGGCCCCACAGAAGCGCGCCCGGCAGCCCCCCCTGCTACCGGTACCGCCCTCGCCCTCCTCCCGGCGATATGGGCTGCGTCCCTGGCGGCGGGGCCCTCCCAGGCGGCCTCAGCAGCCGGGCCGCTGCCGCCGCAGGAAGCAGCTGGAGACGGAGCCCTGCTGTGGCTGGAACTAGGGCAAGGGCTGGGCATGCTCGTCCCTGAGCCGGGACCCGGAGCGGGGCCGGGAGCGGGAGCGGTAGCGGGGCCGGGGCTGGACCTTTCAGCTGCTGCTGCACCAGGCCACCTGGACCTCGGACCAGGGCTGGGCATGCTCGTCCCTGAGCCGGGACACGGAGCGGGAGTGGGGCCGGGCCTTTCGGCTGCGGCGGCGCCAGGCCACGCGGTGACGTACGTGCCGCTGCACGAGGTCGCCTCCAGTAACGACTTTCTCGTCGCCTTCTTTGGTTTCTTGTTCGCCTTGGCGGCATTTGTGGTGAGTCCATGGGGTCTCAGTGGGGCGGGCCGACGGGTGTGCGTGGTGGACGGGTGTGGCGCTTCGAAGGGTGATAGATGCTCATCCAGCCTGCTGTGGTAGTTGGTCGGTTCGTTGTTTGGTTGGTGGCCAGAACAGGGCTTAGCCCTTACGGGTCGCCGCCCCTTCAGGCCTAAGCCTATATTTGGTTGGTGGCCAGGGAGGATGCCTTGGTGTCGTACACATGCAAGCGGCATGCTCAAGCAACGACGCGACCAGCCGGTCAGCAAGCAAGAGGCCAGCAACCTAGCCGGCTGGGTTGGCATGTGTACACGCACGTGTGTATTTGTGTATGTGTGCGTGGGGGGGGTGGGGGGGGGTCGGGGAGGGCTGATCGGTGGGGGCAGAACCCGCCCCACCGCACGCACTTTATGTGACCTGAGAGTTATCCGGTTGTCCACATGAAATCTGTGTCCCATGTGCTTCCGCTTCTGCCCGCCGCGCCATTAATCAAAAGGCGATAACGTTCGCGGATCGGGGCAGGGCCCTTCGCGGATTGGTGAAGGCGGCGCGGACGGCGATGGCGTCGCTGTCGCCCTCGTATGTGGCTTGCCGGCTGCAGGTGAGGGGGACCCGGCGGGCGGGCAGTTGGGGGTTCAGGGGGGCCTCGTTTGAGTGCCGTGGCGGGAGCCGGGCGTGAAGAGAATCCGCTTCTTGAATGCTCTTGCAGTTTGCCGTACGCCCCCGGCGCAAACCTGGCTGGCCCTCCGGCTCTCTCAGTGCAAGGAAAGCCGAGCTTCCCCACCGCAGCCAGCCGGTTGAGTCTCTACGATTGAGTTGTGGCCCGGCCGCGCCCCCTCACAGTCGAGACGCGCCCCTTGCGGCTTGCGCCCGTCCCCCCGCCCCTCCCCGCTCCCGTGGCCCCATGGCCCCCCCACACACACAAACACACACGCGGCGTGCAGGTGGTGCTGATGGGCGGGGGCGCCGAGGCGAGGTCGGAGCTGCAGGTGCGCGGGGGAGGTAGGGAGGCGGGGTAGGGAGCGAGGGAGGCGGGGCGGGAGGGCGGGAGGCGGGTTATGGTGGGGTGTGGCTACCTGCCCTCATCCCGCCCGCCCAGGCAGTCCCAATGGCGGGTGGGTGCGAGCGGTCCTCAGCTACGAGGGGCCGACATCGGACCTGTCTTGCCGCCACTCTACTCTGGGCTGATTCTATCATTTTAAGCTTGCGGCCCTCCCGAGGCCCCGTGAATGCGGTAGGCGCCGTGTCAACCGACCCAATCAAGCAAAGCCCTGTTAGTTGGCAATGAGTGGCCACAAGGGACCACGAGCCGCACATGTGTACCGCACTTGCCGTACGGATGTGTGCTCCTTGAACAGTGCCGTACGTGTGGTGCCTACGCCTTAAGCGGTTTTGTAAAAGCTCATTCCCGGAAGGCTCTCGCCCGATGTCCCATTCTTGACGTCGGGTTGTTTGGGCCTGAAGCCTCGTCCTACGGTAGTCAACCCAACACCACAACCCCTATCCGCGCACTTGGATTCCTTGCCCGCGCCCGCTGATGGGGATGGTCGCAGGCAGGCCTTGCCGCTCTGGTTGCGGCGAAGGCGGACAAGGAAGACACCAAGCAGGGGGACGAAGGCGCTGCCACGGCGCGGCACACGCTGCTGCGTGGTGCGTGAGAGGGTATCGTATTGTTGTTGATGGCGGGTGGCGGCGGATAGGCGATGCGGGCGGCTGGGGGTGTATGTGCGGAAATGACGCGCCGCCACCAGGCGCCCCGCCGCACGCCTGAGAGGAGTGAGGCGCCCTGCCCCGCCCCGCCCCGCCCCGCCCCGCCACCGAGAAGCATATGTGGGCAGGGCAGCGGCTGACCGGCGGGGGTGCGGCGGGCTGGGCCGCGCCATATCTACAGAATTGGTACTGCTTGGAGGCGTGATTGATGCCGCCTCGTTGCTGGCTGGGGGGAGCGGCGTGACGTCCACCATAGAGTGCGTTGCTGACGCCGAACAGCCACCTCCCGAGCGCCCGCTTACGCTTATTCCTTGCCTCCTCAGAAGCGCTCCTGGCGCTGCTCCAGCGCTCTGACCAGTTTGCGTACGGGGCGGGCGAGGAGGTGGGTTACGGCACCGAGGAGGACGCGGAGAGCGAGCTGCTGCGGTGGTCGCTAGAGGAGAGGGCGCGCGCCGGGTACGTGGGTGTGGGTGTGGGGGTGTGGGCCGGGCGGTTGGCGGCAGGTCCGACGGAGAGGAAAGGGTGTGAGCGCTTGATTGGTGAGGCTGTGAGGGACGTACGGCGGCACGGATGGATCCGTAACGAGCGCAGCAGTGTTAACATTACATGTATTCGATGTGTGCAGTGCCGTACGCGGTACCCAGGTCAAACGAGTCAGCGGACGCCGATTTCATTGTCGCGTCGGGTGGGGGCGGGCTGGGCGGTCGGCAGGGGCCGGGTATCTCCTTCATACCGTGCTCCTCTTCAATCCTCTGGACGCGACGCGAGCCGAGCAATGCAGCGCCCGGCCTCCTCTCGTATGGGACGTCCCGCATGTGTGCGATGATGCCGACCGGTTTTGCCTTTCGCATCCCGCTCTTGACTGGGTCCGGGAGCAGATACAGATACAGATACCGGTTACAGGCTCCCCAGAGAGGGTTTACAGGCCGCACGAGCCGCTTGGCTCCCGACCCGCCATAGCAGGGAGGGTGCCACATCCTTATGAGTCCTGGTTGGCCGAAAGACCCAAAACCCGAAAAGGAAAGTGCAACTTAGCACATGAAACTTTTGCGTGGAGTGTGAACTGAGGCAAGGAATGCACCGACCTTGTAAGGGTCAGAGTCAGTCCAAAACCGCGTCATACCATCACCGAGCAGCGGCGGCGGGCGAGATGCTGATGTGCCTTGCGACCCAGCAGCCCACGCATGGCGGGTGCAGCGGTGCTGGCGCAGTGCTGGCGCAGTGTTGGCGCAGTGCTGGCGCGCGCGGCCCCGTGCGGCCCCGTGTTTCAATAGCACTTGTGCCCGTCGCCCGTTCGCCCTCCTCACCCATACCAACCATACTCAAGGCCTGTGGTGACGCCGCGGCCGTAGAGGATGAACTACATGTGTTCTGCGAATGCCCGTGCTACGAGCAACTCCGAGACCGATTCGAGGCTGCTTTGGGTTTTAGGCATCATAACATGATTACTATTATGAAGGAGGCCCCGCCAGCTGCGGTGGGAGCCTACCTACAGGCTGTCTGGGATACCAGGCACGCCATACTTCGGCGTCAGGCGCTGAAGCGGGGTAGAGACGAGGACCATAACCCGATCCCCCACCCCCAAATTCGCAATTCGTCCATGGCCCCCACGGCTTTGACGGACGTGTAACCTGTAACCTGTAACCATACCACCAGGAGCCAACCGCGAGGCCAGAATATGAGTGGCTTCTTGGCGGCCCGGGTCGGGAGCGGCGAGCACAGCGCAGCGGCAGACGCGGGGCAGGCGGCAGCGACGGCGGCTGCGGCGGTAGACGTGGAGGCGGCAGGTGACGTCAAATCGCAGCCAGGGCCACCTCAGCCGGCGGGAGCCGAGGCCCAGTCCCAGTCCCAGGCCCTGTCCCGGACTGCGGCCGGGGATGACATGGTGGTGGTGACGCTGCTGCTGAAGACCAGCGGCCGGCGGGTGCTGCCAAGGCGGGACAAGGGCGGGGGCGGCGTCCGGGGCCTGGCCAGCGCGGAGGAGGTCCGCGAGGCGCTGCTGGAGCTTGGGCGGCTGCGCCAGGAGGAGGTGCTGTGTCTGGAGGTCACGTGGGTGCCGCGGGTGCGTTGCTCGAGGAGTGCCTGCGCGGCGAGCGCCATCGTCCGTACCAATCGATTTGCGTCGCTTGCTGCGACCCTGCCTTTGTTCGGTTCTGCTGCTGCTCATGTGCACGGTATATATTTGTGGTCTCCGTACATGTGCACAAGCTATCCTCCGTACATGTGCCCAGGCGTGTCTCCGTACACGCGCACAGGCTGGTCTCCGTGCGCGCGGATATTGTGTACCTTGCACAGAGACGCTGGTATCTCAGCGAATCCTCTAGCCCTTCTGACGCCGCCATGTTCAGATGTGCCACGCCCTGCCCCCACGGCCGTTGCACAGCTCATCAGCGCACTGTTCCCCGTTTCAGTTTCCTTTTTTTGGTGGATCGAAGCTTGCCCGCCACAAGACTGCACGACTTGTAGCGCAGCGGTCTCGCGCACCCTTACCCGCCCGGCACTCCCAAAATAAATCACCCACCACCCGTCCAACGGGCCTCCTTCCGCCCTCCCACGCTCCCACCCCACACTCCCAAATCACCCGCTCCCGGTTCAACGGGCCTATGTCCCACCCCGTGCCAACCCACCCACATACTCAGGCCCCGGGCGAGTCGCTCAGCTGGCGGCAGCTGCAGCTCAGCTACCAGAACCTCCTGCCGCTGTGATTAGACGGCGTCGGGCGGACTGATGGATGGATGGCGACCGAAGATGGGCTGCCCGGACCGGCGCACTGGCGCGGCCGGATCCGCGTGCTCGCCTTCGGGCGCCCGGCTGGTACTGTCGAGCTGTCTTAACCAAGTGTCGTGGCTCAGCCGCCCAGAGGGTCATGTGCACATCCCATGTTTCTGTTGGGGTTCGGTGATAGATAATCCTAGCAAGGCCAGGCACCAAACCGCCCACCGCCACGCACTTGCTGTCGCCACGGTGCCAAGGCACCCACTGCACGACCGGCGCCGCGCGCCACTGGCGTCCCAGCTATGTATGCATGCACACGAGGGGGGGGGCATGGGAGCTGAGTAGCAGCGGGTTCAGGTGGCGCTTGATGGCTCCTGCATTCCCTGGTGTGAGGGTGGAGGCAACCCTGGCGGGTCCGTGTCGTAAACTAGGCAGCGACTCGCAGGGCGCCCACTCTTGGATGTTGTCAGCAGTAGATGTGTATGTGTGTGTGTGTCTTGAAGCGGAGCGCAAGCGGAGTGCTTAAAACAAGCGGTTGGCGACGAGGCCATCTAGCCGGCGGCACAGCAACCCTACAGCGTGCGGTGTGGTGGCTGGTGGTGGTGGCAGTGTTTCGAGGCCAGGTCTGGTGGCGGTCTTGTGGGCCCTTTGGTGGTCACTTTTGGTGTGGGGCTGAGTCCTTCCCCCCACCGTTGCCGTTACCGTTCCGTTGCACGGTCGCGTTGCAGACCTGTGGGTCGCAGCAACAGACCCGTGGGTCATAGTTGCGAGCTGGCAGCAGCCTCGCATGATTACGACGTACAGGAGGTATCTCCCATTCTCCTCGATGTCTTGCCACTCGAGCATTCGAGTGAGTTATCGCCAAAGACTGCGACAGGCCTCGTGGAACGCCAGGTCCCTTCAAACCCACAGAAGATCCCGCCGCCTTGTAATGCTGAACGGTACTGCTGAGTTAATAGCTCGCACCGTTGCTTGCGACGAATATCACGGCATGACACCCATGAGCCGCCCACACAAGAGTCCATCGTCCCAGGAGCTCAAATTCACTTAGCGTCGGCTGCGCGACAAAGGACCCACCGTACTGAGTTGCTTACGACTTGGCATATAAAAAAATCGCCATATATAGCCAACCCACCCGCGTCGACACGCACGTCCGCACAAGGGCCAAGGTTCCTGTCATATCAACCCCTGGCAGGACTCCTTTGGGGACCGGGGAGGGCCCGATCGACCACTACTTTCTACAATAATGCTTCTCAGCAGCATAGGATCAATGGCTGCGCTGGGCTGCCGGAACCCGTCGACGCGCGCGACATCGTCACGTCGGGCTGTTGGCCCTCCTCGCCGTCGCTCCGTCAGCTCCGTCTTCTCCCTGGGGGTCAGAGCGCGAGCCGAGGCGTTGGCGGAGGACATGGAGGCACCCGGGGCCCCCGAGGAGACAGCCGCCACATGCAAGGAACATCCAATGATGGGTGGTGAAGCAGGCCAGGGTACCGTAGCAGGAAAGGCAATAAAAGGAATGGGCGGGGAAATGGTCATCTTCCATGCTGGAGGGGTAATGTTGAGATGAGGAGGTGTGGCGCTGGGGACATTGCGCATGCCCTTGGCTCCAACAACCATGCGTAGTTCAACTTGGGGCCCCGCACCACGTTCGCGGCCAGCCATGGGAGCTAGAGCACGAATCGTCCCTCTCTCCTGCAGCTTGCATTTCGATCGGTACCGATGCAGTCGGGCCACACACTAGTGCCCGCCCCACCTGAACCTACATCAGCCGCCCCGCCGCCCCGCCGCCCCGCCGCCCCGCCGCCCCGCCGCCCCGCCGCCCCGCCGCCCCGCCGCCCCGCCGCCCCGCTTGGCCGGTAATCAAGCATGGCCCTTCGGGCTCGCAACGAACGCACCCAGCAGGCCGCCGGAGCGAGGCCGCACACGGCGGTGGCCCCACAGAAGCGCGCCCGGCAGCAGCCCCTGCTACCGGTACCGCCCTCGCCCTCCTCCCGGCGATATGGGCTGCGGCCCTGGCGGCGGGGCCCTCCCAGGCGGCCTCAGCAGCCGGGCCGCTGCCGCCGCAGGAAGCAGCTGGAGACGGAGCCCTGCTGTGGCTGGAACTAGGGCAAGGGCTGGGCATGCTCGTCCCTGAGCCGGGACCCGGAGCGGGGCCGGGAGCGGGAGCGGAGCCGGGGCTGGACCTTTCGGCTGCTGCGGCACCAGGCCACGCTGTTGCGTACATGCCGCTGCACGAGGTCGCCTTCACCTACGAGGAATTCCTCACCACCGTTTTGGTCTTGTTTCTCTGTGGGGTCCTCACGGTGAGTTCACGGATAGTGGTGGGGCGGGCCGCTGCGTGTAACAGACAATGACGCAAACGCCAACGCAAACAGGCCATTACACATGCAAGACGGCAGGATGTGCGCCTGTGTATGCGCATGCGTATGTGCATGTGTAATCGCATGTGCGGGTGAAGGTGCGTGTCTGTATTTGGGCGGGGGGGGGATGACGATGGGTATGTAGGTGCGGAACGCACCCCACTTACCGCACCGCACCAAAACGATCACCCAGCAGTAGTGTGTTTCTGCTGTCCCTGTGACCCATGCATGCGGTTCCGCTTCTGTCTGCCGCGCCGAAGACTCTTGTGCTGACGGCAAACGAAGGCAAACGAAGGCAAAGCAAGTCCTCTGCGAAGCGGTGAAGGCGGCGCGGATGGTTACGGCGCCATTGTATCCTACGTATGTGGCTTGCAGACTGCAGGTGAGTGGGACCAGGCGCGGGCTGGCAGTTGAAGGTTCGAGACCCTTATCATTGAGTGCGGGGGGGGTAGCCGGGTCTGGCGAGGCTCCGCTGCTTGCTATCCTAATGCGATGTTTGCCCTTGGTGCAAACAGGGCTAAACCTCCAGCGTCATAAGCTGAGCATGGTGGGCAATGACGCTGCATTAGACCCTTTATCGAGTAGGGAAGTTGCTGCAGTTTCCCTCGGAGCCCACGAGTCGCTCATGGCTCGCGTCCTCCTGCTGCCCCCCGGTCCCATCCCGCCCCCCCCCCACACACACACCCCACATACACACGCGGGTCGCAGGTGGTGCTGATGGGCGGGGGCGCCGAGGCGAGGGCGCAGCTGCAGGTGCGCGAGGGGAGGGATGGAGGGAGGGAGCTTGCCAGGGATGGAGGCGGGGGGAAGGGAGGGAGGAGCGAGTCGGTGAGGGGGGCGGGGAGGGAGGGGTGGAGGCAGGGAGACAGGGGATTTCATAGCTGGTGGGGCCTGTCTCGCCGCCACTCCGCTCTTATTCCTGCAACTTTAGCCCGCGGACCTCCCAGGGCCCCGTGCAGCAGCTGGGCTGCAAAAACACAGCGGACCTCTGTACGCGCCGCATTTCACTACAGCACACTGTAACTGTAACTGCCTGCCGTACTGATGTGTGCTCTCTCATTAGTGCCGTACACGTGGTGCCTCTCATTAGCGTGGCTCTGTAGAAGATCACTCCCGGAAGGCCGCTCGCCCGATGTCCCATGATGCATGATGTAAGATTGCTTCGCTCGCGGCCTCAACACCACCGCCACCCATCCGCACACTTGGATGGGGCTCCTCCACTCCCGCTGATGGTCGCAGGCCCGCCTGGCGGCTCTGGTTGCGGAGGCGGGCAAGGCAGGCAAGAAGCAGGGGGCCGAAGGCGCTGCCCCGGCGCGGCACACGCTGCTGCGAGGTGCGCGAGTGGGTATCGGTTGTTGGTGCCTGGCGGGTAATGGCTGATAGACGGGCCGGGCGGCTTGGGATGTGCAGGAATGACGCGCCGTCAGGTGCCCCGCCCCTGATAAACGTGTATGCATGGGCAGGGTTTATAGGCGAAGCCAAGGCCATTGCTGGGCTGGTAGGGGGAGCGGTGTGGCGTCCGCCATACAATGCATTGCTGACGTCTGGCAGCCGTGCGTCGCCCCAGGCCCCCAGCCATCGCTTATGCTCATCCCTCTCCCTCCTCGCGCCTTCGGGTGTACATGCCCGTCGAGGCCGGCTCCCTCTTCCTCAACAGATGTCTTTTTTGTCCTCCTCAGGAGCGCTTCTGGCGCTGCTCCAGCGCTCCGACCGGTTTGCGTACGGGGCGGGAGAGAAGGTGGGTTACGGCACCGAGGAGGACGCGGAGAGCGAGCTGCTGCGGTGGTCGCTGGAGGAGAAGGCGCGCGCCGGGTACGTGGGTGTGGGGGTGTGTGGGCGTGGTCCGGGCGGCGGGGGGCAATGAAGAAGGGAAACGGGTCGCGTCGCTGACACCGAGGAGACGAGGGGGTGGTGGCGCTCGCTTTGCAAGCAGTGAGGGCCGTACGGCTGCACGGATTGACATGTAACCAGCACTGCAGTGTTTACGGAACGTGTGTGCAGTGCCGTACACGCAGTTGGGTCAAACGAGTCCACGGATGCTGCTACTGGCATTGTCGAATGGGGTGGGGCTGGCGGGTGGGGCAGTCAGCAGGGGCCGGGCCTTGCGCCGTGCTCCTCTTTCAGTCTTTTTGATCTGCGAGCGGTGAATACATATAGCCATACATAGCCATGTATAGTAATATATAGTCATACATATAGTCAGCCGCATCCTGCACTTGGCTGGGTCCGGGAGCAGGGGCTGGCGAGGTGCTGATCGGCTTTATTTGCAGCCTCGTGCAGCCCATGTATGGCGGTAGTGCCCCGGTGGTGTGGCCCTGAGCCCGTGTTCCAACAGCACTCGTGCCCGCCGCCCGGTTTTCCTCCTCAACCACAACGCCATCCAGGAGCCTACCGGTAGAGCCCCTTCCCAGTGACTTCATGGCCGCCCGGGATGGGAGCGGCGAGCCCAGCGGAACGGCAGACGCGGGACAGGCGGCAGCGACGGCGGCTGCTGCTGCAGACGTGGCGGCGGCGGGTGACGCCCAGTTGCAGTCAAGGCCACCCCAGCCGGGAGCCGTTGCCCCTTCCGAGGCCCAGAACCTGTCCCGTCCCCAGTCCGAGTCCCAGTCCCGGTCCGTGGCGGCGGCCGACGACGACATGGTAGTGGTGACGCTGCTGCTGGCACACACAGGGAGGAGCGCTTACTTCCGTTGCCGGTTGCACCAACCGCCGAATTGCAGCGAAAAATCAGTTATCCATCCGTTTTCATCCGTACCGTGTTGGTTAATCAACCGACTATGCCTCCCACGTCCATTTTGCCGTGCCTGGACATGGAGCTGCACAATGGGCCTGATGCGGTTGGCGAGGAG
>LSYV01000036.1:465563-485289 GCA_001584585.1 Gonium pectorale
CGTCTGCCCTATCCGCGCCACGCCACCCTTCAGGCACAATGAGGGCCAGTTGTTGAAGAAACGGGACTGAAGAGGCATGGGCTTCGGACAAGTACACATTCTCTATGTGGCTCTGCGTTATGCCTGCATTGCATAGACTAAGTGCTTGCGTGCTCCTAGTGCCTACAGCCTTGGCCGTACTAATATGTTAGTGGTCTGGCCGAAACAACCCAATTCGCCAGCACTAACGGAGGGGCGGGGGCAACCCGGTGGCGAGGCACGCGGGCCCGCACCTTGACGAAGCGTCGCAGCTCCTGCGGAAGGAAGGGGTCCCGGAAGCCTAGCACCAGGGTGGTGGACCGGTAGGCGGCGCACGGCTGCGTCCAGCGGCTGGGCCGAGGGATGTCCTCGCCGCCGCCGCCGCTGCCGCCACCGCCACCGGACCCCGAGAGTGACACCTCCGCGTCGCAGCCCCCGGCCTTGCCAGTCCCGGGCCGTCCTGCCCGGCGGCCATTGGCCTGGTTGCGGCTCCCGTGCGCACCGCCCCCGCCACGGCCGGAACCGCCGTTGCCGCACGAGCTGTGCGCCGACAGTCGGCCCAAGCTGACGGAGCAGCCGCCCTCGCCCTCGCCGTCGACGTCGCCGGCGGCGGCCGCCTGCCCGCTGAAGCTGACAGAGAGGCTGCGCCGCCTCCGCTGGTGCTCCTGGCTGCTGCGCCGGCTGCTCCCGCAGGGCCCGCAGCCCCTGGAGTCCGGGGCCCTGCTGTTGAGCCCCCCCGCGCCCGCGACCCCGGCCGCGAGGCCGCAGCCGCGCCCGGCGCCCTCAGCCGAGCCGGCCCCGGAGTGCCGGCTCGCGGCCGTATCGGCCGTGCCGTCCCCGTCCATTCCGACCAGATCGGTGGCGGAGCGGGCCCGCCGCGGCGACATGGCGTCCACGTGCTTCAGCCGCACCATCTCCGCGCGGGTCATGGGTTTGCGGACATGGCCGGTGGCTCCCCGGCGGTCTGCAGCAGCAGACGAGGGCAAGTGCAAGTCAAAGGGCAAGTGCAAGGGCAAGGGTAAGGGTAAGGGCAAGGGTAAGGGTAAGGGTAAGGGTAAGGAACCGCGAGAGGAGGCCCACAGGTCGCACCAGCGGAACACCTCTCAGGTGGCGGCTGGGACGACGCGAGGCCGCAGCCGTCCGAGGTTGGGGGCAGGCTAACACGGTCAGCGTGCGGGCACCCACGGTGCCCCGGCGGTGGAGCAGTGCGCACACACGCCCAAGCCCTGCAAGGCCCGATCCTTACCTGTGGACTCCGCGTCCCGAGACTCGACCTCGAGGGCCCAGGTCTCCTCCGCGGCCCGCAGCCGCAGGTGCCGCCTGGCCCCGGAGGACACGCCCCCCGCGCCGCCCCGCTCGCCAGCACCACTGCCCGCCCGTGCCTGACCCGCCGCTGCCGCCCGCTGCCGCCAGCCGCCGGCGCCCGGGCGTCCTCATCCGCCGACATGAAGGCGGGCGAGGGGCTGGGCTGGCCGCCCGCGTGGGTCGCCCGCCAGCCCACATCGCTCTGTGTGACTCCGGCGCCGGGAGCGCCCTCCCGGGAGCGCCCTATGCGGCTGGCGCTGACGCTGCGGGAGCCCGGCGCGAGCCCGGACCCCGGCTGCCTGAGGCGACCCGCCGCCGCCGCTGCATCGCTGTGGCTCACAGGCAGGCGGCTGGCGCCGCTAGAGCCGCCGCGGGGGCCTATACCGGCAGACGACGCGGCGCGCAGTGCCTCCGCGCTGGCTGTGAGGAATGCGCTGCTGCAGCTGAGCGGCCGGACGGAGCCGGGAAGCGCCGGCTCTGAATGCCTGCGGGGAGAGGTTAACGGCGAGGCAAGCACAGTCGGCGGTACTTTGAGGCTGCCCGCCAGGGCGGGCCATGCCCTATCGTCGCTTCCAGGGCGGGAGGAAGGCAGTCTGCCGGCTGGTGTGCATTCCGGGCCGCGACGCGAGGTACCGCAAAGACGCTCTGCGCCCCAAGCACACGTTCGGGGGCCTTGCATTTGATCCCCATGGGCGTTGCAGCGCGTACCCGTAGCCGGTGCGCGAATTGGGTCGGCCCTCGAACGACAGCTTGGTGGGTGTCGGGGCGGCGGACTGCACGCCGCGGCGCAGGCCCGCAGACGCGGCGGCGGTCAAGGGCGCGTAGAAGTCCCGCACGTCCTCCACCTGGCCCGGCCGGCAAGCAAGGATGCAACACAACGACATCATACATTTGAGAATGAAAGTACTATCGGAATCCCATACATCAGGCAAGGGAGTCGGCGGACGGGGACCGCATTTGGAGGGGCGAGATCCGGATCCGCTGTCGTGAATTTATTGCGCCGGCGCCCATAGAGGCACGAGTGATAAACTGACAGCAAGCTCATCCAGCACGGCCGCCGTCGGCCATTCACGCCCGCCAAAACCGAGGGAAGAAAGGAAGGTACTACACATGACAACCTGCGGGCTGTTGGTCCCCACGCCTTCCGATCTCACCGTCTTGAAGCAGCGCTTGATGACGTGCCTCGCCTCCAGGACCAATTTGCCATCATCGTGGAGCGGGCAGCGGTAGTCAATGCCCACCAATGAGGACCACTCCACCTCCAGCGCAACGACCTGCACACGTGAAACAGCGAGATGCGGGCAACTTGGGCAACGGGCGGGTAGTGCTGCTATGTAACGTGGTATGGTATAAATGGGTGGGGTGGCGCTTGGTAGGCCGGCCGGCAGACCGTGGGGTAGGAACATACGTCAGGTACGAGACTGGTCGCAGTGAGGGTTGCGACGCCCAGATGATTTGGCTGGTTAGCCCTGGTGGCGGAGCATGGGGGGCTGAACTGGCCTGGGCTCCCCCCACACCTGTCCAACCACTGCAACTTACCCGATGCGCTGCGCTCTCCTCGCCCCAGCCGAACGGACTCTTGTCCCATACCAGCGTTATCAGTTTCTGCAACGCCTTGCCCAGCCGGCCATCACCCTGGGGCGCGAGGCAGCGAGCGGCCGCTTGGGTTTCCTGGAACCCAACTGGCGGAGCAGAGCGACAGACCTCTGCCCTCACCTGGACAGGTTCGTCCCGCAAGACAATCAGAATAAATCGCTTGTTCTCATGATCGCACAGAAGCGCACGGTAGGGGCAGCGTCGCGGAGAATGGACACTGCGTAGGCAGCGAGGGGACGCTCGGCAGTCAGCACGTAGCGCGCGTATCTGGCGTTGCTTGCGTGAATTTGTTTACCCAAATGAAAGGGACGTCAAGTAGTGCAGCTTCATTCGCGCCCAGAATTGATGAACCCTTGGTAGACCTTCATGGTTATTGCATGCTTATTCACATGAGCATCAAGGTTAGCGTGTGTGACGGGCGCGACAGGCAAAATTAAAGGCGCTCGTCATTTACGAGTACTGCTATTTCACGGCGTGGATTCTGTGAGCATACTCGTCTGTCAGTAACCTGACGTTCCCTTACTTTGGTGGCTGTGCTTCCGGCCCTGTACTGGGTACAAGCGACGGTTTCACCGCCCCCCCTGCGCGCAGCCAAGCTTGTGCATCGGATCACGAGAGCATACATACAGTATCAAGTATCTCGCTGGCACGCGATCCGCTTTTTGTCAGCCCCCCAGTAGCCGTGCCCTCACCCCAATTGCGCGCTGGTGCGCGTAGCGCAGTAGACACGCTGCATCGGCGGGGCAGGCAGCCCTGCTCATGAGCATATGACGGGACACTCCGACTACCGGGTCAAGTTTGTGTCCGATGTGCACGAGCCTGACCTTGTGGTGAAGGCCGGGGCCGGCGACTTGGTGGAGGTGGTAATCCAGCAGGTGCGACACTCACCCGCCAAGTGACTAGCCACTTGAACCTAACGGCCCGCGGTTTGCATGCACGTGTCGCAACCCTCCCCAGGTCCGCCGCGCCAAACAAATACCCCCCAACCGGCACTTGCGCATCCTCTGCGCGGGGAGAGAACTTTATTATGGTGAGCTACGGCTCCGTGGTTGTGCGTGCCCGCGCGTGCGGGCGCCTGTCCTCGCCGCCTAGTCCTGCCACCGTTGCACCGCAGGGAGACTTCTCATAACCACCCTGTCTGGCGCGTGGCGTGTGGCCTCGGTGTGCTTCCCCCCGCCCTGCAGACGACCCAGTCTCCAAGGCCACCGCAAGGGTGCTCCACTGCATTGTCACGGACACGCAGCCGCAGCGGCCCGCGCCCGCGCCGGTACAGGTGGCGCCGCCGCAGCCGTCGCAGCTCCCGCCGCAGCCGCCGCCACAGCCCGTTGTGGAGCAGCCACCAGTGGACTGGGTAAGGCACGAGGGTGCGCGAAGGCAGACCCAGAAGTAGGCGTGCGTGGCTGAGTACTTGCCCGAGCCGTGCCGTCCCGTGAGGACTTGCTCGCGTCGTAGGAATGTCGAATGTGACAGCTGCTGGCCTGGGGTCTCTGTCAGCGGGGCCCTGCTCACGAGCTGGAGCAGATTGCGCCATCGCGTCCTTAACCGCCTAATCTGGGGCGGATTAGCCCCTGATCTGGGGGCGGATGGGTGGAGCGCAGGGATGGAGCCACAGCACAGTCGGGGGGCTTCTGCAGCCCGGTTTGAGATGCCGAGCTGCCCGCTGCTTGTGAGCAGTCGCAGTTTGACCGCTGCTCGTCGCGGCGGTTCGTTGCACACCGCGCGCGCTCATTCCTGCTTCTCATCACCGGCGCCCTCCAATTTCCCAACCCCTCTTCGTCATGGTCTCCTTCGCCCATCCCTCCCTACAGCTGGACGTCGTGGATCCAGGGACGGTGTTGATGTGGATCTTTGGATCCATCCTGGCGCTGCTCTGGCTGCTTTTTGTTTTTTACGGTGGGTAAACCGGGGCTGGCATCACAGTGATGTCCCGTTACCGGGGGTTGCGCCCCTGTGCGCCGCGGGGGGCAGGCGGCAAGCGCGGAGAGGCATCCGACGCCGCGCGCGCCATCGCGCAACCCGCCCGTGGCCAGTACTCCAGGCCCCCACATTCTCCGCTCTTTGGGCCGTTGGCACCCAGGTCTCCTCCTCGTGACGCTCTCCTTGAAACACCCACGCCTTGTCCGGCCGCGCTCGTCATTTACGCCACGCTGCCCACCACCGCTCACTCCCCCGCTCCATCCCTCCTGCCTCCGCTACCCCGCTACCCCGCCATCCAGCCCACATGTTCGACCGCACGAGCGTGGTGATGCTGGTCATGATGACGGTGGCGTTCCTCATCCCCTGCGTCCTCAGCTACCTGCCGTGGCCCACCTTCCTGCAGCCCCAGCCCGCCGTACGGCCGCCGGGGGCGCACGGGCCGTACGATGTGTACGACCCAGCCACGGGCAGGTCCACAGCCGTGGCGGGCCCTGGGGCCTGGCATCGGCACCCGTATGACGGGGATATCCCGCCGCGCCCGCCTGCCCGCGTGCGGCCGCCTAGCTAAGGCGCCAGCAAGCGTGGGCGGTACCCCAGGTCGCTCCTGCGCTCGTTGCGGGTTGACAGTGTGTAGGGAGCGTATGCCGCAGGGCTGGTGCGTTCCTGCGCTCGTTGGGGGTCACGAAGCAGGGAAACGGGTCTCGTCGCGGGCACCGAATCGCATGCAAACACAATTGAAGAGCTTGTGGCGGCCTTGGTGTGGTTGGGGGGTTTGTATGAAGTGTCGGGAAAGCATGCCGCAGGACCTGGACCTGGTGCCGGGGGTTGGATTTAGGAACCGCTGAGTTCCTGCTTGGGGCCTGCACGTGCGGTCGGGGGCCTGCGGGGCCTGCTACTGATTGCGAACTGCGCCCCGGGCCCGTGCCTAACCGAGAGTGAGTGGAGGCGGTGCCGGAGAATGAAACTGGGGCGGCTGACTGTTGAGGGCCATGCGCTGTCGCATCCCGGTTGCGTTTTCCTGGTGCCTTCCTGATAGGAGGTCACACGGTGGGCTAGTGCCCGGACAAATATGGATTGCAGAGGGTGTGCTCGACTCAAGCATTGGATGGGAGGCCCGGGCTCAAACCCGGGGTGGGACCGCGCTACTGACCATCACGCATTGGAACGTGGGCTTCGCGCTGCCGTAGTCAGGCCTGAACAACAATGCTTCCTGCGAACTCCCCGGCGAATACACCGCGCCTTTGCTGATCGCCGCTTGCAACCGAGGGCGAAGATATTGCACGCGGCGTGGGTGGTGCCAAGGCCGCGAGGCACTAGGGCTCTCATTTGCTCATTGGTAATGTTGGGGGGGGGGTCCGGCCTTGCTAGCCAGTTGTCGAGGATTGCTTGCTTTGCTTATTGTCATTGCCTGACACTGTGACATGTGCGGTGGGAATGCAAGGAGTGCTTACTTGCGCAGAGTACATGGTGCTGTTTGGCGGCTGCGCAATTGAAAGGGATTTGCAGCCGTGAGGCTCGTGGCCTTGGGAAGCTGTTCTCTTCGGTTTACTGGTGTACCTTGGAAGAGTGCGCCCGTCAGCGTCGAACTCGTGAGAAGGGTGTGGCATTAGGACCTGACACATGAGCTCCTTGGCTGTGCATACGGGACGGACCAGCACCTGGGACACCCAATGGGGCTGGCCTGCGTGGGGCCGCCTGCCACTCTGCTTGCTCGGTGGCCTACCGTATGGGCCATTTGGGGATCCTGCTGCGGCAGAGGCCTCTGAGGACCGTCCCCTTTCGCCCCGTTGTCCGTGTGGCTCGAAGTCCACTTTGCTTCGGATGTAGTATTGCTGGTCAGGGGTGCTGGTGTATGACCAGTATGCTATGAGTCCGACTAGGGGGGTCCAGCTGGACAACAACCATGTAAGAAGCGAGGCAGCGCCCTTAACACGGTTATGTCAGCGACGGGCAACGCCAGGCTCTCCCCAGAAGTATCACGCGGGGAAGGAGGGTGCACATGGACGATGCGAGTGAGGGTCTGGGCAGCTGTCTGACAACCGAGAAGGCAGCAGGGAGCTGCGGCGCCAACCGCAAATGCACGGCAAAGCCACAAACTCATGCAGCGCTCCCACCTACCGTTGCAAGCCGCGCCGAGCGGGGTTGGAGCCCGGGACCAAGCTTAACAATCCGGCGGTCTGCATGAGCCCTCATCCCGTTTCACACAGCGACGGCTCAGTAGTTAGTACTGATGATGTATGTACGACAGCGTGCACGGGCGAGGCGTACGGGCACCTACCCCCGCTTACGGTTACGGAGCTTGCTTGGGTTGGGACCGCGGGCAACGGCGCGGGTGGAACTGGGTCCAGGCCCCATGGGGCCCATCGCTCCCTGTCCACATGTGTGCAACGGTCTTTGGGGGCCGAGACGAACATCACATGTCTTGCTCTGTACCCGCCCGCCCTATTGGAAACGTCGCGCCTTCGGGCGTGTATGACCGTAGAGGCGGGCTCCCTCTTTCTCTGCAGATTTCTCTTTTTTTTGCAATGCGCGCCGCTCCTGCTGCTGGCCGCTCCCTTGGCCGCTCCCGCGTCGTGTCCTGCGTTGTTTGGTAACGGCTACCGATATGCAGTAGCGCAAGCCTCGACTCGCCGAGTCGCGGTGCAACTGCACGTCGTCGGAGAGCGCGGCTTCGCACCGTGTGCCAAGCCGCAGGGCCAGCAGCCGTATCGGAACCGCCCGAACCGTAGGCGTGCTGCTGCCGCGCCCGTCCTGCGCGTCCTCTGATGCGGGGTTGCCGGTAGTTGCACATGAAACTCCCTTGGCCGCTCCCGCGTTCAGGCCCTGGGCCGGGGACTGTTACGCCCTGGCCACCGTGGCCCCAAGCCGTCTGAGGGTTGTCTCGTCTGCCCCCAAGGCAGCATCCAGAGCTTCATCCCTGTATGAAAACCCGGAACCCCGAACACTGGCATGTCAGCCAGTTAGTACGGTTACCCGGCGGTTTTGTGATTCCATCTATGCGGATGAGCACAAGGTTATGCAGCAGCAGGTTCTTATTTCGTATTTATTGATATCTGCCAGGAAAGCCGAGACTGAAAGCCCTAAACCTGCCGGGAACGCCCATAGCGCCTCATAGCACCGACGTTGAGTATGAGGCTCAGTGGTTCAGCGGCGGTGACATGGAGGGCTCAGAGTTCGTCGCCATGCGCGATAGCGTCGTCGTCGCGCTGGGCTATCACGCATCAGTTCTACTTCGGCTGCTTCACGGGAGCTATCAGGCGATCAGGATCACATAATGGGGAGCACAAAGCGGCGATGAAGGTGCCCAAGGCCGCTGAGGCCCGCGCGTTGGGTAGGTGCTTGGGACAGGTGGGTTGCGGGATGAAGGCAGACACGGCTGCTGCAGAGGATGCACCTTTGGCGTTAACACTATGCTTACAGTATGCTAGGACACGAGTCTCTGACAGTTCTCGTGTTTCAGACCCTGCCACCCGCCATCGGCCTCAACCCAAGTGCATACTGACGCGCCTCACCACCCCCGAGAGGACGGGACCGGACCCTTCAGGGCTGGCAGAACCGGAATGCAACAGGGCTCGGCGGCCCCAATAGGTTTCCTCCCACGAAACTCATTTTCATTGCATGCCCCCAATACCACGCCTTGAGAACCCCACCCAGACAGCGGGGCTGAGAGGCAGTGCCCATGCAGCTTAGCCTGAGACCCTAACGCCTTGCATCTCACATCTGCCCCCCTGTATGCCTCCCTCCCTCTGTTGCTCCCAATGTTTTATCGTTCTCTCCAGTGTCATCGCGACCAGCTCACGGCTGTGGTGGCAACCACCCATGGCGCGCCGCGGCAGCACCCGCCGCCATCGCCCTCCCCCCGGCGATGTGGGCTGCGCCCTGGGCGGGGGCGGCCTCCCAGGCACCCCACTCAGATGGGCTACTACCGCAGCAGGACGGTGCAGAAGCTGGGGCCACGGGGCTCCGACTCGGTCGAGGGCTGCGGACGGTCCTGGGAGCAGGCCTGGTCCTGGCCTTGCAAGGAGCTGCGGCCGGCGACGCCGTTGCTGCTGCCATGCCGCTGCGCGAGGTCGCGAGCAGCCCCGCCAGCATTGTTGAATTCGCGCTGTCGGCATTCGCCTTGTCATTTCTGCTAATGGTAAGGCCCCTGGTTACGGTACATACGAGGGGCCCTGCCGTGTTGGCGAGTAGTGCCTGGCTGCGTCTGGAGGAGTATGGTTGGGGGTTTTAGGGTTTGTTTGGGGGGAGGGGGGCGGGAGACTGAGACGCCCGTATGCATGTGTCAAATAAAGTTGGGCTAAGCTGGGGTCCGTTCGCACGTTGACTGCTTGCACGTTGACGGCGCTGCCTCGCAGTTAATGTTCAGCTACTCTGCTGAAATGGCCCAGTGGTTTCACGGAGCGGCGCGGGCGGCAATGGTGCGGCTGTTCCCGCCGTACGTCGCGGCTCGACTCAAGGTGGGCGGGGATCTTAGGGGCGTTGGCTGGGCGTGCCAGTCCGGGCTGGGCGTGCCAGTCCGGTACTGGAAATGACCGGGATGGGGACGAGTCTTGGCGGGCAGCGAGGCCGCCAAGGTCGTCCGGGGAGGTATGCGTCGCTCGAGGACAAGGGACGGCGTCCGTGAGTCCGTCGGTCGGCAGCAGAAGCTTCACTTGTTGCTTACTCGCTGTTGCTTACTCGCCTTACTGCGTTGCTGTTGCGGCTGATGATGGGCAACGGTAAGTATTCAAGGCCTTGAACATCGTTGCCCCTCTCACCAAACGGATTCTAAATACCATTGCGTATCCTGGCTCGTGCCCCGGCCCCGGTGGTAAGCGTTGACGCCCCCCAGCCCACTGCCGTCGAGTAGGGCTGTCCTTGCGGCCCCCCTCAGCTCTATACAGCTCGCGCCCCTAACGCTCCCTGGCCCACTCCGTGCTCGACGGTCACCGATCAGCTTGCCCACGGACTGAGTACCCCTCCCCTGGCCCCATGTGCTGCGCACGCGGCGTTGCAGGTGGTGCTGATGGGCGGGGGCGCCGGGGCGAGGGCGGAGCTGCAGGTGTGTGAGGGAGGGGGGTCGGGGAGGAGGAAGCATGGCTGTGTAGGGGGGGGAAGCGGGGAGGCGGGGAGGCGGTATCTGGCGTGGTGCAGGTGGAGCAGCCTACCCCCACACCGCCCGCCCAGGCTGTCCCAGTAGGGGGCGGGGACAAGCGGCCCTCAGCTGCGAGGGGAGCTTGCGCGGCGAAGCGCCAAAGCCTGCCACGAGACATGGCGAGCAGCGGCCGAAGACGGCGTCGCATGCGCCAAGCCGCGTTTGCCAGCGGGGGGCAGCACCGGTAGTGCGAACACGTGCGTGCGGTCTGGTCCAGTGGCCCGCCGCTGCCATCGGTTCCGTCCACCCCGTCCCGGAACTAACGGCGGCCGGGCGCCCGAAGCACCCGAAGCGTGCGCGTGCTGTGGGATGCGGTGCGTAACAGCGTACAGTTAGATGGCTCCCATTCATTCAGGGAGGACCCTTGGGCCTTGACTGTCTTCAACCATCTTCCGGAGAGCTGCAAGTACCTCTCCACTGAGGCCAACATGTCACGTTCATGCGCTGCGTCTGCAGGCCCGCCTGGCGGCTCTGCAGGCGGACGCGGGCCTAGCGCGCTGGGCAGACGCCTCCAAGGCGCGGCACAAGCTTCTGCGAGGTGCGGTGTCGGGCAGGCGGCGTGTGGCGGGTGGCGGGTGGCGGCGCGCGAGTGAAGTGGACACGGGGATGCGGGCTGTTCGCGCCCGGGCGGGCGGGGTAGTTGGGGCCAGGCAGCCTGCAGGCGTATCGGGGCCCGCCCCACGACGCGCGAGCAGCCAAGCAGGTAAGCAGTCGGCAGGAGGCGCGTAAGCGCGTGCCTCGTGTCTGTGTTGGGGTTGAAAGTTGGCGTTGCGGTCCTTCCCGGTATCCACATGCCCGCCATCCCATCTGCACCGCGCCCCACCCACAAGAGACGCTGCTGGCGCTGCTCCAGCGCTCCGAGGATATTGCGTACGGGGCGGGAGAGGAGGTGGGATGCGGCAGCGAGGAGGACGCGGCGAGAGAGCTCAGCCGCTGGTCGCTGGAGGAGAAGGCGCGCGCCGGGTACGTTACGGGGTGTGGGCGTGGGCGTGTGTGGGTGTGGGCGTGTGTGGGTGTGGAGGGGGAGGGCGGGAGGGGTGGAAGGGGGGACGGGCACGCCGGGAAAGTGGGCGCCGGGTACGTGGGTGTGGTTGGGTGGGTGGGTGGGTAGGTGGCCGGACGGGAAAGGGGGAGACAGTACACCCCCTTCAGCGGGATGTCGGGCATATGGTGGGGGGGAGTCGCGGTGACAGGCCAATGGCTGAATGCGTGCGCGGTATTACAGGGTGGTGTTGGCTAGGAAGGGGGATACAAAGTGGGATAGCGGGACCTCCAAGCATCAGAGATATGTACGGGTGGGTTGGCATGCACAGCCGTATGTACGTGGGGCGCTGCCGTACGCGGGGCTCTGCCGTACGTGGGGCGCTGCCGTACGTGGGGCGCTGCCGTCACGGGCGTAGGCATGATCGCGAGGGGCCAGGAGGCAGGTCATGTCTGCTTGCCGCCTGTGCAGGGCACTGACCCGGGGCGCGGGTGTGAGTTGGGCGTTGCGGCAGGGGTGGAGGACTGGAGGCGCAGTCGGCTCTGCCGTTCGGCACAACTAATCAGCCAGCCACTGGTCCGCAGCCAGTGGGGACTCTCGTCCGTAAATCCACTCTGATAGCTCCCGCGCCCGTCCACCTGAGCGGACATGGTGCGGCCAATCATGCATGTGCGAGCAATCCCCACCGCCACCCGCAACTTGCTGTGCCAGGTCCCAGCCTCGGACCTCCGGCTCTGTCGGCAAACCGGCGGTGCGGGGCGACCCCCCAAGCAGCAACAGCAGCGAGCGCTTTACGGCGGAGGGAGCGGCCGCGGCGATGAAGGTAGCTCTGTCGGCGGTGGTGGCGGGCAGAGCCACCCCTACACCTCAGGAAGCGGCGGCTGCAGGGGAGGACACCGTGGTGGTTACGGTGATGCTCGTGGCCAGCGGGGTGCGGCTGCTGCCGCGACGGGGAGACGCTGCTGCGGGCCTGTGGCGCTCCTGGCGAGGAGGCCGCGGCAGCGGCCGGCGCCTGGCGAACCCCGAGGAGCTTTGCGAGGCGCTGCTTGGCTTGGGCGAACTCCTTGAAGACGATTTGGTGCAGCTGGAGGTGGTGTGGGCGCCAAAGGTGAGCGGGTTGGTTCCTTGGTGGTTGGTTCCTTGGTGGTTGGTTCCTTGGTGGTTGGTTCCTTGGTGGTTGGTTCCTTGGTGGTTGGTACGGCGCACGTGCGCATGCGCGCACCTGAGCTGCTTGCTGGAGGAGGAGGGGGCAACCGCCTCCTTCCTGCCTTCGCGACGGCGGCGCGCAGATAGCTAGATAGGGCAGAGAGGATAGATAGCAGCGCGTACAGGCGCTCCCCTGCGGCCGCCCGAGGCCGGGCATGTATGTACCCAAAAAGAACCAGAAACGGGGAAGGCAGCCTCTACGGACATACACACCCGAGGGTGTGATAGCGTGTATGAACCGTGTGTATGCACCGTGTGTATGCACCGTGTGTATGCACCGTGTGTATGCACCGTGTGTATGCACCGTGTGTATGCACCGTGTGCAGCTGTGCACGCATGGTGGAAGCCATCGAGCGCGTGCGTGCGTGCTTTGCAGCTGGCGCCTGGGGGCGTGTGTGTGGGTGTGTTTGCGTGCGTGGGCGTGGCAGTGGGCAGGCTTGGGTGGCAGTGGGCGGGCGGCAGTGGGCGGTCGTGCTTGGGCGCATGCGCTGTTGTGTTTCTGTGGCGCCTGCCTGCCTGCGTGCCTGCCCGCCTGGTCCCGTCTGCTGCGCGTGAGCAGAGTGCGTGGGCGTGCGCTATAGACTGCGTCGGTCGGCGCCTACCGCGTCTACCTGTCTGTCCCCACGCAAGCATGGCGCGTGCGCTCAAGGAAGGCCAGGCCACCGGGCCGGGTCGGCAAGGGCAACTCACAGTTACGCAGTCAGGCCGGTCGGGGATGGAGCTAGCTGACCCTCCGCCCTAAGCCTCGCATCTCCATACACATGTTTAGGTCGTCCCCATCATTCAGTAAATGTTTATAACTTTATATCGTCCCTATCGTCCGGCTACGTCTCGACCGGCAACTAACAACCGCCTCGTACTATGCCAACCATCCCACGCGTGCAGGCCCGGGGCGAGTCGCTGAGCTGGCGGCAGCTGCAGCTGGGCTATGAAGACGTGTTGCCGTTGTAGGGGGCCCGGGGGCGGCTGTAGCGGGTCCGCTGTACTTAGAGAGGCGGATGAATGGGTTCAATGCGGACTGACGGATGGTAGCCGAGGTCTGGGGCTACGCCCGGTGCGTGGGTGGGGCAAAGGACGGAGGGGAGGACGGAGGTGGCAGCTCGGGTGGGCTGCTGGGCCGGGGCTGAGGCTGGCCGGGGGCCAGCGGCGGTCGATCCACGAATGCAGGGGTGGAGCAAGCAGGCCGGGCTCGCTTGAGCGGAGCAGCGATCAAGCCCGGTAGCTGAGCAAAAAAAAGAGATATGTGCAGAGAAAGAGGGAGCCCGCCTCTACGGTCATACACACCCGAAGGCATCGGGGGCTACGGTGGTGGTCGCCGCCGAACTAACATGCTGGGACATCATCCCTTCGACTACCTCGGGAGCTGGGTCCTACAACGACATCATCACTTTCGCGCTTACGCTCGCCGTATGCGTTGTTCCTTTCCAACACCCTAAGGCGCGACGTTTCCAGTAGGGCGGGCGGGAGCGCTTTGGGCGTGGGCCCCTGAAGACGTGGAGGCGGGAGTGCGGTCTCCAGGAGAGGGCACGGGGCCCGTCGGGGAGTCAGTCGGGTCAAGCCGCCGCTGGGCGCCCATCTGTTGCGTCCCTGGTGTATGTGCATGTGTCGTGGGTGATTGCGGGTCTCCTGCGTAGGTTCAACAATGGGGACGGACATTTACTCACTTCCCGGCGCCGCGGGCGGGCTGGCCGCGCGCGTAGGGCGGTGTGAGGGGCAAACGCGCCGCACACGTCTTCACTTCAAACGCTGCGCAAACATGACCAGGACGAAACGGCTCGGAAATTTGGGAGGCAGTGCTTACGACACAGCTGCTGTAACTTGCGTCGGGCCCACGGGGCCGCAAGGGCTTGCTCTGGTACGCACCACTCAGCGCACTCCGTGTATGACAAGACCCGGGTGAGCCCAACCGCTAGCTCTGACCATCGTGCGGTTGCTGGACCGCCGCGCCGGTTTCAATCGGTCCCCCCGGGCTGCAGTTACGACGGGGGTGGCTCCCTGCGGAGGCGGCCAGTCGGGGGCCAGGAAGCCACTCGCACACTCGCCGGTGGCCCTTGCTGCTGCGGCGGCCAGCCAGCAGGTCACAGCGCGGCACTCTCCGGCGTGTAACCTTACCACGCCCTCCGTGGGTGGGGGGGGGGGAGAGGGTTGGAAGGCGTTCTCAGTAGAGAAGCCCTGGGGCGCATACAGCTCCCGACCGTTAACAACTGGATGAGCGCTGCGGGGTGGGGGTGGGGGGCAGTCGTGCTCCCGCAGCCACCATCTTCTGGCAGGGACCCAGCTGCCTCGGTCGTCACGCAGCGGAGCCCGAGGTTCGGTCGCCGTGTGGCATCCGCCATCCGGCGGGCCGTGCCGGTGAGCTGCAAAGGCACACACGGGCTGGGCTGTTAGAGATGCATGCATGTATGATTGGGTGGGGTAGTGACGCCTGGTATTGGTGGTTTGCTAGGGTCAGAAACTGCGCCGCCGCAGCCTTGTGCAACAGGCGGGGGTTTGGCACCTCTGGGTTCGGGTGCAGCCCTGCCTGCTGCGTGCAGCCGGGTTCGTCTCTTCGACATTGGACTCGGCTGACCGGGCCTGTGGAGGCCATCAGCGGCAGCGGCCAGTTCATACACAGCTCAGGTGTGGGTGGGTCAAGAGCTCAGGACGTGTCACGAGCACTGCGGCATGTGCAGGTTTCTCTTTTTTGCACGGGTGTACGGCGATGGAACGCGTACGGTAAGACCCTACACGTGCCCAAACTCAACTATATATTAAAGCGCCTTGCACAGGAGGCAGCAGCGCCTAAGAGGGCTCCCGCCGGGCAACAGCGTCAGGACCAGGTAACGGAATGTGGGGCTGCGGATGGACGATGCGCCAGTTATCCATATGATCCGTATGGAAAAAAGGAAACTGAAACAGGGAAGGCAGCCTCTACGGTCATACACACCCGAGGGTGCGATGCTTCCAGCAGGGCGCCGAGAACCCACCCTAACCCACCTTGACAGCGCCTGCCTGCAACGTCCGCCGCGCCCACCCTCTGCGTCGTTAAAAGTATACACATTTGTACCAGATTGATCATCCGACAGGAGCTCGGACATGGAGTGCGTACGGCCACACGGCCAGTACGGCGTAGTTGGGTTGGAGCCAGGTGGAGCCTCGGCTTTTGAATTGACTAGTTGTTAAAAGTTTCTGTCAGTTGTATTTGAGCATTATCAGTCCTTGCACCATGGCCACTCAGCTGCTCCGTCGCCAGGCGTTCGCAGCCTGCCGCTTGCAAGCACCTGGTAAGTCCCGAGTCTCTCTGACATAGTCCATGTGATCTAGGATGCAACTCAATTCAATGCGACTTGCAGTTCGCAGGGCGCCTGTGCGTGCAATGGCCAGCAAGGCCGAGTCCATTAAGCAGACCGTCGCCGACAACAAGGTTGTCGTCTACTCCAAGTAAGATGCCTTTGACACAATTGATCATACTGATCGCATGTGATGTGCTGACCACTAACCCGCATGGCGGTCGCATGACCGTGTGCTGCGGTCCTCAGTTTGTTTGTCACCCTTCCCCGCATACAGTCCTTTCACAGTTCAAACCCTTCGTATTGCGCAACCCTCAACAGGACCTACTGCCCCTACTGCACCCGTGTGAAGGGCCTCTTCACGGAGCTGAAGGTGCCCCACAAGGTTCTGGAGCTCGACGGCATGGGTGAGTGCGTACCTGTGCATATTCATCGGGTGTGGTGCTGGGTTGTGTCTCCGAGCCGACGCTGGCGTGGGGTGGGGCTTATGAGTCACGGGCTTAGGGTTACAGTAATGGGTGTATGGGTAGGGCTGTGTGACGCCTGCGCTGTCCCTGCTCCGATGTCGTGCCCGACCGCGTGGGGTATGTACAATAACGGGCAAGTGTGCGTATACTTGAACCCGCAGGCGCCGAGGGTGCGGAGCTGCAAGACGCGCTCCAGCCCATCACCGGGCGGCGCACCGTGCCGCAGGTGTTCATCGGCGGCAAGTTCATCGGCGGATGCGACGGTGAGTGCTGCCCGGTGCCTGTACAGTTTATACTGCGCTTCGTTCATGGGAGGCTAGGGAGGCAGCGCCGTTTGGGTGCGTTAATGGGCTGTGAAGGGACGGACGGCTTGTTCGTACCCGGCAGAAACTCCAGGCGTGCCGACGCTGCCTCCCTGCCTCGTTCCCCCCACAGACACCATGGCTGCGCACGCAGCGGGCAAGCTCAAGGTGGCCCTGAGCGAGGTCGGCATCAGCATCTGAGGGGGGTGCCTCGTCGGTTGCCGTATGCCCGTACGGCGTAACTGCATGGCCGTTGTGGGAGTCGAGAGTTGGGAGGTTGTGGCGGCCGGTCTGACAAAGTATTGACGGGCTCCCTGGCCTGGCGCCTTATGCAAGGCGATTTTGCAACCACCTTGTAAACAAACGAGTGCACAGAGTCTTGAGGCCTCGACACGCTAGTTAATTTGAACTGTTTAGTACTGGCTAGCTAGAGGCTTCAGCATGAAGGATAAAGGCGACCGTGGCGGCGCGGATGGTGGCGCAGCTGTGTTGGACTTCGGCTTCCAGGAGGAGCAGAAGCCCATCGGCGGGCGGCGAGCCAAAGTGTTAAAAGAGCAAAAGAAGAAGATGAAGGCTGGCTCCTTCGGTAAGCCGAAACGTCGTGCATTGGGAACGCGTCGGCGTCAGAACGAGAAGCAGCGCGGAAGCGATCATGGTATAGCAAAATAGTTTATGTGTTAGTCCAGATGAAGTAAGCGGTGTGCTGTTGTGGGCACTTCCGCCACGCCCGTCCCCGAACCACCCGGCCCGTCGGCCCCCACACTGCCACTCTCACCATCGCAAAGGCCCAGCCCGCTCCCCCTCCCCCCTGGCAACGTCATCCACCGGACACTTGCACGCCATCTCCCTCCCCCCGGCCCCCGCCCCCTCCCCCCGCCCCCTCCACGCCTCTCCCTTCCGCTCAGACACCATGGGCTTCTCGCCCGAGCTGCTCCGCGCCATCAAGCGCAAGGGCTACCGTCTGCCCACCCCCATCCAGCGGCGGGCTATGCCCCTCATCATGCAGGTGCGGGGGGGCACCGTACAGCACCATAGTGGCCGATGTGCTGCAGGGCCGATGGTGATGGGGGGGAGCACCAAAGCACCAGATAGTACCATAGTATCCGTGGGTCCTATGGTGGGATCCTATGCCCCTCATCATGCAGGTGCGCCGTATAGCACCATCGTATCCGTGGGATCCTGGACCAATGTCAGAGGGTGCGGGGCCGGTGGTGGGTCCAGGAGTAGGGACGGGGGGCACCTAGGAAGGCGGTGACGAGCGCGAGGGACTGGGGGGCGTGCCCGAAACCCAAGCCAAGCAGGCGGAGACGGAGGAGGCACGGCGAGCGAAACGGCGGGCCGCGCCGTGCAAGCGGAGCTGGGGGCGGCGGGGCGCGCTCCACCGCCGGAGCGCGCTCCGCCGTATCGCACGCGGGGGTGGGGCGCGTGGCAGCGAGCGGACGGGCAGCAGCTAATGGCGGGTGGCAGCAAGGCGGATGAGGCGGTGGGGCAGCGCCCCTGCGCTGCACGAGCAAGCACAGGACCGACGAGCCGCTGTCATCCCCCCCCCGCCGGCCCTCCGGTCCCCGCTCTGACTCCGGCTTTTGCCCACGGACTGAGCACAGTGCCCAGGAGGCGAGGAGGCTTACGGGCGCGATCAGGGCTGACGAGCCGCTGTCCTCCCCTCACCCCTCACCCCGACACCTCCCTGGCCGTGCAGGGTCTGGATGTGGTGGGTATGGCCCGCACCGGCAGCGGCAAAACGGCCGCCTTCGTGCTGCCCATGCTGCACAGGTGGGTGGGGGCCGGGGGCGGGATGGGGCGGATGATGGGGGTGGGGGTGGGTGGGGGCAGCCGGTTGGGGTGGGTGGGAGTAGCCGGTTGGGGTGGGTGGCCGCATGTGGGAGCGGTGGCGGTGGCGGTGGCGGGGTCAGGGGGTGACTACTCAGTCCGTGGGCAAGCTGAGAGATGACCACAGCGTAGGGTACGTAGGGAGCAGGGGGGGAGGTGCGGCGGGCGGCGGAGGGCGCTGTCAGTCGGACAGACGGGGAAGGGTCCCCGGCGACGAGGGTGCGGAATGGCAGGCATGGCGGGGCAGGGACTAGTGGCGGGGCAGGGACTAGTGGCGGGGAGGGCGGTGGAGGGGCCCGGGGCGGGGCATGGGTGTGGAGAGGCGGCGGCTGGGGGTTGCAGGTGCGCGGATGCTGGGTGGGGGCGGCGGCGCTCTGGCCGTATGCGAAACGGTTGGGAGGGGGGGAGGTACGACCTGAACCCGGCTGCGCGGCTTACGGGCCCCAAGGCACCGGGGGGCAAGCGGGCTCTGGGAGGAGAGGGGGCGCCCAGGCGCTGCTGATGCCCCCGCCCGCCCCGCCTCGCATGCCCCCCCCCATGGCTGCTCGAACCCCGACCCCCCCGTCCTCCCCGCTCCCGGCTGCTACCCCGCCCTCCTCTTCGGCCCTCGCTTGCCCGCGGACTGTCGTACATAACCGTTTCCCCCGGCCCGGCCCGGCCCCCGCCTTCGCCTCCCGTCCCCCGTCCCCACCCGCCCGCTCTCCCAGGCTCAAGGCCCACAGCATCAAGGCGGGCGCGCGAGCGGTCATTCTGGCGCCCACCCGCGAGCTGGCGCTGCAGGTGGGGGACTAGTGAGGGTGGCCGCGGTGGGGGGGCCGCAGGCTTGGTGGGGGCGGTAATGGGCGAGGCGCAGGCGCGGGGGGGGGCGCGGTGATGGGCGCAGGCGGGGGGGGCGCGACCCGTCCCGGCGTGGTGTCAGGGGGGCAGGGGGGAGGAAGGTAAGAGGGCAAAGGGGGGAGAGGCAGCGGCGTACCGTCCGGGTGCAACGTGGTGTTCCGCGGGTCAAGGGGCTGGGGGCCAGTCTGGCCAGGGTTGGAGCGGGCGGGGGGGGAGGCGGGGGATGGGGGGATGAAGGCGGGGGAGGTATGGGCATAAGGGGAGTAGGGGGCCGATGGGGTCTGGGCGGCGCTGGGCGCGCGGCAGGGGTGTGGGCGGGGGGGGGGCAGGGAAGATGGGAGAGCGGGCGGGGCGAGGCGGGGCGAGGCTGTCAGGTGGCAATGATGCTCAGAAAAGAAAAGCGATATCGGACCAACGTCTGACGACACATGTCAATCTTACTGAGCCACCTCGTGGGCAGAGGGCGCGGGGTGGGGGATTAGGGGCGCCGCTCTGCTCGTGGCTGCGGGCGGGGGGCACAGGGCACCGGGGCACCGGTGGGGGTGGTGGGCGGTCGGGCTTGGGCGAGCATCGGGATCAGGTGGCGGACCGATTCATCACGGGTTCACGGCCTTCAGCCCCCCACCCCCAGTCCCCGATCCTCTGCTCGACGGTCATCAGGCAGCTCTTGCCCACGGACTGAATTACCCCCAGTCCCCCACCCGCCCTCTCCCTCCCATGGCACCAGACGCTACCCCGCACCGTACCTACCACGCCGGGTCCAGCTACCCCCGGCCCCACCCCCACCAACCCAACCGGTCCCCGCCCCTCCTGACCGTGTGAAACCCCGCCCCCCCCCCCCCCCCCGCCCCCGCCCTCCGCCC
>LSYV01000036.1:502255-554768 GCA_001584585.1 Gonium pectorale
TGCCACCGCCCCTGCCGCCGCGCCTGCCGCCGCCCCTGCCACCCGTGCCGCCGCCGCCGCGAAGCACCGACTACCTGCTGTGCTTCGCGGCCGCGGGCAGCCAGCTGCGGTTCTACGCCGTCCCCCGTGGCGGTGGCAGCACGACCCAGCAGCCGCGCGCCGTGAGCGCCCTCTTCGACCTGACCGCCCCTGGCGACCGGGCCGCGGCGGTGATGACCACTGTCAGGCTCTACCAGTTGCTCCTAGCGCAACGTGCCCGCTACCCCGAGCACGTGCTGCCCGCCGGTGTCGAGCGGCACGCGTGCCATCCCGTGGGGTTTCAGCGCTCCCTGTGAGTCGAGCGGGGGAGGGGGGGCACACTCCCTGTGAGCCGGGTTGGGGATGGCGGGCGGGCGATGGCGGGGTGAGGGCGGCTGTGGGGGGATTCACATTCGGTGTGAGTCGGGCGGGGGATGGTGGGTGGGAGGGGGTGGAACTTGGAGGTTTGAGGCCGGGTGTGTCATTGGGTGCGTTCGCGGTCGTGTCGCCGTGTCGAAGACGGGCGTGTCCATGGTGGACGACAGGTTGTTCTGCACCGACCAGCCGGCCATCCGGAAGCGCCTGTCCCCGTGGAGCTGCTTCTCAGAATGGTCTGGAGTGCGGTTCGAGCAACTGCGGGAGCTCTACCGCGCCACAGCGGGCCGGCCGGGTGTGGTGCACGCGCTGCACGGCGTGCCAACCCTGGAGGGCGGGACATACACGGTGCGCGATCTTTCATGGTACCGGACTTGTGGAAGTTTGGATCCCGGTTCTGTGTCCTTACGTGCAAGGTCGTTCCGTCGATATTTATGATGTCGGTTTCGTGTTGCTTTGGTGTGTGGTCGGGTTCCGGGTACCTGTGGTAGTTAGGATTGCGGTTCCAGTTCCGTTGGGCCGATTCCAGTTCCGAAATGTGGCAAGCGGGAAGTGGCCCTGCTTTACATGATCCCCCCGACACCACGAGCGCGATTGCTCCTGGGCCCCAACAAGCGCCCGCCCGTGGCGGTTCAAGGTGGCGGCTCAGGTGTTGTCAGCCGCCTTTGGTTGCGGCCGCGCGCGCCTGCGTTCCCTCGGTCCTGCCTGCAGTCGACTGCAGTAACAAACCGGAGCCTGCGCGCACCTGCTGGTCCCTGCCCCCGCCAGGTGGACCTGGTGCCGGTGGGGCTCCAGTCCGGCGACCTGCTGTGTGTCACAGAGGATGAAACCCGGCACATGGTGCACGGCGTGCTGCACGGGCTGGCCGCGATCCACCAGGTGGGTGGGTGGGTGAGTGGGTGGGTGAAGGGACGGTGTGTTGGGGCGGGTGAAGGGACGGTGTGTTGGGGCGGGTGAAGGGACGGTGTGTTGGGGCGGGTGAAGGGACGGTGTGTTGGGGCGGGTGAAGGGACGGTGTGTTGGGGCGGGTGAAGGGACGGTGTCTTGGAGCGGGTGGGAGGATGGTGGCTGGCGGGCGGCCGCCGGTGAAGTGGGGTGAGGTCGGGCGGTGTGCGTGGAGGACCCAGATGAGCTGCACGGAGAGGCAGTAGGGGCCGCCCCATGAAAACCGGGCTGGCTGGCTGCAGGCTGCGCTGCGCTGTGCCGTGCATTAGGGCTTTTCACATATGAGCGGATGCTCCAGGACTCCAGCCCGTCCAGGCAACGGGTCCGCTCCCCGCTCCCCGCTCCCCGAAACCCGTTCCTCAAGTCCCCCTCCCCAAACCCCGCTCCCAAAACCCCGCCCCTCAACACCCCGCTTCCCATACCCACCCCTCAGGCGGGCTTCGTGCACCGCGACCTGCGGTGGGACAACCTCGCGCGCTGCCACTCAGGCCGCCGCTGGTTCCTGATCGACCTAGAGTCGTGCGCCCCCGCGGACGAGGAGCCCGTGGCTGGCTTCGAGCCGGCCGGCTGGCTGCCTGACACCACGCTGGTGGGCGGCCGCTATACGTTCGCGTCGGACCTGTACCAGCTGGGGCGGGTGGTGCTGGACAAGTGCGGGCCCCTGGTGTCGTCTGCGGAGGGGAGGGCGTTCATGGAAGCCATCCTCACGCGCCCCGCCGCCCAGCAGCGCAGCGCCGCGGACCTGCTGTCGCTGGAGTGGCTGCGCTGCCAGGGCCCCAGCTGCGGGGCGGCGGGCGCGCAGCCGCACGAGCGCTAGCGACGGTGCCAGTCACCTTCTGCATGGCGCGTCCACATGGCCAGTTGGCGCATGAGCGGGCTCTCACAACTAGCCGCGCGAGTGCCAGTCGGGCATGCCCGTGTGGACGCGCCGTGGAAGGCGCGGCGGCGACATCGGTTGGGTATTTTGTTAGTAATATTTAAAAAACTCTCATTCATGCGTTACGAGTATATTTACAGGTAAGGAGATTTTCAGGTAAGGCGTAATTGATGCAATTTGTAGTGAAAACAGAGTTCTGGGTGCAAAGTTATGAGCACCGTGGCAAACCCTGACCGACCGATCGACCGACCGACCGACCGCACTTTGATACGCCGTATCTTTGTTGTATATGTATCTTCCTATCTGAAGATAGTGGAACAAGATTTAATCGTAGGACATTTTGCGGCGACCCCCCCTAACCCCCTCCCACCCTTGGCGGGGGAGCCGGAATGTCTTTGGCTCCGAGGCGTCGATGCTGACCCGAGAACGCGGGTGGGCGCGCGTGAACGATTACTCACGCTCTGCTCCCTGTCGTTACTACCTTGTGACTCTGACCGTAAGTCAGCAGTTTTTTCGGGTGCCGTCTTCGAGCCTGACAATCTACACAGCAGTAGAATAGCACGCTTGAGAATGAAGCCAGCTGAGTATAGGTGGCTTTGTCACGGAAGAGCAGTACATTGCATTTTATGCATACAGTATGCCGCAAACGCAGCGCAGCTGCAAGCGTAGCGAGCATCTATACAATCGCGTCAATACTCTTGATATCAAACTGGGCAAAAGAGGAATGTCTGCTTTGCCAGCGGTGCCCGAGGAGCATTGCGTCATCCACGACAATGCCGAAGAGTGTTTAGGCCTGCTTCCACTTCCTTACCGCCGCGGACGGCGCACTGAAAGCTCTGTCCGGAAGCATCCTTCGGCCTGCTTCAGCATGTCGAGGCCCTCAACCTCCACGCCAGGACAGTGCCCGGACGATTCAGCGTTGTAAGTAGCAACCGAGTCGCTTGCACTAGGACGATGCGGTATGAGCTTTCCCTGCGACCGGTCGTCGGCTATTTCCCTGAAGCTGGCCTCGTCGGTCCCCTCCCGCTCTGCCCCCTTCGCAGTGCAACGCGTCGGAGTTCAATACCTCCCTCGCAAGGCGCACCAACCCCCGACAACCCTGGCGCGGATGGCGGTGCCCCCGTGGTAAGGCGGTGGAAACCGACGTCCCATGGGTCAGCAGCGACGCGCATGGCGCCGTGGGGACCGGCGGGTATCTAGCACCCTCAGTGGGGCCGCAGCAGCTGTGCGACAACAGCTCCTTTTAGCCGATGCCTAGTCCATGCTTATGATGGCCAGCGGTGCCAGAACGGTTGCCTCAGCTAGCGCCGTCGTGTCAATGTGTCCCTGATTCTTGACATCGCCGTTCATTCTTGAATCCTCGCTTTCCCTGTAGACAATCTGTGCTTCACTAAGTGACCGCTCGCCATGGGTGCCACATGAGCCTTCGTTACTTGTTGTTTCCCAACCGATTCGCCACTCTCAGACTGAGCTACGGCAAGCACTGGAGCGGGCTGCCGAGGAGCAGCGCGCCAAGGAGGAGGCGGAGCGCGCCAAGGAGAAGGCGGAGCGTGAGAAGCAGGAGGAGCAGCGCGCCAAGGAGGAGGCAGAGCGCGGGAGGGAGCAGGCGGAGCGCGAGAAGGAGGAGGAGCGGCGCGCCAAGGAGGAGGAGCGGCGCGCCAAGGAGGAGGAGCGGCGCGCCAAGGAGGAGGAGCGGCGCGGCAGGGAGCAGGCGGAGCGCGAGAAGGAGGAGGAGCGGCGCGCCAAGGAGGCGGAGCGGCGAGCCAGGCAGCAAGCGGAGGCAAGGGCGGATGCGGCAGAGGCAAAGGCAAAGGCCGCGGCGGCCGCCAACATGGCTGGCATTTGGATTCTGGCGGGCATTGTCGTCGTCCTGATGGCATGGCTCTGCAAATAAGCATGTTTGGGTGTTGGGAGGATGGTTGATTGATGTAGTGAACCGGAGGGACAGGACATTCCTATGGCCGTGAGGGGCAGGGTCGGGCTTCGCTTGACTCAGTCAGCGTTGTCACAAAGCAGCGGCGGCCCTTGCTTGTGTCTGTTGCCAACACCCAACGGCACACCCAACAACACCGGCATGCGGTGTGGTGCGAAATAGGCAGTGTTATTGCCATCTATCTTGGTTCCGCTTGGACCGTTTCTTAAACTTTAGGTCTTGGTGCCAAGCGTATGCCTTTGCCGTGCAAACTGCATGCTGCTGCTGACTCGTCCTTCTGTTGGCCCAGGAGATCCCTGGCACCCGAGCAAATGGCGAGCGAAAAGATGCAAAGTGAATTTCAGCCCCTGTGACATGCCCCTTTGCCTCATATCTCGAAGCACACATTGCCAGGATACTCTGCATCTCTCAGATCGTAGAGTTTGGCGATGGGCAGCTCAGGCGCCTAGTGCTGGGTCCCAATGTCGTCTGGGATACAAGTGTGTATGCGAGTCCTTACTGCAACTGGCAGCTTACCTCTCCCCAGGGCAATGTCATGGAACCGAATGGTGTTGGTCGTCTTGAAACCGAGCTGGTTCTAGTCACGTGTCAGGATCAATGACACGCATGCGTTGGTACTGCCACCGCCCCACCGTCACACGCATTCATTCGTGGTGTGCGAACGGTGTGTGGGGATGCTACCCCGCCAGTACACCCGCCATCCCACCAATATCACATACACATGCCAGGCGAGGCGGGCGGGCGGGCGTCTCGCCCGGGTGGATATAGCCGATGGATTTACGGACAGAAGGAGGTGTGGCCGTGTGCCCGGGGGGGAGGGCGGTGGGCACAAGGAAGGGAGCGCGACGGCGACAGCTTGCACGGATGTTGGCTCGCCGGCGGCTGGCTGGAATGCTCACACGTCTTATGCATTGCCTAGCATGCCCCGTCCCCCGCGCCCGGCGCTTGAGCTGCGCTGCTGAATGTGGCGCAGTGCTCTGGGTGGTCTAGGCTCCTGGATCACGGCCGCTGCCCTGAACTGCCCCTAGCGTCCGCAAAGACGACGCCACGTGGTCAAGGGCACCGTCGTGCCTCGTGCGGCCCGCCGGCTGTCCCGCATCACTCCCCAAGGTGACCCCGTATATACACCGTCCGCGTCCCACACCCATCTGCTGCCTAGCGCGTGCCCTTTCCGCCTCCCGCCTCACTCTCTGCGCACTCCGCCGCCTCTCCCGCCACACGATACGGCCAAAGCACGGTACGACAACAGCCTCGTGTGCCTGCCAAGCGGCCAGGGCGTCGTACCGTACCGTACCGTACCGTACCGTTCCGTACCGTACCGAGCCTTGACAGTCCTAACGCCTGGAGCTGCCTGGAGCTCGAGGTGCTGCGCGTCTCCCAGGTGCGGTACGGTACGGTGCGGTTAGGCGGACATGAACTGCCTTTGCAGTACTTTATTTTTTAGCCGTGCTGTCGTGCGACTCGTGCCGCAGCTTGTTCGTATCGCCGCACTGTCCACGGCCCTTGCCCGTACGCTGTGCGGGCTTTCTTGAGCTGCACGGAGCGCTGCAGCGGCGGCATTCGTGCACGCCCATAAACCGCTTATCCTGCTGCTTCCTGCCTGACGCGCTCCCGGTAGCCCCGCGGGGCTCGGCGAGCCAGCAGCCCCGACCCATGGGTCAAACCTAGTTGCTTCCAGATGGTCTTGACGAACCGTTTGGCGCAGGGTCACAACCAGCCGATAGACATCTCGCCCGCTTGTGTGGCAAGGGTCGCCTTGATTGCGTCGGTAGGGATGCCACCCTCAATGTTATGACTCGCAAAAGGGTTTTTGGTTGGGTGGCTGGCTGGGGTGGGGTGGGGGGAGGGGAGACTGGCAGAAACTGGCCAACATTGCCGATGCTGCGATCCCCTGGATACCCACGGATGGTGGCCCCTAGGACGTATCGGGCGGCACACGGGCAGGGGTGGAGTGCAGGGGAAACCCGAGGGCCCGGCAGCGGTCTCGCCAGCGGCGGCGCCCTCCCTGCCGACCGCACCCTCTCCGCTCGCCCAACGCATCCAACTGCGACGCTGAGGTGCTCACGGCGGCGGCGGCGACGGCCGGCGGGGCCATTGGCGCCGCCAGCGGCGCCACCAGACTAGCGGCGGGCGGTGACGTCGATATGGACGCTGGCGCTGACGTGGCGGCGCGCCCCCAGCGCCGCGGTTCGCAAAACGCCAACGCGAAGATGCTGACGCGGCTGGCGGCGGCCGCCGCCGACGCTTTCACGACCGAAGCAGCAGCAACAGTGGCGCGGCGGCGCAGCAGCGATGGCGGGGATGGAGCCGCTGATGGCCGCTGATGGCCGCTGATGGCCGCTGATGGCTTGGAGGGCGCGGTGGGATTGTTGCCGCCGCCCTCGCTGTCTTCTCTGCCGGCACCGCTCCACAGTCCACACAGCCGCGGGCGCCGCCGGCGCTCCTCCCTCGCCGCCGAACACTCTTTCGGACCCAAATTGGTAAGGGCCCGACGCCGCTGTCGCTGCCGCAGTGGCGGTGGCCCGCCGTCGTCGCACGTCCTGGGCTGGCAGCGGCGTCGACGCCGCCGGGCCGGCGACCCGGCGTACGGCGCGGGGTCGCTGACGCTGCCCGCTGCCTGGTCAAGCCGCCCTGGTTCTTCACCACCAGTAGCGCCCCGCTGCCCTCTGGCGGCGGCGGCGGTGGTGGCGTTAGTGTGTCACGCTATCTCATGTGGTCGCCATATTACGTGCTGAACATGCAGAACTGTTGGCAGTTGGTTAGGAAACCGTTGGGTTTGGCCCCGCCAGTTAGCCACATCAGCTAGACAGCACCACGTTAGTTGGCGTGACAAGTGGCGACGGCGCCGCCGCCCGTCGTCTCAGGTCTGCGGGGCTCTGAGCGGCGGCACGCGACGTCTCCGTCCTTCGCACCACGGCCAGGTGCCGGGCTGGTGCTGCCGCCGCCGCTGTGGCCGCCGCCGTGGCCGCCGCCGTGGCCGCCTGGAGAACCGCCGCCGCCGCCGCCCATCGCACCGCGCGCCGCCGCCACGCCGGCGCCCATACGGTGGTGCACATGTGGGCGGCGAACATCCGGGCGCTGTACATGCAGTACATCCACCCCGCGGGCTCGCTGCCAAACGGCCGAGTGTACGAACGTGAGGTAGCCGCCGCGTACGGCAACCTGCCGAATGACGTAAACATGCAGTACCACCAGCGCGAGCGGGCTACAACCGAAGCGGCACCGGCCCGCGTGCCCGCACGTCTCCCCGGTAAGTACGGAACTGCCAGCGGCAGCGGCGGCAGGAGCGGCAGTGGCAGCGGCGCCCCCCCCCGGGGGGCGCCCCCCCCGGCAGCGCTTCTGTGCTGGCCGCGGGCCGCCGCCGGGCGCCTCCTAGTCGTACCCGCATAACCCCCGCGTTTCCGCAAGCCCACTGCCTGCAGTCCCTATCCTACCACGTACCGGTAATCGCTATGAAGTTTATTCAGCTATGTACCCCAGCTCAGATGGGGTAAATGTGCATCTAGGAGGGGTTGCGACCACGCAGCGTGCGCCCCTTCCTTTCTGTACTACCCTGTGGACTGCATTCTAAATCAAATCCCCCATGATTCTCACCTGTCCCACATTAGAAAAATGGCCACAGAACCAGGCTGATTTGAGTCGCCTAATAAAGACAGCAAGGCTGCTTGGGAGCAGCGCCAAAACGGTAGTGAGCGACCAGCAGGGCTGCCCGGCGCCAGGGCCTCCTGGGCCTCAGGCTGCAGCTGGGCGCCAGCAGGCGGCCAGGCGTGGGTCGTCGGGCCCGTATGTAGCGGTTGCCGTACCCTTACGGAAACGCCGGCGACTCTGGCGAGGAAAGTGAAACCGAAACAGAGGTGGCTGCCTCGACGGTCACACACACGCCCGAATGTGCGACGTTGGCGGTAGTGCGCCGGGCGGGCTACAATGCCTGGCAGGCGACGGAGACGAGCAGGCGGGCCCTCCCGGTTCGGGGCAGCGGCTAGGTTACCCGGTGGAAGTCATGGCAGTCATGGTGACCCGCGGGTCGCTGTGCCGCGTGGCCACGTGGGAGCATTCCTACGTACCTCCCTACGGCCACAGGCACCGTCAGGGCGGCCACAGGTGCTGGCGGCAGTGTGGTATTCATTCATGAGCCCCCGGGATGACCCGTGGGTCGCTGCAGCTGCGGTATCCTAATGGGACGTGCGGCCGTAATGGGCCCAGGCCCCAGGGCCATGTCTGGTTGGGGCCCAGAGGCGGTTGGCCCCAGCCGTCGGGGGGGCATGGCATTCACGTAACGGGAAACAAGAATGGGACGCGAGAGAGGCACACACTCCGTTTACATTTGACACGCGTGGCGCGACGTTGGCGCGACCGAAACCCAAAAGGGTGCGTGACGGCGCCTTAGGCAACCGTCCCTCGGCGCCACCCCACCCCGCCCCTGGCAGCGCAGACGTTCGCTCTGCCATGTAAGGGCACCGGCACCATGCTGTGTAATCTTCAGCACAACCGCCTCTTCCTCTCTGTCGCCGCGCTCTCGCTCCCGCCCCATCCGTTGGGGACTCACACGGGTCCGCCACGAATAACTAAATGCATCGTTTGGCAACCAGAGTACTGCCCCGTAGCGGGCATTCTTTATTGGGTCGCACGCCTCAACCCGCGTGCGGGGCTCCGGAGGCAATAGTTCCTTGAGCCCACCCTGCCTGCCTGCCGTTGAATTGCAACCAGGACCCAACAGTGATGTCATGTTCCGCAGTGCCGACCGACCGGTCCCGCAGCCCCCCCGCTCGCAACACATACACGACGCACACACACACACTCACTCTCCCAAACGAGCGAGGCGCTGCACCTAGCATGCCGGCCGGCCGGACCGCCCTGCCGGGCAGCAGCAGTCACCCTCACAAAATGCGCGGGGCAGCACACAGGAGGACAAGGCCAAGGGACGTACCCGAATATGAGCCACGGCCTGCCGCCGCGGGGCCGTCCCCCAGCCCTCAAAATGTCCCCCGCGCGGGCGCCGCGCCCGAGGCCTTGCAGCCGCCTCCACGCGGGCGGTCCCGTGCTGCCCACGCCTAGCTCGTGAACCCTCTCGAACCCCCACCTGTGCACGCAATACCGAAAATGCGCGGGCTCTCCGAAATGGCCGCTCACGGGCCTCCTGGTGCGTTGCTCAAACACTCAATAAGCGGACAAGGACCCTCCCACAAGCCCCCGGCCGGCGGCGCAGGCGCAGGGCGCTGAAAATGCGACGGGCAACGCACGGCGCTTCTCGCCTGCTCACTCACTACCGTACATGTGGGCTACGGGCCTCGCCGTCTGTCCTACCTACTACTGCAAAAACGCAACGATGCGGAGCACAAGGCTCATGCCCCGCTCTCTGCGCGTGCGGCAAAGCCAAGGGAAAAGCCAAGGGGGCTGGGCGGCCCGCCTTGCGCCCCGGCGCGCGTTGAGGCGCTTCCCGTACATGTACGGCGTGCCGTACACGGGTGTACGGCACGCACGCCTAAGGCACCGAAGAGATCGATACTTTTTGTTTGTGCCCCGTAGCGGGGTGAGACACCCTTCTGACCCGAAAGGGGGTTACGTGCGGCGGGCAGCGTGGGCTGCGCCGCCAGCTGGCCGTATGCCGCGCCGCGCGGCCCCACGCGTCCTCGCAAACCGCCATCAACGCCCGCGAAAACGGGGCCCCTGTAGCAGCAGCGCCCCCCCACTCTCTCGCCTACGAGCGCTACTAAACTAGGGCAATGCACAGCAAAGTCCTTCTTTTCTCCGCCGTCACACACTGCAGTGGATGTGCGTTGCAGCAGGCTGATTGCCATGCTTGATATGCAAGGTGGGTTACCGCTGCTCGCAGCGCCCGCAGACATTCACGCACCGCCTCGCCTTATTCCGCCCCTCAAAAAAGAGTCTACAAGCTACATGTACTTGTACCTGCCGTAATGAAATGGGAACGGCTGGGGCGCGAAGCCGCAATCTTATGTGCTGGTGCGCCAATGGCGCAGGGCCCCTCAACTCAACCCTCGCCGTCCTTGCAAGGAGATAACCCACTCGATGCTCACCGCTCCGCCCCTCACGTTCCCAGCCCCACTCAACGGATGTGCTCTTTGCTCTGTGCGCTCATTTCTTCGCTCCGTACCGCGCGGAGCCGCCAGCCCCGTCGCCCCTCTCGCTGCCCCTCCCAGACCGCAAACAGCACCGGAGAAATTGCCTCCAAGTCCTCCCCTTCCCTCCTCGCCTCTCGTTCCTCTTTGCCTCGCAGCGGGGGGGGGGCCAGAGAGCCTGCCTACGAATCCGCTTTACCTGCCTGCAACTCCCCTCTTCTGAGCACATCCGGCTGTACACCGCCACTCAGGAGGCAACCTAACGCCGCCTCAAAACACCCCACGGCTCTGGCAGCAGCTACCCAGCTGCCACCTCACGTAAAGAGCTTTACTGCCCTCCATTATCGGCAGCCTCATCGGGACCCAAACCGCCGCCGCCCGCGGCGCCGCCCTCCGCCTGCGCACCGTGGCCGGCAGCGCCGCGACCCAGGGCGCCCTCGCCGACGGCGTCGGGCTGATGGTGCCGGTAGGGAAGGGCATGTTGCTGCCAGGAGGCGTCCCCCAGCCTCCGTTCGGGATCCTGGTCGGAATCCTGCGGCGTCTGGGTCCGCATACTGGTCCCCTCCTGGTTACGCCGCTCCCCGCGACCGTGGTGGCTGTGATGGTGATGGTGATCCTCCGGCGGCGTGGCGGCGCCCGCGGCGGCGCCGCCGTCATCGTACGGCGACAGCCGGTCGCCGCCGCTGGCGCCGTCCACGCCGCCGCCGCTGCCTGCGGCGGCGATCCTGCCGTCAGCGCCGCCACCGCTGCCATCGGCCGCGCCGCTGCCCCCAGCGCCGCCGCCGCCAGCATCCGCGCGCGAGCCGCCGCCGGCTCCGGCTCCGCCAGCGCCACCGCCGCCACGGTGTAGCGCTCCGCCGCCGGGCCAGCGGAAGTATGCGTGGTGGCCACTGCCTGGCAGGTTGGTCGAGGCGCCGTTACCGTTCGAGCCGTTGCCGTTGTTGCCGTTGCTGCCCTGGCCGTGACTTCCGTTACCGTTGGAGCCGTTGCCGTGGCTTCCGTTGCCGTTGCCCTGGCTGCCGTTACCCTGGCTGCCGTTGCCGTTGCCGCCTTCGTTGCTCCTGCAGCGGCCGCCGCCATTGCCTCCGAGAGCCCCCTCGTTGCTGCCGACACCGCTGCGGGGCCCCGTGCCGCTGTTGTTGTGCCCCGTGTCGCCGCCTTGCTTACTGCTGCCCTGCTCCAGCACGTATGCCAGTTGGGAGGGCAGCGACCCGGCGGGTCGGGCCTGCGGCTGCGGCTCGCGGCCCACCGCGCGCGTCGCGTCCGCAGCGTCAGCGGCGTCGTCCATGTCGACGTCGCCGCCGCTGTCGCCGCCCGCCGCCGCCGCCGCGTCGGCGGCAGCCCCAGCGGAGGTGGTGTTGACATCCACGCCGGCGGCGCCGTGCGGCCCGCTGGCGGGGCCCGTGCGGTGCACCTTGTGCGGCGGCGGGCCGTCGGCGCTGCCGCCGCCGGCCTGCTTGCCGCCGGCCGCCTCCTCGCTGCTGGTGCCGACGGGCGCAGCCTCCGGGGGGGCGGCCTGACCCGCCGGCAGCTCAAAGCGCTGCCGCTTGTGTCCGGCGCCGGCCGCAGGGCCGCTTGCGCCGCCACCCGGCGCCGCGGCGGCGCCGCCGCTCAAGGGATCCGGCTGCGCGACGGAGAACGACCGCGCCCCGCCGGCGATAATGGCAGCGCCGGCGACAACCATGCCCTGCACGTTAACGCCGTCGCCGTCGCGACCGGCGCCCATGCCGAGCCGGCCCTCGCCGTCTGACGGCGGCAGGGGCTGACCCATGGGTCCGTCGGCGGGTGCGCTGCCGGGCTCGTTGGATCCCTCATCCGAGGCGTTCATGGATCCGTCGTACGCATCGTTGGACGTGCCGCTCTTGTTGCCACCGATGCTGCCGCCGCCGGAGCCGCCAGAGCCGGCACCGCTGGGTGTGGCGTCCTTCTGCAGGTGGGCCTGACGACCGGCAGCGGCGGCGGCTCCGCCGCCGCCAGCGGCCGCTGCGCCGCCAGACCCGGCGGCGCCACCGCCGCCCGGGGCACGGGGGTCGTGCCCAGAGCGCATGTGCTTCTTGGGGGGCAGCATTAGCCCGGCGGCGCCGCCGGCGCCCCCGCCGTGCACACCGCAGCCGGCGCCTCCGCCGGCGCCGCTGCCGTGGCCGTCCTTGCCGCCGCTGCTGGTGGCGGTGTCCTGCTGGTCCGCAGCCGCGTTCTGGGCGGCGGCGCCGCCGGCAAGCGCGCCGCCGTCTTGATTGCCGTACTCCCGTGACGGTCGAGGGCAGTGGTGCGCCTCTTCCCCGCCGCTCTTATCGCCGCCCCCATGGAAGCCGGAGCTGCTGGCGCCGCTGCCGACGCTGCGTTGCGGGCTGCAGCCGCGGTGATGGCGGCGGCGGGCGGCCTTGTGGCGGCTGGGCCGCTGCGCGGCCGCCGCGGCATGGGCGTTCCCGTACACATCGCCCAGGCTCCTCTTGCCGCTACCTCCAGCGCCCGCCGCGCCGCCCTTGTCGCTGCCGGCGCCGCCGTCGGCGCCGCCAGACATGACCCTGACGGCCGCCGCAGCTGCTGCTGCAGCCGCATCGGCAAAGTTAGGGACGGGGCGCGGCGGTTGCCTAAAGCCACCGGCTCCGGCTCCGCCACCGCCGTCACCGCTGCTGCGCCGTGGACCGCCGCTGCTAAGGCGGGGGTCGCTTGGTACACCCGCGCTCGCCCCGCGCCAGTGTCCGCCGGCGGCTCCGCCGCCGCTGCCCAAGCCTGCATCAAACGCGGCCGCCTGCGGCTGGCCTGATCCCGGGCCCTGCACCCTCCCCCTCTGCGGGGCTGCCGCCTGGTTCGCCGCGTTGGCGGCCGCCACCGCCGCCGCAGCGTTCCCGGCCGAGCCATCGGCTCCACCGGACGTGCGACCGCTAATCTCCGCCGTCGTCGCCGCGCGCCGCGCCGCCTTCCTTTCCTGCTCAGTGCTCTGGCCACGCGAGGCCTGGCCGCCGCCGCCGCCGCCAAGGCTCAGCCCCAGGGCTGCCGCCGCCAGGTGCTGCTTCATGTAGTGTTGCTGCATGAGCAGCGGGTGCGGCGGGTGGGGCAGGAACGAAGGCGCCGCCGCCACCGCCGCAGCCGCCAGCATGCTCTCTTCCAGCTGCGGCTGCTGCTGCGGCCGAACGAGTGGGTGGAGGCCGTAGCCGTAGCTGGCGGCCGCGGCGGCATGCCAGTGGAGGAGCAGGGAGGCCAGGCCGGGGTCGCTGGAGGCACCGGGGAACAGGCCGGGGGGAGCGCCCTGCGAGGTGCAGGCCGTGGTGGGTGTGGGAAGGGGGGTTGTTGGGGGTCAATTTGCTGCGAAGCGAGGCGCCGAGAGCGCGTCTGCAGCCGAGGTGCGCAAAGGCTGAGCCCAAGCCGGGCCCAACCCGCATCCCGGTTCGTTGCACATGTTAGTGTTGATACCTGTCCATGTTGACACATGTTGCGCATGTTCGGCCCCGACAACCTGTCTGCCCTGCCCGTCTGGCCGAACCCCGGGGAGGGGAAGCACGACCCTCGGCGGCATCTGCCATGCCACATGCCACGTGAATCACCCAGCAACATGCCACCCAGCAAAGGCAGAATAGACAGCCTAGGTCCCTGAACCCCGGCAAGGTCACGCCGCCACGCGTTGCGGTGTGGCAATGTCGCCCCTCCCCCCTCCCCCCTCCTCGGCGCCCCGCACACCCATCCCCAGGCGCCCTCACCTGCGGGGGCTGCCGCGACTCGCCGGCAGCAGCGGCGCCACGCGCACTCGGGGCCCGGCCGGCGGCATGCGCTGCGCCCAGAGGGCCATCTGCGGCAGCGGGGAATACAGAGCAAGCGCGTTCATGGAGGTCATGCCAGACAAATCAAGCGCTTTCTGGACAAGGGTAGTGTTGAAGGAAAGGGGCAAATGGCACTGTGCTCCAGGCGCTCCAGGTGCTCCTGGCAGTATCGCATGCCCGGCCAGACCAGTGTCCAAGAAACACGCCACAAACCCCAGAGCCTCTTCACACCCTTCGGCAGCACCCACGGATTGCTTATCCCGCCCCCCCTCAGCACAGCTGCTACGCTCCAGTCCCTCCCGGGCACCTCAGCCTCAGCCCCGGCTTCCTCACCGCCGCTAGCGAGAGGCCCCTCGGCCTCAGGCGCCTCCGCGTCACTGGTCACAGCAGGTGGGCACTGCTGCGCCGCCGTGCGGGCATCAGCCCCACCGTCCTCGTCGCACTGCCCCGCGGGTGGCAGTGCGCCGCCGGAGCCTGCCGCCACCAATATGCGCGCGCGTGAGCAGGGCCAGGGCGGCACCGGGTGTGGGGCGCGTTTTGGGTCAGGGCGGGCGGGACCAACAGAGATGGCAGGGGGATGCCGGCGTCTTGCTCGGGTCGGGCGCAAGACCAAGCAGGGTCGCCAACCCAGCAGGCGGCATACAAGGGGGAGGCGGAGGGTTGGAAGGCATGCTCAGTAGAGATGCCCTGGGGCGCATTCATCTCCCGACCGGGGGAGGGGGGGGGAGTCAGGAGAGGCCACTCCAGCCGCAAAAATCTTTACGCCCTGCGCTTCCTGCCCACTTTGATCCTGCAGAACCTGGCGCCCCACGCCTCGCACCTCACGCCCCGGCGCCCTGCCCCGACCCGGCACCCAGCCCCCAAAACCCAAAGAGCGCACCTTGCGACGCCACGCCGGCTCCAAAGGCGCGCTGGAGCGCGGGTCGCTGCAGCACCGCCGCCAGCGGCCCAGCCAGGGACGAGGCGTACTGCAGCGCGCGTGCCATCTCCTCCAGCTGGGCGATCTGCTCCGAGCCCACGGCGCCGCGGTCGCAGAGGTACGGCAGCAGCGCCGCCAGGCCCTCTGGCGCCGCCGCCGCAGCCTCCGCCGTCGATTGCAGGAGCTCCAGCCTGGCGGCCGCCATCGGCCCGCCTCCGCCGTCAGCATCGGCGGCAGAGCCGCCGGCGTCTGTCGACATGGTCTCCGGCCCAGCGGCGGTGGGGGGCAGCGCCAGCGGCTGCCTGGGCACCGGCTCCGAGAGGACCGCCTCCAGCTGCCTCTGCTGCTGCTGTTGCTGCTGCTGCAGGGCGAGCATGTTGGCGACAGCCTGTGCCCCGGCCGACAGCCCTGCCAGGGTGGACATAAGGCTCGGTGGCTGCGGCGACACCGTCTGATCGGACTGCGCCTGCAGCTGCTGGAGCATCAGCATGCGCTGCAGCAGCGCCAGCGTCTCGGCGCCCGCTGCCGCCGGCGTCGGTTGCGGGACAGCAGCGGATCGCAGCTGTTGCTGCGACGGCGCCGACGCCGGCGGCGGCGGCTGGGGCCCGCGCTGCTGGGATGGCTGGCGCTTGATGGGGGAGTCTGGCGACTGCCGGGGCCCGCCGCCCGGTCGTGGCTCTTGGCTCCCCTGCCGCTGCTGCAGCCCTGCGGCATCGGCCGCCGCTGACGCGCCGCCGCCAACCGCCGCGGCCGCCGCCGCCAGGTTCGATTCCGGGTCTGCGCACCCCTGGCGCCGCCGGGCGGCACCCTGAGCGTCCGCCTCCTCGTCCGCAGCCGCCGCCCCTCCGCCCTCACCCTTTCCGCCGGCTCCGCCCGAGGCCGCAAGGGGTGCAGGCGCGTCCTGGGGGCCCGCTTCCGCAGACTGCTCCCGCTCCGACTCTCCCACAGTTCGTTGCTGCTGATGCCGCTTCTGCTGCTTGTTGAGAGGTGCCAGCGTCGACCCGCCAATGCCCGACGCGCCTTGGCCAGCCGGTCGATCACCATTGCCGTCTCCGCCTCCACGACCGGCACCGTCCGACCCAGACCCTGAGCCCGACACCAGGCCGCCGCCAGCCGCGGCGGGGCCCGTGCCCGTGTCGTCTCCGGCGCCGCTGCCGTGGCCGGTGGCGGCGGGGCCGCTCGCCTGGTAGCCGCTGGGGCCGCAAGGCCCGGGGCTGGGGCTCACGCCCTGCCGGGTGCCGCCCGACACGCCGACCGGCGGCGTCTCCTGCCGGTTGCCGTACTGGCGCGCCAGCAGACCCGTGGGCCCGCTGCTCTGCCTGCCGTCAACGACCATGCCCTCGGCGGCAGCGCCGCTGCCACTGCCAAAGTTGGACGCGCCGGCTTCGGTGCCTCTGGCAGCGGCGGCCGCGGCCGTCCCGGGTGCGACGGCGTCGCTGCCGCTGCGGCCGGCAGCTGCCGCAGCTGCAGGTGGCTGTAGCGGCGGCGCCGCTGCGTCGCCGCCGTTGCGCTGCGCCCGTTGGGATGAGCGCTGGGAGCCGCTGCCTTGCTGTCCCTCCGGCTCCTCGCCCGGACGCGGAGGCTGCGCTCCTCCCCCCTGCCCCCCCTCCCCCGCCACATCGCAGCAGCGGCCGCAGCAGCGACTGCTGCTGGCTGCTCTCCTGCCGCTGGGGCGGATGGCCGTGCGCGTGTTGGCCGTGACCCTGACCCTGACCCTGGCGCTGCACAGACCCCACCAGCTGCTGAGTCGACGGCAGGGACGAGGGACCCGAGGAGGAGAGCGGCGGCTGCTGCCCGCCAGAGGGCGACACCAGGGAAAAATCCCGGATGTAGGCGTTCACATCCGTGGTGGTGTTGCCTCCCGACCCGGCGTCCGTGCCCTGCTGCTGCGCCTTCTGCGGCCCGCCTGGAACCTGGATTTGGGACCAGCGTACGGCGGCCGTACGGCCGTGCTGGCCGTCGCCGCCGTGCTGCTGCTGCGCGTGCGGTTGGTGGTGGTGCTGGTTGTTCTGCGTGGTCTGGTCGCCTGAGGTAGAGGCATGGAGGCGGGCCGCGTGCGCCGCCGCAGCCGCCACCGTCGCACGGGCGCTGGCGGCGGCGGCACCGCCGCCGCTGCCGCCGCCGGCGTCGGGCTGCGCCGACGTGGCGCCAGAGGACGGCACGAGCAGGGGCACCATGGCCGTGAGGTCCGGTCCTGCAAGCACCTCCTGTAGGCTGTTGAGGGCCGAGCCGGTGGTGCCGCTGAGCCCTGGCCCCGACTGCTGTTGCAGGTATTGGAGCTGGCCCAGTTGGTAGCCCCCGTCCCCCGACGCAGCGGCGCCGAACTCGTCCGCCCAACCAGAATCCATGAGAGCAAGGCAGAGTCCGGATCCGGATCCGGTGCCGATTGCCATGCCGGCGGGGCGCTGCTGCCCAGCGCCGGCCGCGCGACGGGAGCCGTCCGGCGCGGCCGCGGCTGTGGTGCCGTCGGCGTCGGCCGTTGACTGCGGCCGCGGTAGGCCCCCCGAAGCGTGGCGCGACAGGTGCGGGCTGAGGTCCCGACCCGGCCGCGGCCGCAGGATGGCGTGCGGCCGGCCCGAGTGGTGGTGGTGATGGTGCCGTTGGTGACGCGCTGAGGCGGGGTCTGGGGCTGGCTCACTGCTGTTGTCTCGGCTGTACTGTTGGCCCTCGCCCTCCTCAGCCTGGTGGTGGTGACGATGATGGGAGTCATGGTGGTGATGGTGGTGGTGATGATGGTGGTGGGCTGGATGGCGGTCGTCAGAAGCGGAGCGGTGGTGGTGGGCTTGTGGCGGGTCGCTGGCGCTAACGCCCGGGCCGGGGCCGGCACCTCCGTCGCCCAAGCCGCCCGAGCCGCCGGACCCGTCGTCTGGGGCCCGTCGGTGCCTTGGTGGCGGCGGGTCGTCGTCCTGCGCCGGCGCGCGGACTTGGCGGGGGCTACTGGAATCCTGGGTGCGGTGGCGGCTGGCGGCGTGGGCGTGGGCGTGCGGATGCCGCTCCCTGTGGAGCACCAAACCGCCACCAGACCCGCCGTCACGCTCCGCGCCCTGCGCCTCATCCGGCGACGCCCCCGCGTCCATAACCGCGCTTGCGCCCGCGGCTCCCGTCGGGTGCCGTTCCTGCCGTCGGCCGTCCGGGGCGCCGTGCGGCCACCCTCCCGCCTCACTCGTCGCCGCTGCGCGCTGGCGCGGTGAAGCGCCCGAACGGTGCCCCTCAGTCCGCGCTGCGCAGCCATCCGCCGCGCCGTCGGCGCCGCCGCCCGAGGGTCTCCTTGACCCCGCTGCCGCACCGTCGACTCCATCCTGAGCAGGCACCGCTCGGCGACAACCGCGCCCCGGCTGCAGCTCACGCGCCTCCTCTTCGACCGGCTCCCGCTTCCCGCCAACGTCCGGCGCGTCGTCCCATTGTACCCGGGGCTGGGTCGCGTGCGAGACGCGTCCAGCGACCCGCGGGTCGGTGGCGGCAGCCTCCGGCGCATCAAGCTGCATGGCCTGCGGCTCCTCAGCCTGCCGTTGCTGCAGCTCGCGGGCACGGACCCGTGGGTCGAAGAGCGCTGGCCCGCTGGCGGCCATGGCGCCAGGGGTGGTATAGGGGCTCGCGAGCGCGGCCCCCGGCGGCCGCAACAGCGGGAAAGCCGTCAATGGCGGCTGCACCGCCGACATCGGCTGCGGCTGGGCAGCCGGCAGCATGCCTAACCGGCTGTCCCGCCGCTGCGGTGGCGGCGGAGGCGACAGCTGCCGCTGCGCATCTCTGCCGCCGCCGCCAGCTGACGCCTGCAGACCCTCCGCCCCCACAGCAGCAGCAGCTGTAGCCATCTGCTGCGCTGCGTCAAAGCTGAAGATGTTCGAGCCATCGCCGTACGCGCCCATGAACCGACCGAGGGCCTCCTGCTGCTGCTGGAGGTGCTGTTGCTGGTGGTGCAGCTGCTGCTGCTGCTGCTGCAGCTGCTGGAGCTGGAGCTGCTGCAATTGATCATCCCAAGGAGCCGGCAAGCCCCCGAGGACCCGCAGCGTTGCGGCCGCAGCCCCCATCCCAGTCATGGAGCCGGGGTGACCGCGCGCTCCCATCGACCCCAGCTCCATTCCCGCCTGCTGCGCCATCTCCCACGCCATCGGCTGTGAGCCCTGTTGCCCGCCGTCGGCGCTGCCCGCGGCGGTGGCGCCGCCGCCGAGGCTGCCGCCAGTCGCCGCGAGGGAAATGGACGGCGCGCCAAGGCTCGCCAGCCGCAGCAGGCTCGTGCTGTTGACGCCCAGCCCGACGCTGCCGCTGCCCGTCGCGCACCCGCCGCCGCCGCCGCCGGAGCCGAGGCCGGCGCCGCCCTGCGCGGCGCAGATGGCGAAGCTCGGCGACATATGCTGGGGGCTGTTGTGGGGCCCCGAGACGGCCTGCTGCTGCTGGCTGCTGCCGGGCGTTGCCGTGACCTGGCCTGCCGTGGTCTCCTCCCGTGTGAGCGGGTCGCTGCCGGTCGTGAGGCCGCCCAGCCCCGAGGGCGCGCCCTGATCCAGCGAGAACGGCTGTGTCCGCTGCTGCGAGTGCTGCTGCGACTGGGACTGGGGGTACCCGGCCGCCGGGCCCGTGCCCGCGCCGCCACGGCCGCTGCTCGACGCAGCTAGGACGCGCATCAGCGACTGCTGCGGCGGTGGTACCGCCCAAGGCGGCGCGCTCTGGTCGGACGTGGTCGCGGCGCTGGCGGAGGCGGCGAGCGTGGGAGGTATGAGCTCCGCCAGAGGATGTACGAGGAACGGCAGGAATCCAGCCGCCGCCTTCTCCTGGATCCGACGTTGAATCGCCTCGCCGGCGGCGGAGATTACGGCTGTCGCGGCGGCAGCGGCAGCCGCTGCGGCAGCTGCCGCAACTGCCTCCACCGTTTGGCGGTCGGGCGTCAAACCGTGCGGCCCGGCGGCCGACGGCTGACCCATGGGTCCGCCGGGGCCCTCCTGCGCATGGCCCGCCACCTGAGCGTGAGCCCACTGAGCCATATTCATGGCGATGTTTCTTGCGATACTGTCCGCCAAGGTGGGCACGGGACCGCCACCCGACTGCTGCTGCTGCTGGTGCAGCTGTGGCTGCGGTGGCAACATGGGCTGTTGTTGTTGTTGCTGCTGCTGGTGCTGGTGCTGCTGCTGGTGCGGCTGCACGGGCAGCAGCCCCGTGAGGCCGGGAGCCTGCAGGAGCAGCTGCTGCTGCTGCGGTGGGTGTTGTCCTTGCAGAGGCAGCGAGGGGGCCCGGGGCAGCGGTGGCAGACCTAGGACGCCGTGCTGCGGCGGCTGCGACTGCTGCTGGCCGGCGCCCGGGGCCTGCATTCGCTGCAGCAGGTCTTGCGTCCCTGCCGCCGCACCCAACGGCGGCTGGAGCTGCCCGCTGAGCTGGCCAGCGAGGGCGGGCAGCGCCGCGAGGCCCAGCGGCGGGAGCGAGGGCGATTCGGCCTTCAGCTGCTGCAGCTGCAGGGCCTGTAGCTCCGCCGCGGGTGCGCAGTCGTCCGGGGCCTGCATTCCAGCCTCGCCGTCGGAGCCTGTGTCGGGCGTGTGGCATTGTGCGGAAGGCGTTGCGGGCCCGGACGCAAACGATAAAATGCCTGGCTTGCACAGCGCGACACAGGGTTGGCACGCCAGGGGGGGATTGGGGTGCGTGCATGCCCAACGCAGCGCTGGCGCAGGCGGCGCAATCTACTGAACAGTGACTTGGCGGGATGGCATGGGAGGCAAGGGGCACTGCAGCAGGTCGCGAAGTCGGGCTCACCAAATTCGCCGCCATCGGTCCCCGCACCGGCGCCAGCGGCCGCAGCGCCGGCCCCGGCGCCTGCACCGGCGCCGTCAGCGCGTGGCGCGCTCTTGCGCTTGGGGCGAGGTGGGGGAACCTCGATGGCCTCCTCGCCACCACCACCTGGTGAGGGCAATCCAATTAGAGGACAATGTCGCTCAGAATATGCCACGCAACGCCAGCCGGCGCGCGCCTGGGGTGGCGGGAAGGTACATGCCAAGCCCCCGACTCGGTTCTCACCTTTCTCCAACTTGTTGAAATACTTTTGTGCATGCGAGCGAATCTGCACGGCTGTCTTTGTGCCGACATGCTCTGTTGCAGGGAGGGCAGGAGGGCGGGAGAAGAGCGACGTGAGCGCGATTGTCGCAAGCGAGTGTCGCTGAGGCCTCTTTGCACCGCGCCTGCGCCCATTGAAGCGCAGCGACTCGCTCCTGAACCCAAAAGCATTCCCGGAAGCCACTGGCAAGGAATGCTCACCTTCGATTTTGCGCCATTGCCGGCCATACAGACGCAGTCCCTGCGCGTGAGGCAGACGAAGCGCAATTCAAGTCCGGAATTGCGAACTGTGGTCATGCAGGGCAAGAGCGCGCTAGGGGCTGATGCGAGGGGGCTGGTATGCTGGGAATCGAATTGTGCATGACGACTCGCCTCTACAAAGCGCTCGTGTTCATCCTCCTTCCAGCGCTCGCGCCGCTTGGAGACCGTGTATTGTTTACGAGTCTGCGCGCGCGTCGAAGGGTCACTTCGCGGCTCGTCGGGAGGGCGTTCAGGGCGTGGCACCTTCTGAGGCGCGCCATCTACGGCTTGAGCCGCCGAGGCCTCTAATTGGTTAATTGGATGCGGTGATGCAGGCCTCGCTGAAGCCAATGGGGGGCCGGTGCCAAGCGGCTGGGCCATTAAGTCATTTTCGGCCTGCTATTGGCCGTGTGTTGTTGAAAGCAGTATGGAAAGTTTCAAAATTGGACCTGCTCAATTGCGGACGTTGGTTACTAACTCGAGCCCCAGGCAGGCCCTCGCAGCCCCTAACACCGAATCCTATTTGGTTGTTGTACGGCAGGGTCGGTAAAATTGCGCAAATGCGGCGAAACACCACTATCTCGGCCATACTCGGTATTCGAGCGCCCGAGTAGCTGGTATTAACGCTCACGCGCTTGCCGGTCCGCTGCGGCCCCAACGCGGCCCAGGCCGAAGCCGAGCTGGCAGGTCGCGCGCGGCAGATCTTGCAGCGCGGCTGCTTGGGACTGCTTGCTTCGCGACACGTATACCGCCCTGCCTCGCAATCTTCGGCGGCTGCATTAATGCAAAGCACGGGCCGTAGTTTCCCCTGGGAATCCAAGAGGCCACAGCAACTGATGCTCCGGAGCCGTGGCGGAGCAAGGCCAAGTGGAAGTATTACAGCAGCCGCGGGGCCCCGGAATCACAAAACCGACGAGCCTTTGGCTGCCACAGTACGCAACGCCACGCACGAAGGCCGCAGCACGGACAGCCGAAGGAGGTCTGCCGCTCGCCGCCTAGCTCCCTCCACGGCGCGGCACAGCTCCTACTCACGCAACAGGAGAGACCCCCCTCTCCACAGATACGTTCAGCAAGCGCGCCTCCCTTCCAGCGCTTCCTGTTGAGATGCGGCAACATGCGCAAGCGCTGGCCAGCGGCGATGCCGCATTCCACGCCCGGGGCACATGCCGCCTTCCTGACCCCCATTTGCCGCCCCATTTGCCGCCTGGCAACCCTAAATGCGGCAATTTTGTCTGCTTGCAGACGCCGGGTGGGTGGGTGCGGGTGGGTGGGTGGAGAGGCCTTCTCAGTAGACGAGTCGGGGAGGCGCATGCCATCTGTCGAAGGCAGTGGGGCAGTGAAAAGGGGAAACGTGCCGGAACGCAGTGGCAGGTTTGGGGGAAAACGTGGGGCGATCGCACGAGAGATGCTTGCATGAACGGTGGGGTGAGCGGAGGCGGTTGTGGCGCTGAGCGCATGGTGGCAGGCTGAGGGGAGGGGCCGAATGGCGCTCGCCGAGCCCAGCTCGTGAGCCCACGGTGAGATCTCAAGGTTTGGCGCGGCTGGCGGCTCTCTCTTCTCTGCACATCGCAGGCCTCAGCAAACAGCGTTTGGATGAGGCCGTCTGTTGCTACGGCGAGCAGCGCCCTTGGCCAGCCTCTAACGCAAATGCGACAGACACCCACACACCCACACACCCACACACCCCCACACCCACACACCCACACACCCACGCACATGGGTTGCCGACTAGGACACGGGCTTCTTGCATGTTCGCCTGTCCGTCGTGTCACCATGTCGTGCACACTTACCGTCCAATGTTCGTTCCACGTGCATATCCGTGACACCCCCCCCTCCCGCAGCGGGCAACGATGAGAGACGTCGTGCACCACTAATGGAAGGGCGTGCATGCGAGGATATGGCATGAGTCGTGTTCGAGGCATAGTCTGTGGAAGGAGCTACCATCGCCACCCTCGCCGCTCCGCACGTCCTCAGATTGTAAACAGCCCACGCTCGCCAGCGGGCCCCTCCCGAAGGCGCTCGCCTTGATAGCGGCGCGCCACTTTCCCCGACACCATAGGCAGCTGCTAAGGTCTGGCCTGCAGTGTCAAGGAAAATAAACCCACTGCCGCTCATGTCTCGCTGCTGTTGAAAGACTTTGTATCAGGTTAGGTGCGGAACTGTGTCCACTTTGCCTAGGATCGAAAGGTGAATCACGCGGTCATGCCATTACAGTCCTCAGCTGCCAGCTGGCAATCAGGGCCCGCTCGTCGCTCATGGGCCATGGGCCAAGAGCAAGACGAGCGCAGCGCGACACAAGCGCTGCGATGCTAAGCACCACAGATCTGCACGAAAATCACAACAGCGCCGTACACCGTACAACACACGCATACACACTGAACAAGGAGGGCCGTACAAATTACGCTAAGGAATGCCACATCAAATGCATGCGACAACCATCTCAGCACGTCGTCATCTGCACATTCACAGTCTGTGCCCTTTCTCGCCTCTCCACCTGTAACCTTTCCACAGTGTCCGCAATTCAAAGGGTTCGGAGTGAGTTCGTAGGTCCGGAGGGCTCGGACTTCGGAGCGATTTCGAAGGCCCGGCGGGTGTGGAGTGCAGGGGGATGACGAGGGTTGGGAGTGAGGTCGGAGGTCTGGAGGGTTCATAGGCAGGTCGGAGGTCCGGAGGTTGCGGAGTCCTGCGCAGTGCTGCCGAGGTTGGGCGGGCTCGCAGCCGCCACTGGGTCCAGACCCTGCCCCTGCTCGCCAGCTCAATTGCGGACGTTGGTTTTGCGGACGTTGGTTCGTAAGGAGGGCCCTCGCAGCCCCTAACACCGAATCCTCTTTGGTTGTAGTACGGCAGGGTCGATGAAATTGCGCAAATGCGGCGAAACACCACTGTCTCGGCCATACTCGGTATTCGAGTGCCCGAGTCGCTGGTTTTAACACCCACAAGCTTGCCGGTCCGCTGCGGCCCCAACGCGGCCCAGGCCGAAGCCGAGCTGGTAGGTCGCGCGCGGCAGATCTTGCAACGCGGCTGCTTGGGACTGCTTGCTCGTGACACGTACACTTTGCCTCGCAAACCTTGCAGGCGGCCTCAATGCAAAGCACGGGCCGTAGCTTCCCCTAGGAATCCAGGAGGCCACAGCAACTGATGCTCCGGAGCCGTGGCGGAGCAAGGCCAAGAGGAAGTGTTACAGCAGCCGCGGGGCCCCGGAATCACAAAACCGACGCGCCTTTGGCTGCCACCCTGCCGCGCCGGCAACAGCAGTACGCAATGCCACGCACGAAGGCCGCAGCGTGGGCCCCAGCGACAGCCGAAGGTGGTCTGCCGCTCGCCGCCTGGTTCCGCCTTCAATAATCTCCACGTACAGAGGGGCAGGCCTCGACACAGCTTCCAGGAGGACCCCCTCCACAGGTACTTCCGATCCAGCGCCGTGCCTTCCCAGCCCTCAGCATCATTCGAGCGCATCCTCACAACACGTTGCAACACGCGCAAGCGCTGGCCAGGCAACTCGCGGCCGGGCAACTCTTGAACGTCCCAGATGTCCCGGGATGTCCTGTGCGGCTCAACTCGTTTCACGTGGGACACGAGTGGAAGCGCCGCGCCGCCTCTCCAGTCGGTATTTCGGTATCCCGCGCTTCGAGCTGCGGTGCGGTGTCGCCCAACGCAGCCAGAATCGCACACAAGTCCTTCCCCAAACGCGACGGTATCTTCTGCAAGTCTGTCCACAAAGACAGATGTCGCCGCACGACTCCGGCCCCACGTCCCCGACACCCCCCTACACCGCCCCAGCCCGCGGGCTGCAACCCCAATGGGCCACAGCCCTTAAGCCCCAAGCAACGAACTGCACTCAGCAGCCTCCACACCCGGTCTGCCCCGTTCCCACAAGCCGTCCCCACAAGCCGTCCCCACAACCCGCCCGTCCCCCACTACCTCCGCGCCTTTTCCCGAGACAGACGACCCGAGGCCCGCCCCCTAGAACTTGAACGTGTCCCCTCCCTTGGACTTCTTGGCCGTCTTGCCGTCCTGCTGCGCCTGCTGCTTGCGCTTCTGCGCCGCCGCCTTGGCGGCCACCATGTCGCTAAAGTCCTCGCGCCGGTGCGCCGAGCGCAGCTCCGCGACCTTGGCGTCGTACAGCGCCTTGACGCCGGCCTGTGTTGTACGGCAGGACAGGCGGGTGCACAGGGTTAACAAGTTGGGCTGGCGGCGGCAGACGCGTTGCGTGTGCACCGTGAGCCGGGGGATGTGTGTGGAACATGCGACATCACGTGGCAGCGTCCATGCGCATGAAGCAGTAGGGCGGGTCACTCGCTCGCGCCCCGTGCCGTCCAGCTCGTATGTTTAGGGCACGCCATTCGCAGTTCCTAGCTACACATTCAAAAGTTCTGGCGCATATCAGACACACACACACGCGTTGTTCCTTTTCAACACACACACACACACGCCCCTAGACCTGTTTTCTGCACTCCGCCACGATTACGTAACACATTCACACACATGACGAAACGAGCGCCCTCTGACGCGCTGGTTCGTAAAAACGCGCAACGGCGCGCACCCCGCGCGCAAAGTGCTGCGCGCCAACACCCACCTCGTCCAGTCCCTCCAGCTCCTCGGGGCTGATGGTCACCTCTACGTCCGCGCTCAGGTGCTTCAGGAAGTCCGGCCTGGGGGCGAAACAACCGACGCACGCGGTTGTGATGGTGGGTTGGGGGGGGGGGCGGGGAGACAGCGCGTCAGCGGTGGCCGATAGGTCACTCGGGGGCGGGTAGCTAAGCCGGCGTGTGGAGTGGAATGCAAGTCCGCAGCCGCTGGCTGAGTAGACAAGCGTGGGAAAGGGGAGGACGCCAGGTCTCAAACAAGGCGCAGCTTGGTCCGTCTGGCGAACCTCGTGCTCACGCCGGCCCACGTAAGCGCCTGCCCGCTCCCACGCCTTCGGCCTGCCAGAAGTACCGACCGGTCCAGGGTCCGCTCCAGGCTTCCGCAGCCCCCCGCTTCCCAGCACCCGCCCTCCTCCCGTCTCCCCCACCCCATCCGCCGTCCCCAGACCCACTTCTTCTTGGCCGCCGCGCCGCCCGCCGCCTGCTTGTCGGCTCCAGGGATGACGTACACGTGGTCGGTCCCCATGATGCCCGTCGCGCCCACCGCCACCTGCAAAGTCAAACACACATGTACACGCCCAAGTGAGCACTCAGTTCGCATACATCAATACACATGCGCACTTGTAACAAACGCGCACACTTAAAACACATTTACATGTGAGCTTCCGAGCGGTGCGCGTTGCTGCCGCAAGTGCTGCTTTCGTGTGTTGTCGCGGGCCCGAGGGCGTTCGCACGCGACACCCGTTCCGTCGGGCTGGCATACTCGCCAGACCATGTCGCTCCTGTGGCCCGATGTCGGCCCCCCGCCCGCCCGCCCCCTCGTGGAAGCCAGTGCGTTGTCGTCAACCGTTTGCTTCTGAAAACCCCCGCCCCTCGTGTGGGCACCCATTACAAACCCCGCCACCACGCAATCGCGGCGCGGGGTCGAAGGACAACGGGTGATGACGACGCTAAGCTGGCCGCCAGCAGCTTTCGGTCATCCCGAGGGGGTGGGTGGGTGAGTGGGTGGGTTTGAAGGAGCGAACGGTTGACATGAACGGGGGGGGTGCGCCAACAACCGATGCGCCGCACCTGCTTCTGCTCCAGCACGGTGTACAGCTGGCGCGGCCCCTCGGGCTCCTTGCGCAGGTTGAAGGTGTCGGGCGTCTCGATACCGGAGGGGAGCGACGACGCGATGCCGGACGCGAGGCCCGACACCATGCCGGACGCCAGGCCAGAGGCGATGCCCTCCGACATGGCCTCCTCTGCGGCGGCAACCAACCGTGGCGGGGTTTAGGTACGCGAGTTGGAAGTAGGTAGTCGTGTTGGGATCGAGGCACCGAAGCGCCACGGCCCCGGGATTCAGGGCTGCGCGCCCCGCTCCCTTCGCTTCCCTTCCTGTTCAGAAGGGGCCCGCGCTGCCAACTCGCCCCTCCCCCTCCCCCCCTGTGCATCCGCGCTGCCGCAGACCCCTCGCCCGCCACACCCGCTTCCAGCATTCATAGGTCTCACCGTCCAAGGGCGGCTGCGCGCCCTCCTCCGCCTGCTCCTCCTCCTCCTCTTCCTCCTCCTCGCTGCTCTCCACCTCCAGCTCCTCCATCGCGCCCCACAGCGACACCTGCGGGATGCGCGTTGCACATACACAAACACCTTGCTGACGCCCGGTACGGCAGCCGCCGTAGTAGGTATGGACTAAGGCGAGGCTGGCCGCGGGACGCCCCAGGCACCAGCTCAGTCGCTCCGGACTGTTTAACCCTTGCTTAGCGTTACGGTAGATGTCCTCAGCCTAGCTTCAGTGCAACGACTGATGTGTCATGCCCATAAGATGTTGTGGATTGGTCCAAGCCGCTGCTAAACAAAGAAAAACGTTTGTCAGGTGCCGCGCGGCGCAGCCCCTCCCCACCCCGGGTCGCCTGCCCGCCCGCCCACCTTGTCCACCTCGTCGTCGCTCTCCTGGTCGCCGCCGTGCTCGTTGAACACGTCGCCGTAGAGCGGGTTGCCGTCCTGGTCCACGGGCGGCTTGCCCCAGCCGCCTGGAGAGGGGGGGGGGGAAGCGGCGGCAGGGGTGTAGACGGCTTGCGGAAAACGCTCGAGCGGAGCGTACCCGGGGAGGTACGCTTGCGCGGACATGCACAGAGCCCGTGTGTTCGACATGCAGACATGTGTGTGTAAAACAACGGGGTGCGAAAAACATTTGGTAGCTAATTTAAGGTGCACGCGGTGTGGGGCTGCACTGCCCCTCACATGCTGCCCTTTCCTCCCCACCCCTCCCCTAGCACCGCCCCGTACGCACTATCCCGCACCCCCTAACCCGCAGCCATCGCTGAGCCCATTTTCAGACCGATCCCCCGCCTCCCCGGACCGATCCCCCGCCTCCCCGGACCGATTCCCCCCGCCTCCCCGGACCGATTCCCCCCGCCTCCCCGGACCGATTCCCCCCGCCTCCCCAGACCGATCCCCCGCCTCCCCAGACCGATTCCCCCCGCCTCCCCAGTTTGATCCCTCGCCTCCCGCCGCCTCCAGCCGCGCGCACCTGGGTGATACCCAAAGGTACAGCTGGGCGGGATGGGCGCGTTGAGGCCGGGGATCTTGAGGTTGGGGTAGGAGGGCGGCGGGCCGTAGCGCTGCATGTTGATGAGCCAGGGCGGCGGGCTGTTGGGGCCCATGCCCAGCGCCGTCGCCAGCGTCTCGCTCAGCTCGCCGGGCCGGCAGTGCGTCACGCGCGCCTCAAATTCCTTGCCCTCGTAGTACAGCTCGCCCACGCCCGTCAGCGGCGGCGGCTTCTGGTGCTTGAAGAAGGCGTCGTGGAGCACCTGGCGGGGTTATGTGTGCGGGTGGGTGGGTGGGGAGGCGTTCTCAGTAGACGAGACGAGGGCACGTATGCCATGGCTGTGCGTCGAAGGCGGCGGTGGGGGTGGGAGGAAAACAGCGGTACAACGGTACCTCGCCGAGCGCAACTGCCTGGGCCCACTGTGAGATAACCAGGCCTGGTGCGGTTCTCCGGCAGATCCCGGTTGGGGCCCGGCGACCAGGTCTCAGTACACAACGTTGAGGCGGTCTATTGTGGCAGTCTCTTTTTGGGGCGAGCAGCGCCCTTGAGGGCAGTGTCGCCCGGAGCGCTGTAACGCACACGCGCACTTGTGTCCACTGCCCGGGCACGCCACTCTGCAGTTTCAACGCTGCCCCCCCCCCACACACACATCCACACACGCGGACACGAACCCATCACTTTCGCGCTTACGCTCGTCGTATGCGTATTCCTTTTCAACACACGCGGACATCACCCCTTTGACTACCTCTGGAGCTGGGTCGTACAACAACACCATCACTTTGGCGCTTACGCTCGTCGTATGCGTCGTTTCATTTCAACACGCGCGTCCGGACGTTGTAGTGCTCGCTCCCATACTGAGAAATGCTGGCACGCGCCGTCACGCACATTGAAAACACGCGTCCGCCCCCACCTGGTAGTCGATGTCCATGCGGCCCATCTTGGGCGCCATGCGCTCGCGCTGCTTCTGCTTCATCTTCTTGGCGTCCTCCTTGGCCTGGGGGGCGGGGGGTGAAGGAGAAAGGGTTAAGAGCGACACGCAGCTGGGCGCCAGCAGGGTGGGTCCGGGAGTGGGGTGGGGTGGGGAGCAAGGGCGGCCGCAGGACGCGCTCGAACGGCGCGATGGCTGCCAACATCACATCTTGGCTAGATATGCCCGCCTCTGGGATTGAACTGAACGCTGCAGCAGTTGTGCCGACCTCTGTCATTAGGCTTGGCAGCAGGACTGGCTCGGGCATACCGCTGACCATTACCAGTCCCACAACACCTGCCCCGCCCCCGCCCCTCGCGCCCCCGGCCCCCCCTGCCCTGCCTGGTAGGCGGACCGCATCTCCGCAATGCCGGTGGCCTCGATGAAGTCGGGCAGCTTGAAGGGCGGCTTCTCCAGGCCGCGCTTGCCCTGCAGGTACTTGCGCTTCTGGGACCAGTGCCGCGGCACCGGCACCGTGTTGCGGTAGGCCTGGCGGGGGCGGGGCGGGACGTTTGGGCGGGGGAGTCAGAACAGGGACAGGGCGATCTCACCTGGGGAAGCCTGGAGTGCATACCGTGGGCGGGGAATAGTGGGTTTGGAAGGCATTCTCAGTAGAGAAGCCTGGGTGCGCATGTCTGTCCCGAGGTCAACAACGTGGGCGGGGGAGGGGTTTGAAGGGTTTGATAGGTGCGGACTGGATGCCAGCCGCAGCCGCGCTGCCGTCACACGCCGCACAGCGCCGGCGCCGCACCTTGAGGAACACGAGCAGCGGCGGGTCGGGGCCGGTCACGTCCCACACCTCCACCACCTCTGGCCGCGCGCACACGGCCTTGAGCTCCGCCACCTTGAGGCGGTTGAGCAGCTTGAGCTTCTTCTTGCTCAGCTTGGCCTCCACGCCAGTGCCTGCGGGGAGCACATGCAGCCACAGGGTTTGGAGGAGGTAACTGGCGATGCAGGGGATTCAGGTGTTTGTTCCCGGCGCCCAGCGAAGCGTACGCGCAAGGGCACGTGCCCAGCCTCTCCCCGCACCCGCACTGCCCAGTACGTCCGTTAGAACGGGCCTAGGGTGGCCTAGGACAGGTCTGCGCCAGCGACCCTGCAGCTCTCCCTGCGGCAGCAGGCGAAGGCCTCCCCCCCCCATGGCGGTCGCTGCATACGGCCGCGCCCGCACCTTCGTCGTCGCTGCCCCCCTCCTGGTCCGAGGTGGTCGCCTTCTTGTCCTCCTTTGCGCGGGTGTCGTCCTGTGGGTTCAGATTTTGGGAGGTTTTACGGGGTAACGCGAGGGGTAACTTGGTGATCCGCAGCATTCCCCCGCGCGGGCCGGGCGGGCAGGAGCAGGATGTCGACGGAAGGGAGGACGGCTCGTCACTCTGGTCGCAGCGCACTACAGTGTGCAGGGCCAGCGCCAGGGCGGGCAGCCATGGCTTCCTGTTGGTGTGGCGGAGCCCCCGCAAAGGCAAAGCTAACCCCGTGCGGACCCCTCCCCCAATCCTACCCTATGGAGGCCGCTCCAGCCACCACCACCCCCTTCCCGCAACCCCGTACGGCAACTCACCTCGTCCTCGTCCTTGACCTCCACCGCGCCCGTAACCTCCTCTGCCGACGCGAAGCGCTCAAAGACCTTCTTGAACTCCTCGTACGGGTCCACTGAGGGCGCCGGCTTGGACTCCTGAACACAGGAGCGGCCCGAAGTCATTGCAATGTGTGCACTTGACTCGCCCAACAGCAGCAGGCCCACCACAGCGGGCGAGCTCGTGGGCTTGCAGCGGTGAAAGGCCGGACATATCACATCAGGCGGGGACGCCCGCACTTCATCGGATTACTGGAACTGGCAGGGAGCGTCGACGGCGCGAGGCGGAGAAGGCCACAGACTGGAGCAGACACAGGACTCGCTCCTGCCCGCCCCCTACCCCAACCCCAACCCCATCCACCGAGGACGCCTGCCACCCCCGAAACCGCCAGCTTGGCGCAGGGGAGGAGGCTGCCGATACGTGCTCCGGGTCCGCGTCCGGTGAGCGCCTGGAGCACCGTCCGTGACCCGTGGACCCGACCCTCGTCTCCCAAAACAAGATAGTCCAATGAGAGTCCACATCTAACATTCGGCCACCCACGCTTGCATGTCCTGGAATTGACCGAATGCGCGCAATCCATTTCCTCAAGTAGAAGACCCGACAGAGGGCTGCGCAAACTGTGAAACGCAACACGTACGGCATTGCACCGTCGCAAGGAGCACCGCCGGCGGATGGTCGCCGGCAGATGGCCGCCAGCGGAGGGCGCAGCCCTGTTCGGATATGCCGTGGGCGGCAGCGCGCACTGCCCGCAGCCCCGCCCACAGGAGCCAACGCCTCACGATGAGCACGGCCGCGTTTTCCACCACCCCATCGTGGTCGCGTCTCGTGCATGACAGGCTATACATCATACACGCCGTTCAGGGGCTTCCCCCGGTGTGAAGGTATGCGCTCCGGAGTCACGGTGAGCCAGGCCCGCCGATGCTCGCACCTATTCCCAACTCGTTCCCGTATGCCCCCCCTTTATCAACGCCCCAAGAGGGGCTGTCCACCCTTCGGCTCGTGCTGTGTGTAGGTCGCCTGCATCATCCCTTCCCCGGATCTGTTGTCTGCCCTCGCGCCCGGTACGACGTTGACCGGGCCGCCCGGTCCCTACAGCCCGCGCGGACCCGCCACAAAACCTCCGTCCCTCAGCGGCCCCGCCAGGCCAGCCCGCGAACCCACCGACGCTGCGGGCGTGAAGCCCAGGCCGCCAAAGCCCAGTCCAAGCCCCGGCCGGTCCGGGTCCTCTTCCGGCTCCGCAGCCGTCGCCGCTGCGGCTGCCTCCCCATCTTCGCCGCGTAGGGACTCGAGGTCCAGGGGGGCAGACACGTACTCGATCACAATGTCATCGTCCTCCGCGTCCTCCTGTGGTAAAGGGCAGCGGGGTCGGGTGCACATAGACGGCGGTTAACGCAAGAGCAGCAGCTTGTGGTGTGAGGGGGTGTGGGAAATGGGCGATGGGCGAAGTACAGGTGTTCAGGCCGGCGACGGCGAGCGCTGCCAGCGGCTGTGCGGCCGCGTGCGCCTTGCCCTGGCACGCGGTGCCGAGCAGGCTCTCGCGGGCCGCAACGCTCTCCAACAAAGCACGGCTCTGTTATTCCAGCGAGGAGACCTGGGACGCCACCATCAGTCGGCGCATACGCCGCCCGGGGTCGACGGATCCGTGGACACGCGCCCCAACACTGAGGCCTGGGTTCGAGACGGGATAGTGCAGAGCTGCCAGGCAGGCAGGCCCCGCAAGCGCCCTTACCGATGCAGGCGCCCTTACCGATGCAGGCGCCCTTACCGATGCAGGCGCCCTTACCGATGCAGGCGCCCTTACCGATGCAGGCGCCCTTACCGATGCAGGCGCCCTTACCGATGCAGGCGCCCTTACCGATGCAGGCGCCGCGCTGGAAGATGCTCCCTGGTCGCCTTGTTGCCTGCCCGGGCGGGAGGCGCGAGAGGGGCAGCAGGGAGGGTGGATGGGTGTCTAGGGCAGGGCTTTTTAGGGGTCCTCGCGCATGCAAGAAAGTAACCCTGCTCAGCCAAGCCAAACCGTCCGTAGGGACTGCTGCATGAGAATCCCGGCAGCGGTAGCAGCCCGAGCAGCCGAGAGGCTCGACGGCTTGCGTCACCGTGGCCCAGCCCTCCCGTCCTGGAGGGGGTATACCCGCATACCTCCGGAGCTTCTTGTTGAGCTTTTTCTTCTGCCGCCGCTCCTTCTCCTTCTCAGCCTTTGACTTTTTGGCCCCGTTGGCGGCCCCGTTGGCAGCGGGCTCGGCCGGGGCTACGCCGTTAGCGGGCCCGGGTTGGGACTCCTCCTGGGCCATGTGGACGTCTGCGGGCACGCCCTGGCCCAGAGGCTCGCCGCTGTCGACCTACTGATCACTAACCAGTGTCACGGGAGTGTTGCGGGTCTAAACAGCGTCGGGGCAACAAGAGAGAAGGGAGATCCCCGCCAAGACTTTCTCGGTGATGGTTTACAAGATTGCGAGTATGATAGTACACGACTGCTCTGATAGCAAAGGTCCCAGCGGCCTTCGCTCCTCTCTTCTACGCGACGATGTCGTACCACGTCGCGCTGTTTTGTTGCGGCACCTGGCCGGCTGGTTCTCTCTTTTGACCTCTTGAGTCTTCCTTTTTCTTTGCGGAAAGATGGCCGACCAGGTGGGGTCGCACTGCAGCGCCGCCGCGATGTTCATGTTCAGCGGTCGGCGCTTGACTAGGGGGCTGTGGTTCCGCGCAGACCGAGAGGGCGTTCCAGAAGCAGTTCGGCGTGACCGGCTGCTTCAAGAGCAAGGAGAAGAAGGCTCCGGGCAAGAGCGGCCACCGCTACTACAAGCAGATTGGCCTTGGCTTCAAGACCCCGAAGGAGGCCATTGAGGGTGCGTTCATATAGCGCAGCTTTTGAGGAGCTTACTAGGGAGTCGCCGGCTCAGATGGCCGAGCCGACCGCCACTGGGCGCGAACACCGGGCTTACAATTACCCCGCCCGCAGGCCACTACATCGACAAGAAGTGCCCCTTCACCGGCAACGTGTCCATCCGCGGCCGTATCCTGTCGGGTGAGCATCCGTCTTGGCGGCGTTGGCGCCGGCAGTGCGCGTTGCCCACTATAGCAGTGAACATGGCAACCGCCTGGAAGTGATTAATATGACTGAATGCTTCAATGACGCGGCCGCAGGCGTCATCAAGTCGACGAAGATGAACCGCACCATCATCGTCCGCAGGGACTACCTGCACTTCGTGAAGAAGTACGCCAGGTGCGACGCTCATGGCGAGGCGAAAGCAGCCCTGGTGGGCGGTTGGAAAGGGGTGGGCGGCGGGGGGAGCGGCGGGGGGAGGCGGGGAAACCGCGCGGTGAGTCAAAGAGGGCTCTGCCGTCCACCACCAATGACCTGCGGTTGATACCGTCGAAGGCTTCGAGCCACCAGAGTGCAAACTTCACGTGGCGAGGAGCGAAGCTGGAGCAGCAGGGAAAGCGCGCAGCTATGGGAGCCGCAGGAGGAGCTGCAACCGCAGCGCGTGCAGCTGCGGCAGCGACGGAGCATCCTGGAGTCAGTGCGGCTCGTTTCTACTGCGCGCTGGCGCACGCCAGCTTCCCGGTGGCGGAGCTCGGGCTGGCAGGAACTGACCCAGAGGCGGCTCGGTCCGTGGATGTGGCAGCTCGCCATGAGGAACGGCACCCCTTGCCCTGGCTGCTTTTTCAGCAGCATCCCCATGCCACGTCACCAGCCGCCCAGCAGTAATGCTGCCGGTGGGCCGGCGCGACGATGCCGCCTGCGGCGGCGCGGCGCCGGCGCAATTCCTTTCGGCGAAAGCAATTACGTGCACGGGGCCTTGGGCTGCAGAGGAGTAGTCCTGCTGCCCGAATACAAATGGTTTCTCGCTCTGCGCGGCCGCTTTCCCCGCCTGGACGGGGATCCCGGGGGGGGGGCGGCGTCCAGCCACCCTCCGCCGAGCGGCCGCAGGAGCCAGGGCCGCGCCCGGCAGCTGCAGCGACATGCAACGTCCGCCGCCTCGGGATGGGCGCTGCCACCCACGAAGGCTTGCAGCTCGCATGTCCTGCCGCCCGCATTCCGCAAATGCTTCTGCTCGCTTCGCCCCCGTGGTATCGCCCCGTGGCGAACTAATGGTGGAGGCTTCGTCCTGGAATGAATGCGTCATCGCTGGCCCGCGCCCATTACCGCTCATCATCGCTCGCTTCGCCCCTAACCACACATGTCCGCGCCGTCCCCGGGGTGCAGGTACGAGAAGCGCCACCGCAACATCGCGGCCCACATCTCGCCGTGCTTCCGCGCCCGGGAGGGCGACAGCGTCGTGATCGGCCAGTGCCGGTGAGAGGGGCTGGGCAGGGCGAGCGGGGCAGTAGGGCGGGACAGTAGAACTGGGAAACGGGCGGAGCGGGGGTGTAGACCGAAAGCGCCGATGGTGGCGACGGGTGTGGTTCGCCACGCGCAAGAGCTCGGACTTGGCGATGGGTTTGTGGTGCGCGTTCGGGTTTCCATTGGAGGCAGGCGAGTCGCCTTGTACACACGGGACCCGAGGGCTACTCGATATCGCGGGCGGATATGGCTCCGAGGTAACGGTGGCAGGCAGGAAGGCACGGAATGGTGACAGCGACGCAGTGAGGCGGCCCTGCCCTGCGAGCTCGGCGTGCCGCCAGCGGCTCACGGCGAGGAGCACCGCATGGGCATGTTCGTTCGGCGGTTTGCGAGGGAGCTGCGGTGCGGGAGCGCGCTGGCCGTGCGGGAGGGAGGGTGGGTTTCGCGGTGCCCAACGCCTAGGCCGTGCGCATGTGACGCGCGATGCCGCGCACGGAGCGTGCGGGTACGGGAACCTGCCGGGAGGGCGCTACGATGTGGTGATGGTGGAGGGGGGAACCAAGGATTTGTGTGGGGGGGAGGGGAACCAAGGATTTGCAAAGAGGGCGCATCCGGACCGCCCCCGATATGCCCCGCGGCGGCTGCTGGGGCATGGGCCAGGAATGCACGCGTGGCGTGTCATATGGTTAGGAGTGCGTCCCGATGGTGGCCTCCCTTTGGCATTATGTGATGTTAAACCCGTGCGCACATGTTGGCATCTCACATGGTGCAAGGAGCGCACGTGGGCGTGCTTTTAATGGCAGATGCATGGCGTGGAATGGAGGACGCTCCGCTAGCTAGTCAGCAAGCGGGCCTGCGTCTGTATCCAGGGCCACCGGGTCTTGCCCTGTTGTGCATTGGGAGCGTAGGGGCTGGGCGGGTCGTAGCACCAGTGGGCACCGTTGGACCGCACCCCCTGCCACACTTCAGGGGAAACTGGCATTGTGTGGCGTGGGCAACGGCCCTGATGGCGGCTGTTCGGACACTGCGTTGATGATGGTTCTGCAGTTTGGGTCGCAGGACCCTTGTAGTTTCCGCCTGTTGGTTAAAGTTATGGGCGGCGGGCGGACGGCCCTAGTGCGGCATTGGCCGTGGCAGACAGGGGAGGTGCTGCAGTGGGGAGCGCGCTTAGGCTTACGGCGGACGGCTTTTGTCCTCGGTCCATTTCTCCAGTCCTTTCTCTGATGTGCAGAAATTTTCCTGACCTGACGGTTAACCCCCCTCCGACCACAACCCCCGCAGGCCCCTGTCGAAGACGGTCCGCTTCAACGTGCTGCGCGTCGTCCCCGCCGGCTCGTCGGCCAAGAAGGGCTTCTCGTCCTTCTAAGCGACACGCGCGTGTAAACCCCTCTCCGTGCGCTGGGGCGCGCTGCCCCTTGGTGACGTGTCTCCCTTACTGCACCCCACTGACAGCCATGTGACCAGTCCGGATCAGCCCCAATGACAACTACGTCCAGTCCGGTTCCGACAGCTGTAGCGGTTCTCCAAGATGAGCATCGCCAGACGGTCCGCTACAGTGCACTAAAGCTGAATACCAGACATCCATCCCGGTACATTAATCAAACCGCGTTCAGCAGTAGCCCATAACTATCTCGGTAATTCCTGCATGTTCCCGCCTTGTCCCTGCAACTACGGTTACGTATTTGTGATCTTCGCATATTAGCACGTAGTGCAGCATGATGCAGCACGCCTGTCTAGTCCCCACCACCATGTACGACACAAACGCTTGCTGCCCATGCAGCCTACATTATGTTCCTAGTTACCCCTGCCGCATGCACGCATCCGTCCCTCGCCTCACTGCCATCAAATTCCCCATTCGGCGCCACGGCACCCTTCAGCTACACAGCCCGGCTCGCTGCCGAGCGAAGGGAGGCCGCAAAATGTCCTTTCTATGGGTTCCACAGCAGCCCCCACAGGAGGCCTAGCCATGCAGACCTGTCGCGGAGGCCTGCGGAGCTGCGGAGGCCTAGGCGCAGGGACCGCACTTCGGCCGGCCCGTGAGAGTGCTGTGACCGCCGTGCGCTAATTACAGTATTGCGGTCCGCACTCGCTTCTTATTATTCTGCCGGGGACGGAAGAGGTAGCCCATCCACGACTGTTTGGGGCCGGGGCTCGGGGCGGCCCCGAACGGCCCCAGCGCGCCCGCTCTCCCCACCGTGGGGCTGTCCAGGGACGACGACCCAGACGCCTGGCGTGTGGAGCGGGTGGGAGTGGCCGCCGAGGCGGCGGCCAGCGGACCGGGCAGCGGCGCGGCCGGGCCAGGCCCCGCCGCCACCGAGGGCTGGTAGGAGGAGGCGTGGGAGTGCGGCGTCATGGCGGCCAGGGAGAGGGTGACGGAGGAGCCGCCGGTGGGCTGCGCGCTGCCGTGCTGTTGTGGGGTCTGCGGGGGTTGGGCAACGCGCATTGTGTCGGTGAGCGCGGCCGGCCCAATAGGACATGCCAAGTAGACTCCGCCCTGGCTGGCCGGCCAGCACACTCTTTGGTATTAGTCCGTGATGCGATGCGCCCAGGTTGCTGGAAGGGCACGTCATTTTGGTGCAACGATCCACCTCTCACACGCAGGGCATCGGCGGAGTACGCCCCGTACGGCAACCCCGGCACCGCAGCACCCTGCCCTCACCTGATGGAGAGAGGGCAGCGCGCCTGCCGGCAGCGCCAGCCCGCTGGCCAGCCCGCCCGCCATGAGCAGCTCCAGCCGCTGCGTCTGCAGGGACAGCTTGCCGCGCAGGTCGTCATTCTCCGCAGCGAGGGCCTCCACGCGGGCCTGGGGGTCCGAGGCGTGGCGGGGCGGAGGAGGAGAGGGAAGGGGCGTGAGGGGGATCGCCGTGGAGCGAGTGCAGGTTGGCGCACACGCCCCGACGCACGCCGCCGTCATCCACTCAGGCAACGCGGCCACATACACGCTGGCGGGGCTCCCATCGCCCCCATCGCACCGGTCATCAACTCCCATCACCAAGACTGTGAGGCGCCAAGCCGAGCAAACCGTGTCACAGCACGTACTGTCGTACGACAGCAGTCACCGCCCGCCCGATTCCCCACCCCCGCGTTCCACCCGCCCCAGTGGGCTGCCCCGGGGGCGCTGCCCAGAAAGCCGAAACCCGCATCACACGACCGCGGCCGCACCTGCAGCTCGCGCGCCCCCGCTGCCGCCGCCTCCTGCGCCGCCTCGAACTCGCCCAGCAGGCCGTGGATGGACTGCATCAGCCGCAGCTCCTCCTCAGCCATCAGCGCCACCGGGTCGCCGCCGCTGATGGGCCCGGCCGGCAGCCAGCGCGCCAGCTGCGCCGCCACGCCGCCCAGCCCCTCCGGCAGGCCGCCGGGCGCCCCGCCGCGCAGCAGGGCGCCCGTTTCGAGGGAGGCCAGGGCGCGCTCGGCGGCCACGGCGCTGGGCGGGTCCCGCAGCGGCCGCGCCGACTCCCAGTCCACCAGCTGCCCGCCGCCGCCGCCGCCACCGCTCCTTGCAGCGGCGCCGTCGCCCGAGAAGGAGGCGCGGCGGGGCACAAGCGCGAGCTCCCGGCCGGTCGCCGCCGCCGACGGGAGCCCATCGTCGGCGTCGGAGTCGGGGACAGCGGCAGAGGCAGCGGCGGCTCCGCCGGCGGCGCTGCCGATGCTACCGGTGCGCAAATGGTGATGCGGGGTGTGGGAGCTGCCGCCGTTCGCTGTCGCGGCCGCGCCGCCATCGGAGGCAAATGGCAGAACCGCCGTCGCTGCGGGCGGATGGGGCAGCTCCGCTGCGAGGTTGCACTGCACCTCCTGCTCCGCCGTCTCGGGCTTATGGACCGGCGCCGGCGCCGCCGTTGGCAGAGCCGCCGGCGCGAAGGCGGTATGCGGCGCGTGGTGCCCGTTGGGGAGGCGCCCCCCCGCGCCCATCGCCGCCAGCTTCTCCTCCGCCGCCTCCAGCTTGGCCTCCGTCTGCTTCAGCTTCACGACCAGGTTGCGCCCCTTCAGCTGCGTCTGCTGCAGCTCCTGCGCCCGCGCCGCAGCCTCCGCCGTCAGCGTCGCCACCTGCAGCCGGCGCGACGAAGGCACACAAGGCAAACAAACGGCGGTTCACGGGACGCGGCTAAGCTCATTTGTAGAGAAGGGCCCCGCGTTTGGGCGCTCAAAGCCCAAGGTCAGCACCGGCCTGGAGGCGCAACACAGGACACAGACCCGCATGCTCTAGTCAGCGCCGTAGTCCAGCCTTGGTCCGAAGGTACAACGCACAGACCCGCACGCTCGAGTGACGCCGCAGCACATGGGAAGTGCGGAGGAAGCGGCGCCGCACCGCACCGCACCTGCTTCTCCAGCTTGCGCTGCCGCTGCGTCGCCTCCTCCGCCGTGCGCTCCGCCTTGAGCACCGCGCTCTTGAGCTGCAGCACCTGCGGTCCGTCACAACCCCAATAAAAAAACACGGCCAATCATGAATTGCACACCTCCTCGCGGGATGCCCATCTCTGGCAGGGCGCCCAAACGGGTTTCCCGCCCTTCCTTGGCCATGACTGCCACGCATGGACGTCTATGCAGTCAGACACCGACATCGTGATCACGTGCTCTACCGTACACGCGAAGTGTGAAACACATTGGGGACGTGTCGCCGTGTCCGTCGCCTCACCTGCGCCTCCAGGCCCACCACCTCTGACGCCAGCGCCTGCGCGCGGCTGGACGCCTCGGCGTAGCTCAGCTTGGCCGCCTGGCGCTCCTCGGAGAAGCCCTCCAGCGTCAGCGCCTGCGCCGCCAGCTCCTGCTCATACCGCTTCAGCTGCGGTGGAGCGTGTAATGGGATGGCAGTTGATGGTCGGCCAGGAGGGGTGTCCGGTGTGCGCCAGACGGCAGCACGTTTCACCCCGCTGCAAAGACGTTTGGTAGCGACGACCCTCTTCGGGGGCACCCGGGCTGGGTGGCAACGATGGGGCAGTGCCCCCCCGGACCGCCCGATTCGCCTTCCCTCACGCCACCCAGCGCTCGCCTGACACACCTTTCGTTCCAGCTCCTCCATGGCCGCCCCGCGCGCATTGTACTGCACGGTGAGAGCCTCGTTCTCCTCCACCATCTGCTCGTTGATGCGCACCTGTGGGGTGTTCAAGAGAGCAGCCACAAAACGCGCTCGCGCCCGCTCGCACAACCGAGCCTAGCCGGCAGCCACCCTGCGACCGACCCCAACCTGAACATCGTGAGATCCAGGTTTGGGTCCAACAGGAAAGGGGAACAGGAAAAGGCAAGATGTTGATACACCCTGCCCCACTTGACTTAAGCCCGGCCGAAGCTAACCTCCGCAGCCAGCATCCCAACATCGCGATCATGTCACCTGCTGCTGCAGCCCCCTGCTGAGCGCCATCTTCTCCTCCGTCAGCTCGTCGATGTGCTGCTGCAGCGCAGCGAACTGGGCCCGGCTCCCGCCGCTGCCGCCGCCGGGGCCGTGCGTGTGGCCGCTGCGCGACACCAGACAGCAGCTTGGACACGGTGACAAGCAAGCGGGGGCCGGCTGACCGGAGCAGCAAGATGCAGTTGGCTGTCCGAGGCAAGCACATGCGGCTGGTAACTTGGAAAACACAGGGGCGGTGCACGCATGGGACCCTACTGCCACGAAAACCACATGTTTCCATCCATCCAGCATCTGACGGTATACACCTAGGTACAACTGGCCCAAAAGGGGTAGATAGCGCAGAGCTCTACTCCGCGACCCTTCCCTACGCCCATGCGCCCACCCTCGCGCTGTACTCACGTCGTGTGGGAGTAAACCGAAACCACGTCCACAGAGTCAGTCGACTGGCGGCGCGAGAGGTGCCCGCGCAGGTTCAGTATGCTGTCCTGGTGCGGCAACCCGCCCGGCCGCCGCCCCGCTCCCTCGCCAGCGCCGCCATGGCTCCCCGCCGCGGCGGCGGCAGCGCCGCCGCCGCCGTGCACGCTGGCGTCGCCGTCGGCAGCTAGGGCAGCGTCGTGGTCGTTGCCATGCGCATCTTCGCCGCTGGAGCCCGTTGGAGAGGCTTCGTCTGGATAGGCGTCGTGGCCGGCATGGGAAGTGCGGCGCGATGCGGCGGCGCTCACGCCCGGAGCGCTGTGGGGTGCAATGGGCGCGACCGAGCCGCCGGCGCCGGCGCCGCTGTTTACCGCCGCGGCGTCAGCTTTTTCAGCCGACATCGTCGACAGTAGGTTGTCCAGGTACGAATCTAGGTAGCTCTGCGCCGCCACAGCGCCGGCTGTGGTGGCGTGGGCGGGAGCGGAGGAGTGCACAGCGGAGTAGGCGGAGAGGTAGCTAGCAGTGGTTGCGAAGCCGTTGCCCGACTGCACCGCAGGTGGCGGCGGGGGCAGCGGCGGGAGGCCCAGCGGCTGCGAGGGCGCGATGGGCGCGGCCGGCGGCGGCAGCGGCGGATAGCTCGTGCTGAAGGACGGCGCAGAGGCGAAGTCCCCGGGCCGAACCGGCTCCTCCGCAGCTGGCGGGGCTCCGCCAAATGACAGCTCGCCGGTGAAGCGCCGGCCCACCTGCGCCGTGTCGCTGGGGCCCGCCACCGACAGGTCACGCAGAAAGGATGGAAGACCGTTGCCAGCATCCAAAGCTCCGCCGCCCGTCGTCGCATCGCCCACAACAGCTGCGGCTCCGGCCTCGTCGCCGAACGGGCCCCGAGACGCGTCTGTCCGAGGCCCTAGGCCCGCGCCTCGCTCGCCTGGCGCGGACGCAGCAGCGGACCCTGTGACCCACGGGTCGCTCCGTGACCGCTGCTCGAACGGCCCGTTGCTCGCCCCGAGCGCAGAGCTGGGGCCGTAGCTGCCGCCTAAGCTGCCTAGGCCCGATTCCGAGCTGCTGCCAGGCCCCAGTCCCGCCGCCGGCCCTGTTCCCAGCCTGTCGTATTCTTGCGCGGCGCCGGCCGCGCCTGTTGGGAACAGACGAGGAGCGTGGGGCGCCGAGGCGCTCGGCGGCTCGGAGTCAGCCACCGTCACGCCAATCGACACCTCCTGCCCCAGCGCCTGGCTGTGCGCTCGCTCAGCCGCTGCGGCCTCCGCGTGCGCCTCCGCCTCCGCCGGCCCGTCCAGCAGCCGTGAAGCCGCAAGCCCTCGCGTGCCGGTGCTCGCTGTGGGGGTGGCCAAGTCGGTGGCAAAGGGCGCAGCGCTGCTTGCATCCGCTTGATGGCGGCTGTCCGCAGCAGGGGCGGCCGACGGCCACACGGGCGGTGCCACCGAGGCCGAGGGCCCGCCCTGCGACAGCGGGGCTGGCGCCGGCGGCGGGGGCGAGAAGAACGCCGAGGCGGGCTGCACGGAGTGGCCGCCGCCGGGCACGGCCGCGGGCGCCGTGGAGGGCTCGGACGGGTCGGGCGCCGGGCCGCCCGCGCGCGGCTGCGTCATTATCGGCGGCAGCTCAGACCCCGCCGCCGCCGCCGCTGCCGAAGACCGCTGCTGCGGCTCCTTTTCGGGTTGGGGCCTGGGCGGCGGCGGGCTGCCGAAGAGCCAGGCGAAGCGGGAGGTTGCGCGGGCCGGCGCGGCGGCAGTCGCAGCGGCCGGCGCAGGCGCGGCTTGCTCCTGTTGCGCGGCGGAGCCCCAAGCCGAGCCCACGGGCGGCGGGAGCGGCGCCGCTGCTGACTCGGTCCCTGCACCGGGGGCCGTGTGCAAAGAGCGCATTTAGGACATGAAGGAACAAATCAAATTGCTGGTTGAGTTTACATATTATTCATCTTCGAATGGAAGATAATTTCTTCTGAACTTTCCGTGTGCGTTGACTGTAAAAGGATAGCAACCGGCGAGGACCCTCTCAGGCATCGGGCAGCTTGTGCAATGGCCCGAGCCTGGGCTCGTTCTAGGCACCTGCAGCATTACCACAACCCGACCCAGCCATCCAGCAAGCGCGGGCCCATACCTGTGGTCCCCGGTGACGAGACGCCAAAGGAGACAGGAAGCGGTGGCACATCGACGGCAGCAGCAGCCGCAGACGGCGGCGGCGCCTCCGACCGAGGCGCGGTCGGAGGCGCGGGCTCGCCAGGCACGGGCGCCGCCGGTTCCGTGGTCGCCGCTGCGTCCGTGGCTGTGAAGGCGCTGGTAGGGGCACCCGCGGTGGTGCCGGCGGTGGTTGTGGGGGTGGCGAGGTAGATGTCCGACAGGTGGTCATAGCTGGTGGGGCCAGCCGCAGGCGCCGCCGATGCCTCCTGGGCCCTTGCAGCCGTCGGCTCGGGGACCGGCGGCTGCGGCGCCTCCACCGGCTGCTGCGGCTCCAGAGCCGCCGAGTACGACAGCCAAGACGGTCGCCGCCCTGTGTCCACAGCAGCCGGTGCCGCGCCTGCGCCGCCAGCGGGGACCGATGATGCCGCAGACGACTGCGAAGCGCTGGCTGTCGGCGCCGCGTAATCGACCAACGGCGGAGGGGCGGCAGCTGCCGGTAGGGGAGCAGGGGCGGCGGGTTGGCTCGCCCACCAGCTGTCCCGCGGGGGCTGCCCGGCCGGCTCCTCGCCAAACAGCGACCGTGACGAGGACCGGCCCCCCAGGCTACTCTGCGCCGGCGCCTCCCAGGTCGGCCGGCTGCTTGCAGCCGCTGCTGGCACATGCGTGGTGAGCCCACCCGCGCCTGTGCCTGCGGGGAGCAGACCCGCCATCGCCCAGGAGGAGGGAGGCGGAGGCGGCATGCCCGCAGCCTCCACCCCTCCACTGCCTGAGCTAAGCCCATACGCAGGTGCCGGTAGCGGCACAGCGGCGCTAAATGTGGTCGTTTGTGCGGAGGCGGGTGGTCCAGCATCGTGGTGTACAAGCGCCAGCTCGGGTGCCCCACCAGAACCCGACGCGGACAAGACCGTCGATGCGGCGCCGGGGACCCCGACCGGGCCGTCAGCCGAGGTCCGCTGGAGCAGCCATGATGGCTGTGGCTGAGCGGAGGCGCCCGCGGGGGAGCCCTCCCCAACAGCAGGTCGGGGCCCCGGAGGCCCCAGCGACTCCCCGGTCCCTTGAGAGGAGGTCGACGCGACGCCCGTCGGCGCGCTGGAGAGCCCTGCGCTGCCACCGTCCGCGAGCGGCAGAGACTCGGCCCGGAAGGGACGGAAAGGGTCGGCCTGCAGCGCTACTGCGGATGCGGCGGCCCCGGCTGCGGCGGCGGTTGCCACGGCGCTTGTCGGCGTGGGGGCCATGTTGGAGAAGAAGGCCCGTGCGCTGTCAGGGGCCGTGGACGCACCGCCGTCCGACGGAAGCCATGTGCTGCTGCTATCCGCGCGCTTGGGCGGCGCGGCGCCGCTGTTGCTCGCGCCGCGCGGCGGTGGGGCGCCGAAGGGACCAGCGGAGGAGGCGCCGAAGGGACCAGCGGAGGAGGCGCCGAAGGGAATGGGCGCGTCCTGCAGGACCACGAAGGATGTCGGCTGCACCTTGCTGGGGCTTGCGTCCACCTCTGGCGGCGGACCCGAATCCCAGCGGGCGGGCGGCGGAGGCGGTGCTGCGGACGACGGTGCCGGCATCCAAGGCTCCGGGCGCGAAGCAAGCGGCAGCGGGTGTGCCAGGGCAGCAGCCCCAGCACTGCTCGAGACTGGCGGCAGGGTGCCAATGCTGCCGCCACCGTTGGTCAAGCCAGCGGGTTGCCATGCTACGGGGGCGGCTGGGGGCACCCAGGGCTGGGGCTGTGCTTGATAGGAGACCCCATTGGTGCCGGCTTCCAGAGCGGTGCCTGTGGGCAATGGTGCTGGCTGCGCCAACGACGGAGGCGTCTCTGTGGATGTGGGTGGAGCGGGGGAGGGCATCAGGAGGAGCTCGTTGGCCCCGACGGCAATGGACGGCACGACTGTTGCACCGACCGCTCGCCCACACACACCGCTCTTGCCATGCTTCTCAACGCATGCCATTGTTGCCCCTGTTGGACGCCACGTCTGTCACAGGTGCGCCCGCGTAGCCCCTGATCGTCCCATTTTTCCAGTCCAATTCGAAATCGACAGCACCTGTGCCCGGCTTTGGAGGCGTGCCAGGAGCGCCAGCTTTCCCTTGTGCTTTCGCCTTACGAAACTCTTCGAGCTGTGGAAAGCCAGCAGTCGGGGTGATGAAGTCAGTGCGACTCGCGGTGTCCTATCTTGACCAGTTGGCCGGACTATACTCCTCAATTACCTTTCGACGGCCCGCCTCCGCAAGGTCCTTCCTGCTCTGCATATCTGCTGCTGCTGCGGGAGGTCAGCCGACGCCACAGTCACGGAGCTCTCCCCCTCTAGCCCCTTAAAGAATACCGGCAGGAATATAGGGGCGCGTCATAGTGTGCGCATAGATACAGCGCCTCGGGAGGCTGTGTTCCGGTGACATATGGCATCGCTTTCGTCCCACATCTGTTACTTTATACAATGCTTGTAGATGCAGAGTATAGATAACAATGTATTATGACATCAACTACTCTAGAGAGCCCTGCGTGGCAGTCGCGTCCGGACCCATTCACGGCACACACGCACACACAAGACTACTTCTTCGACCAACAGCCCCCCTCCAAGCCTCTTGTTCCTGCCTAACACGGCAGTATTCTAACGGGTGCATGCGACCACCGGATGGCAAGCGGCGGCAGGTCCAGCCTCAAGCTACGGCCTTACCGGCAGAGTGCCCGTACACCCGCAAGACGAACGACGGGGCGCGCCCGCAGGGGCAGGCCACCGCCGACCTGGTCATTCTGGGCGTGTCGCGGGGCTGACCCCGTCCGGTGTCCGCCGGCCCGGTGCCACGCCGCCAGTGCAGCTCGCCACCACACACACGGGAGTCGGTAGCAGTAAGTCAACAGCCGCGGCTGTAAGTGCCCGGCCTCGCGAGGGCTGGGGTGCAGTTGTTTTTCGGTGGCCTCGGCGGGCCGGGTAGGCCGGGTAGGAGGGTAGGCGGGGCGGGCCGGTGAGGGCAGCGGGTCGGCTGGTTCGGCAGCTGTTGGTGCAGCCTGTAAGCCGCAGCCGCCTCTGGTTCCCCTCGTTTCCGCGCAGCTGCGTGCAGCCCCTTTTCGGCCAGCATCACGACGTTTCGGCCTCGCGACGTTTCCTCTCCCTGCAGCCGCAGCACCAGCACCGGCTTCCTTTCTTTTCTCAGCCAGCTGCCTCCAGACGGCGTTTTTTTCCCTCGTCAACCCAGACCCCTGCCTTGGCGCACACACCCGTTGAGGGCCCTTAGTTCGCCGGAGAGCCCTTAGTTTGCCGTACGCACTGACTTGCTTATCAGCCAGTTTTCGTGACTCTGACCGGTCCCGGCCTTTGCTTCGCACTGCACTATTACGTTAACTCGCATTTTGACAGCCCCGTGATACCGCAGCTCACACCGCGGCGCTCCTCACCCGCAGGTGTGTTCACTTGGCGTCGCGAACATAGAGCGAGCGAGCGGGCGCGCGAACACGGCTCCTGCACTACCGGTTCTGCTGTCTGGAGGGCAGCCCAGCCCAGCCCAGCTCAGCCAGGCCAGCCGCCATTGCAGTGTTAAGTCACTCGGGGTCCCCCAGGGGAGCGGGCGCCACGTAGCGGGGTAGTTAGCGGGTACAATGCGTACTGGGTTATTGGGCTGCCGGCTAGAATGCCAGACTGCTCGCCTGTTTGCCTCGCCTCGCTCGCTTCGCCTACCTCGCCTAGTCTATTTGCCTCGCCTCGCTCTACCTCGCCTAGTCTGTTTGCAGCCACAAGCACGCACATTCGCATGACGTAACACACACGGGAGGGTTTTGCCGCACGCAGCATGTTACCGACGGCTGCAACCGACGGCAGCAGCGGTCCCTACAACGGTTACCGTGGCTTGCAGCCCCTCTGTGGGGAGTCTGTGATCTCTACCCACCTACAGCGTGGGCAGCAGCCCGCCCGCCAGGAGGTGCAGGTCGCGGTGGGGGGTAGAGGGTTGGAAGGCATTCTCAGGGGTGGGGGGAAGTGGCGGCGGCGCGACCCCTGCGAGTGGGTATGCACCCGACGGGTGCGGATGGGGCGGGCGTGGGGCACTCGCGGGTCGGCTTCAGGGCGGGCAGGTCGTGGGGTAATGACGGAGGTGGGCTTGGGCGCATGACGCCAATGGAAAACCAACAGCGAAATGCAGGGCGGTGAGAAGGCGCCTGGAGGGCAGAGGGCGGGCATTGCACCGGATCTCCCGCCTGGCACTGGCGGGACATTGCGGTGGAGACCAGCCAGTCCAGCGCGCTGCCGGCGGTGGCCCTTGGAGCATTGGCGGAGGCGGCTATGGAGCTTCGGAAGGCCTTCGATTTGCAGCAGGAGGCGGGAGGCGGGGTGGTCACCCGCGGGCCATGCGCTCCGTCGCAGGGTGTCCGCTGAGTTTGGTGGTTGGGCTAGGGTGTTCGGGGTGCGTGGTGGGATGTAAGTTGCGGCTCCCCTGTTAGGGCCGGTGCCGTTTGTCGCCCTGTTCGGCGGTTTGCAGGGGGGCAGGGGGTCGGGTTTCCTGTTTCTGCTAGGGGAGAGGGGCTTCTTGCTGCCAGTGCTCCTCGTCTCCGTTTGGTCAGTTTTTCGTCTCCTCTCCTTTGTTTTCGTCCTTCCGCCTTGCTGTTCTGTGGTCGTCAGGTGCAGGGCTCCTTCTCTTCGTGTGTGCGCGGACGGTGTTTGGTCTTGGCTGCCGTGGTGCGCTGTAGTTGGGGCAGGGGTTCGGTGGTTATCATAACGGGAGGGCTATCTGTCCCTCCCGATGTCTGCACCCTTTCTTGCCTCTCCGCCTGTTACCTTTATACAGAAAAAATTGCAGAACCGGCGTAGATGGGGACTTAAGAGGGGAGCCAGGAATGAAGGCAGGGCTGGGGAAGGCCAGAGGGCTGGAGCAGACAGCGCGCTGTGCGGCTGCTGGGGCAAGCAGAGGGCGGGAAGGACGGCGGAAATAGCGATCCTTACAGGGGCTGATGGAGAAGCGGGAACGAGGAGGAGGGCAGCGGCGATGATCATGCGGACTGCGGCAACGGCGGGGGCGGCGGCCGGGACGGCGGGGCCGACGGCGGCATGCTCCGCAGCGGCTTGGCGGATGCACTGGACCGGCCGACAGCCACCTTAGCGGTGGCACTGCTGCCGGACGCTGTTGCCCCCACGCCACGCCAGTTGCGCAACATTAGGAACCAGTCCATGGTGGGCACACTGACCGCGGTGCGCCCCAAAGGGAGCACATGTCGTGTCAAGTGGGGTGCCAGTGGACGCGAGCGTCCCTCCGAGGGCGTGAAGGAGGCCGCGAGCAGTGGCTGGGCCAGTACAAGCAGATGTGCCGGGCACTGACGAGCTGAGAATAGGAATCGCAGAACGTCCTCAATGACTGCAGCTGTGCAGAGCGACGTTTCAAGGAGCAGGGTCGGCACCTCAGGGACGGCGGGATGCTCCGCGACGCTGCAGTGCACTGCGACAAGCAGTACTTTGAGCACCCCGCCGTCGCTGAGGTGCCGACCTTGCTCCTCTGGCTGTCTGCCTGCCATGGCCTGCCTGCCTGCCTGCCTTTGGCGACGACCCCTGGGTCGGCCTTGTTTGAGTAACGGCATGCAAACTGAGCATACACACATGGCGTAGTAGCACCTCGTGCGCGTCGCCACAGCGCGTGCCGAGATACGACGTCGGTCGTAAAGCCCTACGCGGAGAGACACACGCGCCAAGTTCGACGCCAACGCCGTCGGCCCGTCCTACTCCGACCTGCCTCTCGTAGCCTGTTTAAAATATAACACGACCGCGTCATAGCTTTGTGCATAGATGTAGAGCGCAGTGCTGCGTTCCGGTGACGCAAGGCGCTTGCGTACATCTACTATAGATTGATGGCTTTGCAGTGTAGAAATTAGTGTTTATAGACACCAACGACAGCCCCAACCTCCCATTGCCGTATACAACCGCAACGCAACAGTTTGCCTCCCGATCCGCTTTGCATGAGATATCTGGATGCTATATGCATAATACAAACTGGGCGAGTCCGGTACAATCCTCGGGTTTTCGGTGTGGCTCAATGGCGCTCCAAGGCTTCAAGCCTTGCGCCGGAGCAGCTCACACGCGCATTGCCAGGGCGCATGCTGAGCTGTGGCCGCAACCCGCGCTCTTTCGCGGGGCTCGGCGCCCAGCTCGCGTCCTCGCAGCGGCCGGGAACTTTGTAGAGGGCCATCCGACCTCTTCGCCGTCGCCTGCGCTCGGCACTGGCGGGGCGGCCGGCCCGTCGTCAGAGGGCGGTCGATGGGCTCCGCGACCCGACCTGGTGGAAGGGCAGCCCGCCACAACCGTGTCAGCGTCCGGCGCGCAGCTCGAGTCCCTCGACGACATGGCCGCGTTCGTGGAGCGCACACGGGTCGAGGAGGAAGCAATCCGACGGAAGCGCGAGGAGGTACGGCAATAACGGCCCCATGCCTCTGGCTCCGCCTCCGCCGCCGTCGCCGCGCCGCGTCCTCCGTCTCCTGCGCGCGTCGGCGTTCTGCAGCCTCCAGTGCCGACCCCGGCCGGACGCCTGCACAAATGCGCACCTGCCTCCCTCCTCCCTCCCCGCTCTTGGCCTCCCTAAAAGCTGTGTCGACAACCTCCCTTCCCTCCCTACCTCCCTCCCTACCTCCCACCGGGGCGAATGCTGCTGGCTCCCAGCCTCAGACCTTCCTCCCCAAACCCACTGCCCCTCACCCTCCCTCCCTGTTCCGCCCCACCCCCTCGGCCCCCTGGCTCAAACCGCCGGCCTCGCGGTCCATGCATGCACAGGACCCACAGGGAGGGATGGCGCCAGCGCCCAGCTCTCAGCCTCTCAGCCCCCAGTTGTCGACCTCGGGACGGACATGCGCCCCCAGGCTTCTCTACTGAGAATGCCTTCCAAACCCACTACCCCCTGGCCCCCCCTCCAGGTGGAGCTACAGCTGCTCCGCATGCGGCAGCAGGAGGCGGTGCGGCGGCAGCAGGCGCTCCGCATGCGGGTGGCCACGGAGCAGGCCAACGCAGCCGTGCTGCAGCAGACACAGCAGACGCAGCCGCAGCCTCAGGTGGCTTCGGAGCAGGCGGCTTCGGAGCAGGGGGAGGCCGAGTCGCCGGGCCCGTCGCAGCCGGGGGACCTGGCGTCGGCGGTGGCGTCGACGGGGCCTGGCGGCGTCGCCGGGTCGGCTGACGGCCCGGGCGGCATGGTCGGCGGCGGGGCGGGGCCCGTGAAGAAAAAGCTGGTGTTGAAGCGGAGCAAGCGGATGAGCGCCGTGGCGGCCGCGGCGGGGCTCAATCGGGCAAGTCCTGCAGCTCATGGCGGGGGGTGGGTTGGGGAGTTTTAAGTGGGGCAAGGTGGAGGGTGCTCTGGTGGACAAGTCGTGGGGTCAGCGACGGGGTTCTGAGGGGCCTTTGGCGGACGCCGGGATGGAGGTGGGGATGGCCTGATGCCGGGGGGGGGGTGGCGCAGTGCTGGGTAAAGGGGTGTTGAAAAGGCAAACGCATACGACGAGCGTAAGCGCGGGGTGTTGTGTTGTAAAGGGGTGTAAAGGGGTGTTGTGTTGTAGGGGTTTGCCTTGGTCGATGCGCCGGCACCGCCGCGCGGTCGCCGTGGCCCCCGCCGCGTGTGGGGAGGGCAGTACCGCAGAAGGCAGTGATGAGGCCGGGGCGACGGCGCGCGCCCAGCGGCTCATGCCCCGACGGCACGACCTTCCTCCCGGTACTCCTTTGTTCATGGCCATCGGGGGGGGGATGCTGTCCGCCTTAGGCGGAGAAAGAGCGCTCGGCAGTTGCCCTGGGGGCATGAAGGCAGGGGGCGGCCTCAGGCGGAGAAAGGGCGCTAGGCAGTTGCCCTAGGGCGGCGAGTGCGGGGCTGCGGTGAGGGAGAATGACTGCGGCGGTGGCGGCTGTCCTGTTTGATGACGGTGCGTGCGACCGCGCTGAGGCTAGTCCTTGCGCGGGCAGACGCTGAGTCGCGCTGTGCCCCCGTTGGCCGCTCCCCATCCCCGCAGGTGACGCCTCCGAACAGCGGCCCAAGCAGCGCCGGTCCGCTGGGGGGCGGCGCGTCACCCTCCGGCGGCTTCGGCGGCCCGAGCGGCTCGCTCGCCGCCGCCGCCGCCGCTGCCGGCCGGTCGGCGCTGCCGGCGAGCGGCAGCGGCAGCGGCGGCGCCAAGGCGATGCTCAGCCGGGGGGAGATGATCAAGAACAACAAGGGCGGCCGCGACGGCGGCGGCGCGGCGGAGGCGGCGGCGGCAGCTGGCGGCGGCAGCGACAGCGAGTGCGCGTTGGAGGAGGTCGTCGTGGTGCCAAAGCCCATCTTTGTCATATCAGACTGCACAGGTGGGATCCGGGGGCGGCGCCCCACACCACCGGCTTGCAAGCCCCCGGGCACCGGCAAAACGGAGTCGGGACCCGGGGGCAGCACCCCACACCCCCACACCCCCGGGTGTCCAGCTCCCTGGTCACGGGCAAACCGCAGTCGGGCGTGTCCGGGCGAAGCGGAATCGGGCACGTCACCGCTCTTTGGCAGCCCTGATTCGTCCCGCAATGGCCTCCCGGCCAGGCCGTTGACGGCCGTTTGTCGGCACGCTTGCCGTGCCTGGGTGGGCAACGACGGCGCCGTGGAGTATGCCTTGTGCACCTTTGCGTCTGCCGCTGCTGCCTCTGCTGCCCCGGGTGCTGCCTCTGCCACAGTTGCTGACGTATAAGGCAATGTGATGATCATCTCTGTTGCGGCCGCCACTGACTTGCTGCTGCCGCTGCTGCTGCTGCTGCTGCTGCTGCTGCTATCGCCACTGGCTGCTGCTACCGCCGCCGCCGCCGCCGCCTCCTGCGCCGCGTGCAGGCGAGAGCGCGGCCCGCACCGTCCGCGCCGCGCTGAACCAGTTCGAGATGCGCTGCCGCACGCAGGCGCCGGCGCAGATCATGATCTTCCGGTTCGTCGAGTCGGTCGACAAGGTAGGTGGGCTGCCGGGGCCGCTCGCTCGCCTGCGCCAATCAACCAACCAATCAACCAGCCAACTCACCAACCAATCAACCAACCAATCAACGGGCCGGAAAGGGGGAGGGGAGTGACGAGGATGGGCAACGGGCTGCAATTGTTCGCGCCGAATCGTCGATGAGCTTGTGGCGGTAGTGGCTTAGGAGGGGGGAGGGGGGCGTCACGCCACGCCAAAGCAGATGGGAGCGCGGCCCCGGCTCTTGAGGCCGGGGCCGCGCGGCCCTGCGCGATCGCGGGCCTGCGGCTTTGCGGGGAGCTCTCTCCCCTGCCCCTGCCCCGTGCACCGCCGTGGGCGGCTCCCCCCCTCCCCCTGTCCCGTCCCATGCCCTGTCCCACGTTGAAACCTCTCAACCAGCTGAAAGCGCCTGATGCAGCCCAGCACAACCCCTTCGCTCTGCGCCGCTTCGCCCATCCAGGTCTTAGGCATCATTCAGGAGGCTGCCAAGGTGTGTGTGTGTGTGGTGGTGGTGGTGGGGGCGCGGGGGCGGAACTCGGGGCTGGGCATAGGAGCGGCCGGGCTGGCCTGGGGAGGGGGGGGCGATCCCCCGATCATCCAGAAGGTGTGGGGGGGGCGG
>LSYV01000036.1:583789-598405 GCA_001584585.1 Gonium pectorale
CGACTTCTCAGGCCCTATGCCAGGTATGGCGAGACCGCTCGTAACCCGTTAACGCAGACATTTACCCCATTTATCCGCTGAGCTCAAGCCCCGCCACTTCACCCCTGTCCCCAAAGCATTTTGCCATCTCTACCGCTCAGTCCATTACGCTGCCCAGCAGCGGGCTGAGCAGCTCGCAGTATAGGGCGCGCAGGCGGTGCGCCGCCTGCTCCACCAGCTGTCGCGCGTTGCTGGAGCGCTCCGCGTCAGGGAAGGCCAGCACCCAGTGGCCGTCCACCAGGTGCCGCAGCGCGCCCAACAGCCCGCCCTTGCGGCCCGCCGCCGCGGAGCGCAGCAGCCGCAGCAGGCCGCGCACCGACGGCCGCACGTGCACGCGCAGCCACTTGGCCACGGACTTGTCGACGGAGGGATCCGAGCCGAGCAGCGGCGAGAAGGAGAGGACGATGCCCGCGTTGAGGCGCGTGGGCGCGGGGTCGGCGAGGACCGCGGCGGGGGAGCTGTGCACAACGATCGCTTGGGCGGCTGGGTCGGAGGCCAGGGCCTGTGGAGACGGGCGAGGGTCGCGGAGTGGGAAGGCGAACATGGCCCGGGGTGGGCGAAGACAACAGACACTTTAAGGTTGACGCGCGGAAGTGACGGCAGGGTGGGTAATAAGTTCAAGAATTTCAGGGCGAAGGGGACAAACCGAAATCAAGAGCGGAGAATGAGGAGATTGGTTTGGACATCGTCACGAGGAGGTGCGCGGGCCTACGTGTAACCCGGCTGACCTGCGGGTCGTGCAGATAGTGCTCCACGCGGCGCAGCGCGGGCCCCGCGGCGGCAAAGTACACTCGCTTCTCCTGGTCTGGTACGATGCAGGGGATGGCGGAGCCGGACTGCGAGCAACAAATCGCACAGGGCACAGAGACATGAGGATCTGACGCGTGGAAACTACATCACGACATTGGCAGCCAAATCCTTTGACTGAAGCACCCCAGGGGAATACCGGTGGGCCTCAACACCGAAAGGCGCTGGTTCCAACGCAGCACCCAACCCAGCCCCGCCGTGGTACCTGCAACTCCACCTCCTGGCCCTCCGCGACGTCCCACACGCGCCCGTCCAGCTCCCCATTGGCGGCATGGGGCAGGCGGGCGGCGGCCGCCGGCTGGTCGCGCCCTTCCGCAGCAGGTCGTGCAGGTGCAGCAGCGCCACCAACCGGGACACGGCGTTGTAGCTGTGCAGCGCGGCCACGGCGGAGCCGCTGAGGCCCTGGTCGTTTCGGGTGTAGCCCGTCAGGGCTGCGCGGGAGGGCACGAGGCAAGCGTTGAGCCTCAAAGGGTGGAGCGTGACGGGCGGAAACGAGAGAGTGAAGGCGCGTCAGGTATGTGCACATTCACGCGTGGGTGCGCACATAGGGGGCACCCTACAGCATCGACTGCTTGTGACATGCTGCCTTCCCTCGCTGCCTTTCCAGAGCAACCATGCTCCGCGCCGCGCCGCCAGGCCAGCCCCAACTCACTCCGCGCCTGCTGCCGCGGGTACAGGTGTGGCCCCGCCATCAGCGTCTCCGCGCCCGTGCGCAGCGACGGCCGGCTCATGGCGTCGTGCGCCGCCGGCCACTCCAGAGCCAGCATGGCCACCAGCGCATCGCACCACATGCCGCCCACCTCGTTCAGGACCGCGCTCACGGCCGCAACCAACGCGGCCCGCAGCGCCTCCCGCTGGCTGCCGGTCAGCTCGCATGCCCACCCGGCTGTGCTGGAGGGATCGAGCGGGTGCGGGCGCTGCGCTGCCCGAGCCGTCTGGAACAGCGGACAGCCTCCATATCGGCGTCAGGGGTGCCACTCAGCACTGGCGCGCCACCGGATGCCGTTCCGGTGCCGTCTCCATGAAATCCATTGTCAACCCCGAGGAGGTCGGCAAACTGGTCTGCTAGCCCGGTGGCAGCGTCCGCCTGCGGCGCGCACGCCGCAGCTGCGGCCACCGACGCCGCGCCCTCGTGCTTTGCCAGCTGCTCAAGCAGTGCCCGCCGCTCCTCTGCGCGCGGGTACAGCTGCCCGAGAAGCAAGCTCGCGTTCCAAAGGCCCGGAACCGGCAGCATCTGCATGGACAGCAGGGCAAACAACGCATCTAGCAGATCCGTGCTAGTTGCCAGGGCCGCGGGCCGGCCGTGGGCTGCGCAGGGCGGGCCCGGCGGGGGGCGCGGCGGCGGGGGCGGCGGCGGTGGGGCCTGAGGGACCGGCGGTGCTTCGCCGTGCTGTGAACTGTGGTGACCCCGGCCCGAGGGACTCGACTCCATAATGGATGGCGCGGCGGAGGTCGCCGCCGTGGCGAGGCTGGGGCTGGATGGGGAGTAGGCTGCGGATCCCAGGGCGCTGCTGGATGCGGCGCTACGCGGACCGGCGACCGGCTTTGCCCTGCCCAAGGACTCCCTGAGCGCGGCGGAAGTTGACGCCAGGGAGTTGGCAGCCACCGCTGCGGCAGCCGCTGCAGCAGCCGCTGCGGCTTGGGGAAGCATGTCGAAGAGGCCCACGAGGGGCCCTGCGTCCGCCCTGCCGCTAGGGTCCTCCGTGCCTGACGACTGCGCTGCCGCCGCATTCGCCACGGTGGGGCCTGCTGGCTGCGCCCCTGAGCCACCCAGGGCTGGCCCGCTAGTCGACGGGTTCTCCGCAGCCTCGGATGCAGTCTCCGCCGGCTCTACGAGCGCCGCGGCCGGCGGCCCAGGCGCGGGTGCGTCCTCCTCCCCCAGGTCCAGCAGGTCTCCGGTTGGTGCACTGCTGGGGGCAGCGCCTGCACGCGGCATCTCAGCGGCCGCCGGTGCCTGGGCCCCAGAGTTAGCTGCCGTAGTGGTCGCAGTCGTGCAAGCCGTCGCAAATTCGCCACTGCCGGGGCAACGGCGTTTCTCCCTGGCCAAGCAGGTCCACCTCACCGTCGGGCTGCTGCGGCTCCAAGTCAGTTGGCCGTTGCTGGGTCTCCACCCGGTGAAGTGGGTCAGGCTCGTCCAGGCCGAGCAAGTCCATCGTGGGTTGCGCGGCGGCTGCCGCGCGCCTCTCCGCTGCGGCCCGCTCCTCCGCCACCGAGTATTTCAGCGGCGTCTCGGGCTTCAGCTCGATGAGCTTGGGCAAAGGGGCTCCAGACAAAGGCCCCGCCGCGGCGCCGTCCGACCCCAGGCCCAGCAAGTCATGCTCCTCTGCCACACGGGTAGAAGCCGGGGCGTTGCCCTCGGCAGTGGGCGCCTGGCCTTCCCCAATAGCGTCAATGTCTGCGCTGCTACTGCCTGCAGCCTCGTTGCCCTCCCCGTCGCCACCATAAACCTGCTGCTAGGTGCCGCCCAGCGCCGGCCCCTCCAATCGGGTTCAGTTGATGTGGTACCAGAACAGCTGCCCTTCGCAGGCACTACTCCCCGCGGACGTCGACACGGCCTGCGGATGCTCCGCCAACGGGTCCGTGGGAGTGCCCTGCCCCGTGGTCCGCTCCGGCTGCGGCGGCAGCTGCTCCCGAAGACGGCAAGCGGCGCAGTCGGCTGCTGTGCACGCCGCGTGCAGGTCAGTGGCGCGAGACCTGGGTACGAGCCCTAGCAGGGCCATGACCTTCGGCGCCATGTGGCGGTTGTTCACCAGCGCCACCAGGCAGCGCAGCGCCGCCGGCACAGCGCGGTGGTCCTCCGAGCGCAACAGCGCCGCCAGCACGGCGCGGCAGCTGGGGTGGCCCGCCCGCGGGTCCATCAGCGCCAGCGCCAGGTTGTGCAGCAGCGGCGGGTAGCTGATGAGCACAAAGATGCGCTCCAGGCAGCACAGGCTGCAGACCATCCGGACGGGCGTCCTCGCCGGGGACACCTGGACCACCCAGCTGGAGCAGCTCCTGGAATAGTGCGTGGGCGAGCCGGCCTACGTGGCTGGCAACTCACTAGGAGGGTGGGTGTTGAGAGGTTGGCGTGGGATCTCAATGGATCGGAGCTGCACGCCTGCACCCACGGCAACAGCGCGCCAAACCACCGATCATCTTATGTCCTCAAAAATCCCCCCTTCGGCCCTTCCCCTGCCCGACCGCAACGCGTTACGATAAGAACGGTTTGTTGGTTTGTTGGATTCCTGAGCCGGCGCCGATGCGACGGCGAGGCAATATATCCTTTGCAGTGAGTGCGTAATCCATGAATGTTTGATGTTGATTTGCCGGACTGATTCCAAGTTGGATTGTAGCTGTCGGTGCCTTCGTGGCCTTGGATAGCGTTACCCGGGGGTAATCCTCCAGGGAGGCTGACTAACCCCTTTCGTAATCTGTCACGTTTTGAGTCCAGGGAGGGGCGCTGAACGATGGCAATCCCTTCATCAGCACGTGCGCGCCACCGTGCGCTACGGAACCCCATGCGCAACGTGGCACGCCTGGTACGCGTGCACACCGTGCACCACCAAGCGCACCAGCATGCCGACGGGCGTGAGGCAATTGCGCAGCTGCAGTGGGGACGGGCCTTGTGTGACCTTCCTCTGCTGCGAAGAGCAGCATACGTCAAAGTGGTGGGCACTTGGACTACGGTATTGACAGGCCACATGTGTTTGCACGCAATACAAGAGGTGCGAATGCAGTGCCCGTGACCGCAAGCTTTACATTGTCGATAATGAGAGCCAACCTTTGAGAGCTTGTCGGTGTACGGAACTCGGATAGAGCTTCTTCGGCTCGTCGTCTCTTGCCGCCGAGCACGCCGAAGATTGCAGAAGCGCGCGATTTCCGGGGGGCATTACTGCATTGGCAGTAATTTCGATAATTGAGATACACGCGAGACCCAGGGCCAATCAGCCGGCTGGCAAATTACAGGTTACAGGTTACACGTCCGTCAAAGCCGGGGGGGGCATGGACGAATTGCGAATATTGGACCCCGCTTCAGCGCCTGACGCCGAAGAATAGCGTGCCTGGTATCCCAGACAGCCTGTAGGTAGGCTCCTTCCGCAGCTGGCGGGGCCTCCTTCATAATAGTAATCATGTTACGATGCCTAAAGCCCAAAGCAGTCTCGAATTGGTCGCGGAGTTGCTCATAGCATGGGCATTCGCAGAACACATGTAGTTCATCCTCTACGGCCGCGGCGTCACCACAGGCCTTGCACGCTCGCTCAGCCCGGGCTCGCCCATTGGGTCGGTTCACCTCCGTCTCCCAACATCCTAGCCTGAACCGCATCAACGTTTGGTGCAAGCTAGGTGCCATCACAGTCGCCGTGTGCAAAGGGTCCCCCATCCAGCTGGCATACCGGCACATCTTAACTCCCGGCAAATGCTCGCGCAAGCGGCGCCCAAGCTGGGCCTGGGCGTCAGTGCCCAGGCCCTCTCTGCTCTCGGATGCTCCGTTAAGCGCCTGTCAACCGCGGAGACGGACCTGAAGACTGTGCTCTCGGAGATGATCCCCGCCGAGCAGGTAAGGAGGCGACGGGAGGAATGACCGTATGCACACGGATGCCCATGGAGCTGATTAGGATCACAGGAGCGCCTGAAGAAGCTGAAGAAGGCGCATGGCGCCAAGTCGCTGGGCGAGGTGACCGTGGACATGGCCATCCGCGGTATGCGCGGCATCCCGGTGAGGTGCAAGGGTTGGGCGGGCGGGGTGCATGATGAACGGGCCCACGGTCAGCTCGAGCGTTGCATGCCGTACAGTTCAAAACACACCCACGCCCACGCCCACGTGAAGTGGGCCCTGTCGCTGCGAGTGCCCCATGGTCCTGCTGCCCAACTCCTGCGCGCCTGGGCTTATGCCTGGCCACAGGGCATGCTGTGGGAGACGTCGCTGCTCGACCCGGAGGAGGGCATCCGCTTCCGGGGACACAGCATTCCCGAGCTGCAGGTGGGGACCAATCGGCTGGCCGCCGGCAGGGACTGGGGCCGGCCGGCGGAATGTCACCGCATGTTGCTGCATCCTGAAATCATCTGGGCGCAAGTGCGCCGGGTCCAGTGCTCGGCATCTGGCTGCGGGCACGCTAGCTGAACTCACTTGGGCTGGGATAGAGCCCCTATACCAGGTTAGGGAATTGGTATGCGGAACTGGGTCTTCGACCGCGAGCTGGCAAGGCGGAGGACAGCATATCCTGGTGACGGAGAGCTGGTGTCGGTGCTCTGAACGCGGCGCTCCTGAATACGGACCTTCTAATCTACTGCCTTTTTCCGCCTAACGATGGTCCAAGGGCCCCAGCGACCAACGAGTCCGCTTTGGCCCGCAGGCCAAGCTGCCGACCGCTGTGGAGGCTGGAGGGCGGCGAGCCCATCCCCGAGGGCCTCCTGTGGCTGCTCCTCACGGGCAAGGTGCGGATGGGGCACGGACCAGAGGGTAATGCCAGCACTAGCGGCTGGCGGGGAGACGGCTGACCTGGGTATGGCGGGCGATACTCAAGGGCCTCGCATGCACACACTTACATCGGGAGGAGTCGCAAGCTTTTTCTTGCATGTAAATTGCAAATCTCGGAGTCCCGTGGCCTGCAGCGTTCGGGTCGCCCGTGTTGGGACAGCCCGAACCAGCCCGAGAGCCGCAGGAGGCGGAACCCATGAAGTGGCACCGCGACCCAGATGGGATGCACACCCGGTGTGATGTGTAGCGCTAGCCGTGGCGCTTTGGACGCATGGTCACACCCGTGCTCGGTTCGGCCAGCCTGGTTCGGCCCCGGTCGCTCTCAGGTGCCCACCAAGGAGCAGGCGGCGGCCGTGACGGAGGAGCTCCAGGAGCGCTCCCACGTGCCGCCGCACGTGCTCAAGGTGCTCAACGCGCTGCCCAAGGACGCGCACCCTATGTCCCAGCTGTCGGTCGGCGTCATGGCGCTGCAGGTGCGATTATGGTAGCGATCGCGAGGTCGGGAGGCGAGGCCTCGGGGCTGTTGCGGGGATGATGTTGTTGAGGATGGCAGGGGCCGGTGGTGGGGACCCCCACTCGCGTCGCGGTGTCCAGCTAATACGGGCGTCGCCAAGCGCGCATTTAGCGACGAGCCACAAGTCAAGCTTTTGGGCCAGGCTCGTAGCACTTAGTTGCCCCTGTTGAAGCGGTGGGTTGCATGGGTGCTGTCTGCTGCCTCTGCAGTCTGGCAGCCACTTCGCTGCCGCCTACAACCGCGGCACCCACAAGACCAAGTACTGGGAGACCGTGTACGAGGACAGCATGGACCTGGTGGCCAAGCTGCCCCGCCTGGCAGCCATGATCTACCGCCGGACCTACAAGGGAGGGGAGCAGATCCAGCCCAGCCACTCGCTCGACTGGGCGGGCAACCTGGCGCACATGATGGGTGAGGGGCGCGGCTCGTGCAACTCAACTTTCTGATACACCTTAGGCAGTACCGTAAAAGCACCATACAAGTGGCCGTTACAGGCACCCAACCTTACAGCTATGGCGGTGAAGCACTTGCCCGGCCGAATTTGTTAGTAGAGCGCCATTTCAGCCGGAATAGCGTCCGTGAAGAGTGCTGTCGCTGCGCCATATTCCCCGTGTACCTGTATTCGCCACCAACTCGCCTCTCCGCCTGTAACCTTTCCACAGAAAAAAAACCAACACTCCACGTCACATGCACGAAACGAATGAACCGCCTTCTACCATGCCGTCCAGCGCGTTCAGAACCTAACCAGCATCTTCAGAATCAACAAAACCACCCATGCCGTGCGTGCCGCGGTCGGCCCCCTCCCCCTCCAGGCTACGAGGACCCGGGCTGCCTGGAGATGATGCGCATGTAGCCCTTTCACCCCGTTCTTATGCCCAGCGCGTTCCCCTGATCCTTCGAGTGTCCCCACGCACCTTGGACAGCGTTGGTCCTCTACCGCCACCGCCTTTGCACCATGGCCCTCATTGACATCCGCCCTCCCCGCCCTCCCCTGCCCCCTCTGTCCCCCTTCCCCCAACCCTGCCCCAGGGCGGCAACGTGTCCGCCCACACCACCCATCTGGTTGGCTCCGCGCTGTCTGACCCCTACTTGTCGTACGCCGCCGGTATGAACGGGCTGGCGGGGCCGCTGCACGGACTGGCGAACCAGGAGGTGCTGCGCTTGCTGAAGGACCTCACCGCAAAGGTGGGGCTCCTCAGGAGCCGTTGGCCCCGGGAGGCAGGGTGCAGGGATGGAAGGCTTGGGGTGGATTGAAGCGTCAGACATGGCATGTGGGAGTTCGGCCGTTAAGGCCTCTGTACGCTGTTGGGAGCTCCTAGGGTAAAGGCCACGGTGTTATGCTGTGCCACTGTCCTTGCTTGGGCGCTAGCAATTAACGGTGATACGTGTCCGCTCCCCACAGCTTGGCCCTCACCCGGACAAGGAGGCCGTGCGCAAGTACGTCCAGGACACGTTGGCGTCCGGCAAGGTGGTGCTCGGGTACGGACACGCCGTACTGCGCAAGACCAACCCGCGGTACACCTGCCAGGTGAGGAAAAGAGACCATACCGTGATAGTCTCCATACGCTTGGTGCCGCGCTTGCGTTACGAAGTTTGTGCTTTTCTCGTTTCTGTGCAACAACAGCACTTTGACTAACGCAAACAACTTCACGTCGACCCGTACGGCATCGTCCAGGTGCGTTGCGTACGAAAGGTGCTGCTCGTCCAGCGCCAGGCCACAGGCGTTGCAGGCGTGGCGCATAATGCGGAGTCGGCGCCGGATCTGCAAGGTCCACACATCCCGAAGCGGAATACCTTGTTGTATCCCTCGCCGGCACAGCACGGTGCGTTTCCCCTCACCACACTCCAGACTATCTTTCATGGCGAGGCTATCCCATCTCCCTGATGCCGCATGCGAGTCCAGTGCGAGCCAGTCCGCTGCTCCCTTACCCACAGATAGACAGGCGCCCCCTACGCAGCCCCCAGTCCTCACCCGCAAGCGCGCTCTGCTCAGGTCACACACTGCCCGTTGGAGATCCTCCCGCGGGCATGGCTGCTGCGTCGCAGTCCTGCCGCCTGCCGCCTGCGCCGCCGCCAGGCCCGCCGGCGCCTCCAGATTCTTTGGCGAGGGCGTGTACGGCCGCGATCCACTGCCCACCACCGTCGCCGTCGAGCTGTGCCGCCGCCGCGCCGCCGCCCCCTCAGCAGCTGCCATGCCGCCGCGGCCGTCGCCGCCACTAACACCACCGCCGGCGCCGGGTCCGTTGCCACTGCCGTCCGTGCAGCTGACGGTGCGGCGTGGGGAGGCAGCAGCCGGCGGCGCCGACGGCTGCTGATTGGGCTCGCCCCACAGTAGGGCCACCGTAGGGACGCCCACGCAGTCCATCGCATCCAGCATCGCCTGCGGTACCAGCCGGGTGAGCCCGCGAGTGCATAGACCCCCGAGACCGAGTAGTGGAAGAAACGGCCAACGCTCGTGCGGCGGCGGTGGTGCACAGGCCGCATGCAGAACACGGTACACGCCACTCCGCTTCGGGAGCGCCGGGAGCGCCCTCGCCGCTTCAGGAAACGCGCGTGCATGCAAGGTTCTGGAGCAACTCACGACTTGGGTCGGGCTGCAAGAATGACCCCGTGGTGCTCCTTGGTCCATACAACCGTCCACGCTGCTAGTGTTTAATAAACTGTGGAGCTAGCTCTGTACGTTGCCAGTCCACTCCAATACCATGGCGAGAGCTGTTGAAGTCGTTAAAGCCGAGATTGAGGAGGTTAAGGCTGATATCAAGCGCATCGATGGTGAAGTTGGCAACGCCGAGTCAGGCGTTGCGCAGATCGAGACTGCGCTGAGAGACTCAGCTGCAGAGCCCATCCCTCAGCGACGAAGCAAAAGCCGTGCTGCTTCGAAAGGAGCAGTATCTGCGCAGGAAGGAGGAGCAGCTGCGCAGGAAGGAGGAGCAGCTGCGCAGGAAGGAGGAGCAGCTGCGCACGAAGGAGGAGCAGCTGCGCACGGAGCTGCAGCAGCTGCGCACGGAGGCGCTGCAAGGTGGGCATGTGGCTCATTCAGGCTGCTTAGGGCCTAATCCTTTCGGTTACTTCGAGCTTTCCGGGATCTCGAGAACTGTCTGCGTACCGCCTGCAAGATTGCTGCCTGACGTGCCGTGGCACGATGCTGTGGCACGATGCCAAGCCTTGTTTCTTCCCCACGCGCCTTACCCCTTCCCCGCCCGCCTCGCCCCTTCCTTCACCTGTCAGGCGTGCTTGATGCACGCGCGACTGACATGATGGCTCAGGTCCTTAAAATGGCCAAGCAGTTGCCGGCGCCTGGCGAGGTCCTGAGCTTCGAGCCATGCCTCTTTATGGATACCAAGTACAGGAGCGTCTACATCCGCCCCTGCTACAAACCGCTGTTTGAGGAGCTGACAACGTCCTCGGCCAAGGACACCATCAGTTGAGTACCCTCTGATTGTAGTTTGGACGTACGTGCTCAGATGGCACATGTGGTATTATCATTTATTTGACAGTATTCCAGGCAGCTCTGCCTTTGGAAGGAAAAGAACGGGCGTGTGCATATGGAAGGGAGGGATGGCGATCGTCGAGGGAAAGGTGCACGCATGTGCGCTGCTGTTGAGATGTATCGTACTGAAGTCGTGAATGCGTTGTACAGCTCCCTTCCTGCATGCTTTGGGGGAGGTGGGGTTTGGTAGAGCCAAGCGAGCACAACGAGTGAGTGACACCACCCTCCCTGACCACCTCCCTGACGTGCATCCGGATATTCATCTTGATTGCGCACACAGTCACTGGCACACCGGGCATCGGCAAGTCCTACTTCTTTTATTACCTGCTGGCCGAGCTGGTGGCGCTGCCGGAGCCGCCACCATACATACTGTGGGAGCACTCGACGGCGCCTGGCGAGATGGTGAGCCGCCTCGATGGTGTTGCTGATGGGTGTAGGTTAGCTCGCTGGCCAGTGTTATTGCAAGATAGCTTACAGCAGGGCATTTGAGCCTCTCTGACAGCAAATGGTTAGAGCGGAATCGGCTCACGTACCCGAGGTCACAGACCCCGTACGTACCCCGAGCCCACCACCACCCTGTCAGGGAACCGGCGGCCAACGCCAGCTTGGCTTCATGTGCGGCCGAGGCCATGTGCGGCCCAATGTATCTTCTAATGTTTGCTTGACCAGCATCCGTTTGCGTGCTTATTGACCCGCGTGTGCGTACACAGCGATGCTACGACCATTTAACAGGAGAGGTGCGGCGGGGCAACAGGCAGAGTTTCGCGGACCAGCTGCAAGACCCCAAAGCCTGGTAAGTGCAGCCGGCAGCGTAGTGTGACATGCTCATTGTTGAGGCTGCGCGGGCCTGTCAAGTATCACTTCGGGTTTGCATCTACAGCCTTTGTACCATGGTTGAGGCTGCTTGGCCCTGCTCCTATCAGTGGTGGTTTGCATTTAAAGCCTTTGTACGATGACGGACTTGCGAAACTGCTAACGTTCAGGTACATCTCAGAGGGCATTCCGCCTACGTTGTTGTCTCGGGCGCACATCCTCCTCATCGCGTCGCCTTCCCGCTCAAGAACTCAGGTGCGCCAAGTAATATTCTGGGGTAACCGTCCACCTGTGATTTTCGTGCATAAAACCTGCATGTAACGTCGTGCCCAACTCCGAGGATGCGTCCCTGTCCCGATCCCCCACCTCCGACACGATCCACCCGTACATGTTTGGCATTTGCGTTTCTGCCTCGCAGGAGATGCTCAAGTCGGGCGCGTATGAGTTGTTCATGCCGCTGTGGTCGCTGAAGGAGCTGCTGGAGTGCCGCGCGTAAGTACTAGGTTGTGATGCGTGGGTGTGCATACATGTACTGGGGTATGGATAGCGTGGTAGGTCGCGCACAGATGGGAAGGGGTCTATCTTACCTGAAGCCGTGCATGTTCGTGCACGTGCGCCTGCCTCCACGCACAGCAAGGTGTACGACGGCAGCGTGGGGGAGGACCTGGCCGTCTGCCTGTACGAGCACTACGGCGGCGTGGCGCGGTACGTGCTGGGCGTGCCGTCGACGTCGACGAAGGAGTCCGCGCACCTGGACGACCTGCTGCAGCCCCTGACCAGAGCGTTGGGTGCAAGCAACCTAACTCAGGTGGGTGGCTTTTGGCGGGCTGTGTCTGAGCTGGTGCATGAATTTGCAAAGCCAAGAGATTGCTTACTCTGTTTTCATAGCGTCGGCATGTGACCTCGTATACGTTTTCGACAGGTTCAGTCCGGCATCGGCGCCCTGGAGGTGGGGCCGGAGGCCAGCCACCGGGTGTTGCACATCGTCACCAAGGACGATTTCAAGCTGTCGCACCTGGACTTTGCGAGCTCGTGGGTTGCCGATGCAGTCATTGCCAGGGCGACGGAGGAGGACTTCAACAGGCTGGCGTCCTTGGTGGCTGGCACTCAAGGGGCTATCCGCGGTCACATGTATGAGCAGCTCATTCACCGCCTCCTGGCCCAGGCAAGTAGCGACGCCAATTGCACGGCAAGGTTTGAGTGAGGCGGTTTGTGCTCAAACTGAAACGCCCTGAGGTACGCCTGCACCGTGCCTAATCGACAGGGTGGCTCTTTCACAGTCGTACCCATCCATCTCAACACGCTTGCTCGTGACAAGGCGCTGGAGGAGCTGTCGCTGCCCGACTGCACAGTGCGGCGCTTCAAGGTGGCTAAGAGCTGGGCATAAGTGGGGCTGTCCGCAGGAGTGATGTTGGAGGATTGGTAGGAGTGTGGTGGTGTCAAAGCGTTCAGCCTTGCCATTGAGGTTCGCAGTGGGAGGCGGGTGCTCTCTGCTCCAGTATCCTCAAGGGACGTATCGATATGGCATACAGCTATGTTGCCAAAACATGTCGACGATATGCAGACGCATGAGCACGCTCACATGTATACTTGCGTCCATTCATTCTAGCGTGCAACCATGTAAGCTTACATCCCCTCAACCCTACCTGTCACAGGATGTGGCGGAGATCTCGGTCGCCGGCTTCCCGGAGGACGTGTACTTCAAGCCCGTCAAAACGAACTTTCCAACGGTGGACTCGCTGCTGCGCGTGGGCAAGACACTGTACCTGTTCCAGGTGACTGTCAGCAGCAGCAAGACTGTGAGCGCGAGAGCCCTGACCGACCTATACAAGAGCCTGGGCGCGAAGGTCGAGGAGCTGGAACTGTGCCTCTATTATGTCGTGCACCCAGACAACTTTGAGAGCTTCAAGCTGCGCGCTGACACCGGGTCGTCGCTGCTGGACAAGCGGCAGCCCCTGGCCGCACGCACCCACGTGTACATCCTCAAAGGAGACGCCGAGGCGCGACTGCGGCAGCAGCAGACCGGCGGCAGCCGCAAGAGGCCGGCCACGAGCGCAGCTGCAGCACCCACGGGCAGCCATGGTGGCGGCGGCGGCTGTTAGGTGCAACACTGTGCCAAGCAGCGGCCGCGTTCACCGAGTCGGCGGCCAGCTGCTGCCATCCTGGCGGTGATGAGGGACTGGGGTACTGCGCAAGGAGTGGGTGCCAGCAGGGGTCAACTTGGTATGACATACGGCCTTGGTGAACGCACGCCGGGGAAGGGTATGCGAAAGCCCAGTACGCCATGTTGGAAGCTGGCGGAGAGGGGCAGGGCATGTGAGGGATGGGCTTGGCACATTTGCAAATGATAGCCGCTGCGCTACAACCTTGAAATGGCCGGGCGTTGCACATAGGAGAACAGGGGTTATGCCTAGTCATGGCGAACGGCAGGTTGCGACATGGACTTGAGGAGGTTCGGAACCAGAGACAATTGAGTCAGATGAGACGTTGATGTGTTCCTGGAGGTACGGCTATGTGTAGTTGCAGGCAGAACTCGCAAGCAAGAACGTGTGAGATTGATGCGCCGCTGTGTGCATTGTGTGGATGTGGGGAAGAGCAGCATATGTGCCTGTGCTTGGAGGGTACAGCAATTCTTTGATTGTGCGCTATTCAATTGAAGGCACCTTGTCAGTGGAATGGGTCTCTGCGGTGGAGCTGCTGCACAGGCTTTGCGTTCGGGACAGTTGTAACACTGTTGAATTCACACATGCATTCTGGTGCAGGCAGGTATCTTAAGGTGAAGCGAGAAGCCCGAGTGGTTTCGGGAAGCCGTTTGACGACTGCATTTGCCGGCAGTGGGTGTGGGGCATGCGGGCATTCGTGGACAGGCACGATGCAGCTTGAGTCGCCCTCGTGTGTCCGACCTAAATGTTTTGCCGGTGCACCCTGCCTCCGCATGGAACGACGTGTGTAACCCATATCGACCCACGGGCCACGGGCCACCGTACCCTTGTGGCATCGGTGCTGCTGCGCTGGCATGTCGTACGCCAGTACGCGTCATTTCGAAGTTGGTACGGCACGGCATGCGCAGTCATGGCGGGCTGGGGCTGTTGCGCGGGCGGATCGGGGCGCTACACGCGCGGCGCAATTCCCGCGATGTGTGGCAATCGGGGCGGTGCGAGACTGCTGCATCTGCTGTTCGATCTCAGTGCTGAAATGCTCTTGGGGTTGGTCTATCTACCTTGCCCTTATAAAGCGAATCTCATCAAAAGTTGAATTGGCATTGCCTTGAACTTGCGAGCGCAATGGAACTTCCCTTGGGGCAGAATTCCGCTGTCAGCCATTGACCCACGGGTCATTCTTCTCTTGCTGCTCAAGTACGCCCCGCCCCTCATCGTGATGACAGGCCGTTTAAGCGCAGTCAGATCCTCTTGAGCGAGGCCTGCAGTCCTGGCGCGGCGTCCGGCCCCTCTCACCGAACATTCCCAACTTCCACAGCCGGCACTTGAAAGCAAC
>LSYV01000036.1:598707-620105 GCA_001584585.1 Gonium pectorale
GTGTATGGCCGTAAAGGCGGGCTCCCTCTTTCTGTGCAGGTTTTTTTTCTTGCCCGGCGTGAAAAACAGAAAGCTGGGAGAGGGAAACCAACTCTGCCAACCATGCACACCCGAAGGCTGTGTCACAATGGGAGGCGTGCGTGCTTCTATCTGGGACCAGGCAGGGCATGACCCTGTCCCGCTGTCCGCTCGACAACAATACGCCTTACATGCACCATAAACTGCAGGGTCCGTGCTCGACAGGCATGCCACCCAGCCCCCGCGTCCTGCACGTCACGCGCTGTGGCGCGGCAGCCCCACGTTTCCAGCGGGTGCCCGGGGTATCGTGCAAGGCATATAGACCCTGGCCATTGGTATCTTGTAACACGTATTGGACAGTATTTGAACCTCAGGTTTGATTGGATCCTCGCCCCGCTGTTCTGTGACGAGTTTTGTCCCGTTGCCCCGTTTCGCGCGGACCTGCGGCGCCACGCAGATAACTATTCTAGGTAACTATTCTGGTAACTATTCAGGTCAGGTAACTATTCTGGTAACACACCGGGGGGGGGGCCGTCTGCTCGTATACCTCGCCCGCCATGCCCTGTACTCGGCGCCCTGCTGGGAACATCACACCCTCGGGTGTGTATGTCCGGAGAGGCTGCCTTCCCCGTTTCTGGTTCTCTTTTTTTCACGCAGGTCCGCGGCTTTAGCACACGCCAAGACAGGCATAAGGCCTCCACACGATCATATCGACGGCGCTACCGCAGCGGTTCCCAGCACGTCAAAACTAACGGCACACGACTCCAAGATATGCTGACGCCGACTGACGGCTAGACAGTTAGACAGATAACAGGAAGAAAGATACGATGCGCACCAACTACCAACGGACACGGCGTGCCAAACCCATGGCCACCTGAAGGGCTAACTCACGGAACCCATTACGTCCCGACAGGCGAGGGAAGACGAGCAGGCGGGTCCCCTCGTCCTGGTGGGGCCGGCGGACGGTGGAGTCCCCTGCCATGAGCCCGTGGCTCACGCCGTGGCTTGGCGGGTGGGAGGATGGATGGGTCCCCTCTTGGGCGCTGTCGTCGACGCTGCCACCGGTCCGTTGCTCGGCGGCCAGCGGCGGGGTACTCGACCCGAGACCTGATGAGAAATGAGGTGATCGGCCATCAGATGAGCCCATGACCTGTTGTGCCTGGCTCTTCTCTCGCCGCTTGCCGCCCCGCCCCCCGCTTGCCGCCCCCCCCCATGCAACCATCACCCCCACACGCCCTCTGCAACCTGCGTTCTCCTGTGTGCATAACAGCATGCTCAGCTGCTCATCCAGCATTGCACAAAAACCACAGCTCGCGTGTTACCACAGCTCGCGTGTGCCGTACGTACGACACGCCTCACGCTGGAAGCTGGCAATCGGCGCGTGCCGTACGGCAAAACCGAGTATGAAATGCCGATTGCACCTGTTGTGTTTTTCTGTCCTTGTTGTCGGTCCCTTGAGCCCTGTGGCTCGTACGGGCCATACGAGTCTTGAGCTTGTAACAAAATCAAAAATTTCAGAATGGAAATGCGGATCCCGCCGTCACTTCTGATCTACTGATCAACACTGGATAGGCCCTCTGTCCCCTCTCGCTCTAGATAGCCGCCCGGTTTGAGTTGCGGTTTCAGAACCTAACAACACGTGTGGCTTTGGTCCTGCGTGCCATCGACAACAGATCACGGCGTAGATCATAAGACGGAGAACACGATGGCGCAGCAAACACGGCTTGTAGAGACGCCGACACGAGGGCATTGGTCTTCGCGCGTCTGGCCGCGGCTCCTTCCCGAGCTGGCAGAGCGCATAGTGGACTGCTTAGACCGCAACGAAATTGCAGCAACGTTTCGCCACGTCAACAAGGCCACGGCGGAGCAGTTTAGCGGCCCGCTGCACACCACCATCCATATCTCGGAGCCGGTGCCGCCCCACGCTTTCGCGGCGCACTGGCTCGCGCCGGGCGTCACGCGGGGCCTGACTCTGAAGCGGCGCAAGAAGCTTGTGCGCCTCGCGGCGGCCAGCGGCGTGTTGCCAAACCTGGAGGTGGCGCTGCAGGCGGCAGCCTTTGTGGGGGCAGTGGCCAAGGCCTTCAAGGCGGCGGCCGGTGCGGGGCAGCTGTCGCTGTGCCAATGGCTCTGGGACCACAGCCGGAGCCACCCGGAGGGCTTCCACGCCACGAGCAGTGCACGTGACGCGTTGGATGCGGCTGCGGGTGGGGGCCACCGGCACGTGTGCGAGTGGCTGCTGGCGGTGCAGCACGATGTGAAACGTGATGGTGGGGTGGCCACCAGTGCGGCTTTTCACGGCGGCCACGCGGACCTTGCAGAGTGGCTGCTCCAGCCGGACCCCGCCCTCACCACCGTAATAAGCACCATGTACCTGAGCGGCGCGGCCCACGGCTGCGGCTTGCCAGCCCTCCAGCAGGCTTGGCAGCGTTTCAGGGGGCCATCCCTGGGCAAATATGTGAGCGCAGCTGTGCTTTCCGTTGCGGCCGCAAGCCCCACGCCCGACTGGGCCGCCAAGGTGGAGTGGCTGGAGGCGCAGGGCTGCCAACTGACCACCATGGCAGCTTTTCAGGCTGCCAGAATGCTCAACGACGGTGCGGCGCTGGCCCGCCTGACCTGGCTGCAGGGCCGGGGGTACCCGGTCAGCGAGGAGGCGGTGGAGACGGCCGCCCGCACCGGTAACATGTCGGCACTGGCGCACTTGCTGTCGGAGGTACCGGTGGCGGACGAGGAGGGGAGCGCGGAGGCAGTGAGCGGCGCAACAGAGGGCGGGCACCTGGAGGCGCTGCAGGCCCTTCAGACGGCCGGCTGGCCTATCGACTTTCCGCGTTTTGCAAGGGCCGCAGCTGAGGCCGGGCACCTGCATGTGCTGGCCTGGATGCTGGAGGCCGAGCCGGTGGCGCTGAATGAGATGCTGTTCGGCGCCGCTGCACAGTCGGGCAGCGTGGAGCTGCTGGCGTGGCTGCAGCAGCGTGGCTGCAGCTGGGACGCGACAGCATACCGGGGCGCTGCGCGGTCGGGCTGCGTGGCGGCGCTGGAATGGCTGGCGGAGCGGGGCTGCCCCATGGAGGTGAGGTTGGTGAGGGAAGGAGTTTGTATCACTGGGGTCGGTTATAGTGGAGACGCTGGTTGAGAATGACGACTGCAATATGCAGGCCTCACGCGGATGAAGTCCAAGAACTCTGTCAATTTGTATTTTATCAGTCCCGCGCGGCGACAGTAGGACGGGTCTGTTCATTTGACTGTAACTCAACCCTGTGCTGTCCAGCAGCCCGACGCCCATCATCTGCATGGCTGCTACTATTTGACAGATTGGGGTTTGTACTGCTGGTGGGTAGCAAGCCGCCGCCCCGCTGCATCCCGCAAGTGATACTGGATACAACACCGGCGGCCCACTGCCACCTATCTACCGTGCAGGAGGATGGGGAGTCTTACATCGAGGCCAGCTGCAATGGCGACCTGGCCGTTGTACGCTGCCTGCTACGGCTGGGCGCACCCTGGGGGCCGCCCGGGAGGGTCTTTCTTGGAATTACCCGGAGACATTCCGCCTGGACGGCTTCGTGGCCGATGCTGCGGTGGCTGCTGTGGGAGGGCTGCCCCGTGGAGTACAAGGTGGTCGAGAAGGGGCTGGCGGACCGGCTCAGCCTGCCCGAGGAGGTCGACAAGGTGCTGGGGCTGCTGCGGGAGCACCTGGGACCCCGCCAGCCGGCCTAGAGCACTTGGCCAGCCGAGTATGTCGGGCGCAGATCGAGACGGTGGTGGACTGCCGCCTCGGCTGGTGGTGCCTCGGGTGGTGGTGCCGCGGGTGATGCCCCTGAGCATAGGGCTTGGTGGCGATGGCGTTTAATATGGGTTAGACGGGTGGGGCGGGGCGTGGTTGGACCTGGTGTGAGGGGGGCAGTAGGCTGCCTGTAGGCCTCCTGAGCCATACTCCTTGGGGGGAGGGTGTGTTGCAGCGGTGCACCGGTGCTTGTGCCACTTGACACTCTGCCGTTGAGGCGAGGGCCAAGCTGCAAGGGGTAGGGTCAGGTTGTCACAGGTCGGGGCTAGGAGGGAGGGAGTCAACGGTGGCATGCCATGGCGCAGTGGAGTGGCAAGAGAGCGTGTTGGAAGGGCGAGGGGTCCAAGCACTGCAAGCACTGCGGTCCATAACGGGTAACGACGTTGGCGGCTGGACTCAAAACCTGCAAAACCTGCACGGCAACACGGCCGGGCCTAACAGGTTGCAAGTTACACGCCACCAAACCACTTCACCACCAACCGACGCACGCGGTCCAGTCCGTCCTGGGGTTGCCCGGTAGGACTGGTGGAACTCACGCTCGGACCCCGCTGCTGCATGGCGGCACCCGACACACGGGTGCCAGCAGGACATCCTCGCACCCGCAAGTTGGCAAGCCGTGTAATGCTTTTGGCACTGGTGTGTGGTACGGTTTGGGCACCAACCCTCCCGGCGCATATCTATAGGGCAGGTGAATGCGGTTACTTGTGGTGTGCACGATCATCCGTCATCCAACATATGCACATATGCACGGATTCGGGACCTGATGAAACTGGCGACTGGCAGGAAGCCTAGCTGTCGCACCTTCCTAGATGGGGTGCTAGCTGCGATCTGGAGCCTGGAGAGCGCTGCCGTGTTGGCTGCTTTGGTCTATGAGCGGTCTGTGGCTGCCGAGGCAGCGGCTGTGGACAGCAAGCCTGACTTGACAGAGGCGGTGGACCCAACGGCTTGTATCCCGCCAAGGGGGGGGGGCAGATCCCCCAAGCCCTTTATCATTTTTTCTGTGGCAGCGGCACGTGCCGTGTAAGAGCTGGTTGAGCGAGCCATAGGAAACACTGGAGGATCAATTTCAGGAAGCGGTGGTGCAGTGGGTGCACGATGCCCCTGTGGTCCCTAGGGTCCTTATGGGTGAAGGGGCGACTGTGTGCCTACTGGCCGCCTGCCGGCACGACTACTACTGGATGCCTGCACAAGTGCATGCCACCAGTACCAATAGTCGCCCAGCCGTTACAACAGGTAGGTGCTGTTGCTCGTTCTCGTGTCTGTGCCTGACCGCTTGCTGTTTAGTGGTGCGGCTTCTCCCCGGTGAACAACCTGGCTATCTGCCGTTGGAGCGGAATCGTTTGGCCGGACATATAAGCATGAGAACCAACAGGAGTTTTCGTCAGGGGGATGTCCTCGTTGGGCCTTTTGTGTCCGCTCCCATGGTGCAGCCCCTTCGAGGAACTGGGTTTCTCGTTCGCGCCACCTACCCTTCCTCCGGCCCCCACTTCTCGTTTGGGCCCGGCTCCAAAGGGGCGTTTTCTTTGTCGCGTGCTCAAATCTGGGGATGGCGGAAGATGCGTATCATGTTGTATGGGTGCTGTCAAGGGTGCTATTCCTATTTATACGTCGTACGACATGCGTACGGACTTTCCCGTACTCATAATGCGGAGTCGACTTCAATTTGTCCTTCACTGCCTTGTGCCATCCCCCGACACGTCCTTTGGCCTGTGGTGGGTACGCATGTGAATTGAACTCACTGCACAACACCTCCGGCCTGACCTCTTGCCTTTCGCACGTCCTAGTGACAGCATTTGACTGCACCAACCGTTTCCAGGGCGCCCTCAGCAATGCGCACACCTGCAGCACCTGCTGCGGTGCGACGTGCGGACAAGCAGCAGCATGGCACCAGGCCCAACCGCGTGCTGGTACGCCCGGTCAACCCGCAACAACAGCATCCCCATCCGCTGCCCATCTTGGCCCCGACCTCTGCCGTCCCAGCATCGGGGCCCAGCACTGCGGGGGCGGTCCGAATGGACTTTCGAAGGCAGCCGGGGTGTTAAATGGGTTACCCGACACCGTATTCACAACTTGGTCGGTCACAGGTGCAGGGGGGCGGTCACGGGAGTCTGTTGACAACAACCTCTGAAGGCGGGGGCAGCCCACAGGATAGAGGGGTGAAGTAGATATGGATTAGGTGCAGGGGTTGGTCACAGAGACACCAAGACGGTTGTATCAAAGGGGCGGGGATTGCTGAAGTATAGATGGGGGCGGGGTTTGGACTGGAGGGTTGCAGGATTGGGTTAGCAACACCCCACAATGCGTGACCGACCCAATGGCTGGATCAGGTGGATTAGATCCAATTTCACCCCTGCGTCGCGAATGGGCCCAGATTGCTTGCCCGGACCCCGTAGCCGGATCTAGAATCCCTACAACGCCTCACACTGGAGGCTGGCAAGGTGGGGCAATGGGCGCGTGCCGTACGGCAAAACCGAGTATGATGTGTCCCGCCGAATCCTACATGCTGCTCTTCTATTATGCACTAGACCCTCTGTCCCCTCTCGCTCTAGTCGCTCCGGCTGTATTGCGGCTTAAAACCTACAAGATATAAGTGTGGCCATCGACTACATATCACGGCGTAGATAATAAGACGTCGAATACGATGGCGCAGCAAACACGGCTCGTAGAGACGCCGGCGCGAGGGCACTGGTCTTTGCGCGTCTGGCCGCGGCTCCTTCCCGAGCTGGCAGAGCGCATAGTAGGCTTCCTAGACCGCCATGAAATTGCAGCAACGTTTCGCCACGTCAACAAGGCCACGGCGGAGCAGTTTAGCGGCCCGCTGCACACCACCATCCATCTCTCGGAGCCGGTGCCGCCCCACGCCTTCGCGGCGCACTGGCTCGCGCCGGGCGCCACGCGGGACCTGACTCTTGAGCGGCGCAAGGAGCTGGTGCGCCTCGTGGCGGCCAGCGGCGTGCTGCCAAACCTGGAGGTGGCGCTGCGGGCTGCAGCCTTAGTGGGGGTAGTGGCGGAGGCCTTCAAGGCGGCAGCCGGTGCGGGGCGGCTCTTGGTCTGCCAATGGCTCTGGGACCACAGCCGGATCCACCCGGATGGCTTTCATGCCGCGTGCAGTGCATTGAAAGTGGCTGCGGGTGGGGGCCACCGGCACGTGTGCGAGTGGCTGCTGGCGGTGCAGGATGACGTGAAGCATGACAGTGGGGTGGCCACCCGTTTGGCCTTTCACGGCGGCCACGCGGACCTTGCGGAGTGGCTGCTCCAGCCGGACCCTGCGCTCACCATTGGAACGAAAACCAAGTGCTTGCACGGCGCGGCCCACGGCTGCGGCCTGCCATCCCTCCAGCGGGCTTGGCAACGTTTCAGGGGGCCTTCCCTGGGCAAGTATGAGAACGCAGTGGTGCTTTCCGTTGCAGCCGCCAGCCCCACGCCCGACTGGACCGCCAAGATAGAGTGGCTGGAGGCGCAGGGCTGCCGGTCGACCTCCATGGCGGCTGTGGCAGCCGCCGGCATGCCCAACGATGCCGAAGCCCTGGCCCGCCTGACCTGGCTGCAGGGCCGGGGGTACCCAATCGGCGATCAGGCGGTGGAGGCGGCCGCCCGGGCTGGGAACATGTCGGCACTGGCGCACTTGCTGTCGGAGGTACCGGTGGCGGACGAGGAGGGGAGCGCGGAGGCAGTGAGCGGCGCAACAGAGGGCGGGCACCTGGAGGCGCTGCAGGCTCTTCAGGCGGCCGGCTGGCCCATCGACTTTCCGTGTTTTGCAACGGCCGCAGCTGAGGCCGGGCACCTGCATGTGCTGGCCTGGATGCTGGAGGCCGAGCCGGTGGCGCTGGATGAGATGCTGTTTGGCGACGCTGCACAGCCTGGGCCGCCTGGGACAGTCTTCCTTGCGAGTGCCTTGGGAGTGTCCGCCTGCTGGACGGCTTCGAGGCCGATGCTGCGGTGGCTGCTGCAGGAGGGCTGCCCCGTGGACTACAAGGTGGTGGAGGAGAGGCTGGCGAATTGGCACAGCCTACATTCTCCCCAGGTGGTCGAGGTGCTGGGGCTGCTGCGGGAGCACCTGGGACCCCGCCAGCCGGCCTAGCGTACGCGGCCAGGCAAGGATGCCGGGCGCAGATCGAGCGGTGGTGGGCTGTGGTGCCGCGGGTGGTGGTGCCTTGGCTGGTGGTGCCTCGGGTGGTGGTGCCTTGACTGGTGGTGCCCCTGAGCATGGCGGCGTGGTGGCGATGGGATATAATAAGAGTTGGAGTACATGGCTGAAAAGGTGCTATTGCCTCGGGTGGTGCCCCTGAGCGGTTTGATGTGGTGGCGATGGGGCTGAAGGGTTAGATGGGGCCGGGCGGGGCGCGGGTGGACGTGGCGCGAGGGGATAGTAGGCTGCGTGTAGGCTTCTTGAGCCCTACTCCGCGGTGGGGGTGGGGCCGCATGGCAGCAGCGGTGTACCGATGCTTGTGCCACTTGACCCTCTGCCGTCGAGGCGAGGGCCAAGCTGCCGTTGAGGCGAGGGCCAAGCTGCCGTTGAGGCGATGGCCAAGCTGCCGCTGGAAGAAAGTTGCGATGTTACCGTGAGATATGCACATACCGCTGCTAGGCGCCAAGTCTCTGAGCTGCTCGCATCCATGTCAATTCATTGGCCAGCCAAGGACCCGGCACAGTCACGACTAAACCCGCAGCCAAGCCAAGCGGGGCTCCTCTAACAAACGTTGGTGCCCGTTTGCGGACAAAAACTGGGGTTTATGACGGGTGACACGGTCGTGGCTCTCTTTGGCGCCCCCCTACCCCGTACTGTCAAACCGGTTGCCCCTTCCCATGCACCCGCTACACATACACGCTCCACCCTTCATGACCTAAGTTCCTGGTACGGTCTCATAGGGCTCACGGGCCTCACGGGAAGATGCGTACAAACGGTACCATTTCCCTTGTTGCAATTAAGTGCTGTGCCTGTACAAACGTTGCACGACACGAGCACGTGCTCATAATGCAGAGTCGACTTGAATGCGTCCTTCACTGCCATCCCCGACGCGTCCTTTGGCCTGTGGTTGGTACGCGTGTGCATTTAACTCAATGCACAACATCTCCGGCCGGACCTCTTGCCTTTCGCACGCAACGTCCCAATGATAGCACTTGACTGCGCCAACCGTTTCCACTGCGCCCTCATCAATGGGCACACCTGCCGCACCTGCTGTGGTGCGACGTGCGAGCGAGCAGCGGCTTGATGGCCATCTGGGGCTGCACACCGCCTGCTGGTAAGCCCGGTCAACCCTCAACAACGCCATTCCCATCTGCTCCCCATCTGGGACCCGACGCTCTGCCGTCCCAAGACTCCCAACAACGGGGCCCAGCATTGCCGGGGCGGTCCGACGGGGCTGTAAAGGCAGAGGAGGGTGTTAACCGGGTTACCCGACGCCGGATTCACAACTTGGTCGGTCAAAGCGTATCAAAGGCGGAGGAGGTCGGTCCGGTCGGTCCGGTCGGTTACATACCTTGGATTGTACCCGCCCGCCCGCCCGCCCCACTGCAAACGTCGCGCATTGGGGTGTGTATGGCCGTAGAGGCGGGCTCCCTGCACATTTCTCTGAAGACAACCTCTGAAGGCGGGGCGGCCCACCTGCGTCGCGAAAGCGCCCGACTGTCCTGAACTCGGACATTTGAGGCCTCTGCCACGCCTCACACCGGGAGCTGGCAAAGTGGGGCCCAGAGCAGCTCTGGTGGGGCCGTCGGCGTGTGCCGTACGGCAAAACCGAGCATGGAATGCCGATCTTTCCCCGTTATAATTCATGCTGATCTACTGATCAACACAAGACCCGCTGTCCCCTCTCGCTCAAGCCGCTCTGACTGTATTGTGGAGGGTTTAAAACTTTGCAAGACGTGTAGCTTTGGTCTGCGTGCCATTGATTACATCTCGTATTTTCAATAAGAAGACGGAGGATAAGATGGCGCAGCAAATACAGGTCGTAGGGACGCCGACACGAGGGCATTGGTCTTCGCGCGTCTGGCCGCGGCTCCTTCCCGAGCTGGCGGAGCGCATAGTAGGCTTCCTAGACCGCAATGAAATTGCAGCAACATTTCGCCACGTTAACAAGGCCACGGTGAAGCAGTTTAGCGGCCCGCTGCACACCACCATCCATATCTCGGAGCCGGCGCCGCCCCACGCCTTCGCGGCGCACTGGCTCGCGCCGGGCGCCACGCGGGACCTGACTCTTGAGCGGCGCAAGGAGCTGGTGCGCCTCGTGGCGGCCAGCGGCGTGCTGCCAAACCTGGAGGTGGCGCTGCAGGCGGCAGCCTTAGTGGGGGCAGTGGAGCAGGCCTTCAAGGAGGCGGCCGGTGCGGGGCAGCTCTCGCTGTGCCAGTGGCTCTGGGACCACAGCCGGAGCCACCCGGAGGGCTTCCACGCCACGATCAGTGCACGTGACGCATTGGAAGCGGCTGCGGGTGGGGGCCACCGGCACGTGTGCGAGTGGCTGCTGGCGGTGCATCAAGTCGTGAAGCGTGGCGACGGGGCGGCCACCAGTGCCGCCTATCACGGCGGCCACGCGGAGCTTGCGGAGTGGCTGCTCCAGCCGGACCCTGCGCTCAGCATTGGAGCGAAAACCAAGTGCCTGAGCGACGTGGCCCACGGCTGCAGCCTGCCAGCCCTCCAGCGGGCTTGGCAACGTTTCAGGGGGCCTTCCCTGGGCAAGTATGAGAACGCAGTGGTGCTTTCCGTTGCAGCCGCCAGCCCCACGCCCGACTGGACCGCCAAGATAGAGTGGCTGGAGGCGCAGGGCTGCCGGTCGACCTCCATGGCGGCTGTGGCAGCCGCCGGCATGCCCAACGATGCCGAAGCCCTGGCCCGCCTGACCTGGCTGCAGGGCCGGGGGTACCCAATCGGCGATCAGGCGGTGGAGGCGGCCGCCCGGGCTGGGAACATGTCGGCACTGGCGCACTTGCTGTCGGAGGTACCGGTGGCGGACGAGGAGGGGAGCGCGGAGGCAGTGAGCGGCGCAACAGAGGGCGGGCACCTGGAGGCGCTGCAGGCCCTTCAGGCGGCCGGCTGGACCATCGACTTTCCGCGTTTTGCAACGGCAGCAGCTCAGGCCGGGCACCTGCATGTGCTGGCCTGGATGCTGGAGGCCGAGCCGGTGGCGCTGGATGAGGTGCTGTTTGGCGCCGCTGCACAGTCGGGCAGCGTGGAGCTGCTGGCGTGGCTGCGGGAGCGTGGCTGCAGCTGGGACGCGACGGCTTACCAGCACGCTGCGCGGTCGGGCTGCGTGGCGGCGCTGGAGTGGCTTGCGGAGCGGGGCTGCCCCATGGAGGTGAGGCCGGTGAGGGCAGGAGTCTGCGTAACCCTGGGATCAGTTACTGCGGAGGCGTGGGCACAGTTATGACGACCGCCGCAGATGGCCGTCAGCTGCAGTGTGCAGGCGAGCAGGCCTCACACTCGTCACAAAGTAGAACGGGTCTGTTCGTTATTCTTTTAGTAGGTCCGCACGGCCTGTGCTGTCCATTAGCCCAACGCACATATGCTGATTGACAGATCGGGGTTTGCCGTACGTACTGGTGGTGGGTTGCAAGCCGCCGCCCCGCTGCATTCCGCAAGTGATGTTGAATGCAATGGATACTGGATGCAACACCGGCGGCCCGCCACCACCTATCTACCGTGCAGGAGGATGGGGAGTCCTACATCAAGGCCAGCTGCAATGGCGACCTGGCCGTGGCGCACTGCCTGCGGCGGCTGGGCGCACCCTGGGGGCCGCCCGGGAGGGTCTTTCTTGTGATTTCCCGGAGACTGTCCGCCTGGACGGCTGTACGGCCGATGCTGCGGTGGCTGCTGCAGGAGGGCTGCCCCGTGGAGTACAAGGTGGTGGAGGAGGGGCTGGCGGACTGGCACAGCCCACAATCTCCCCAAGTGGTCGAGGGGCTGAGGATGCTGCGGGAGCACCTGGGAACCCGCCAGCCGGCCTAGCGTATGCGGCCAGGCAAGGATGCCGGGCGCAGAACGAGCAGTGGTGGGCTGTGGTGCTGCGGGTGGTGTTGCCTTGACTGGTGGTGCCTCGGGTGGTGGTGCCTTGACTGGTGGTGCCTCGGGTGGTGGTGCCTCGGGTGGTGGTGCCTGGGGTGGTGGTGCCTCGGGTGGTGGTGCCTCGGGTGGTGGTGCCTCGGGTGGTGGTGCCTCGGGTGGTGGTGCCTTGACTGGTGGTGCCTCGGGTGGTGGTGCCTCGGGTGGTGGTGCCTGGGGTGGTGGTGCCTCGGGTGGTGGTGCCTGGGGTGGTGGTGCCTGGGGTGGTGCCCCTGAGCATGGCGGCGTGGTGGCGATGGGGTATGATAAGGGTTGGACAGGGACTGCTTGCTTCCGGTGGTGCTCACGAACGTGGAGTTGGACGGGGCGGGGCTGCAGGTTACAGGCTACACGTCTAATGGCCAGGAGTAGCTACTGACCAATGAGATAGCGTGCAACCTGATACTTGCGAAGGGGGTGCCATGGAAGAAATGCAAATGTTGGGATGGGGGAGCGGGTCATGGTCGCCGTCTCTACCCCGCTTCAAGTATAGCGTGCCAAGTGTCCCAGACAGCCTGTAGGTAGGCTCCCGCTGCAGTGGGCGGAGCCCCCTCCGTAATAGTAATTGTGTCTCGACGGGGCTGGGTGGAGCGCGGGCGGATGCATCGCAGGCCACTTGCAGGCTGTGTGAGACATGGACGTTTGGGGCCATTGCGGCAGTGATCGTGACGCTTAAGTCTTCGCAATTAAGGCGATGGGCTGAGGGGCAAGCTGCAGGGGCCGGGAGTACGTTGCTGCAGGTAGGAGCTGGGAGGGAGGGAGTCAACGGTGGAGTGCATGCCGTGCATGCCGTGGCGCAGTGGAGTGGTAAGCTGCGTGCTGGAAGGGCGAGGGATTTAAACACTGCAAGCACTGCGGTCTCTAACGGGTAACGACGTCGGCGGCTGGACTCAGCCCTGCGCACCGACAGACAAGGGGCGGGTCCAACCATTAACTGACGCGCACGTGGCGTTCCGTCCCAGGGTTGCCCGGTAGGACTAATCGAACCCTCGCTCGGACCCCGCTGCTGCATCCCGACATAGCACAGCGATTTGCACCCGTGTGATGGGATTTACGACGTGCCCCGCCGGGCAGTGCTGTCGGCTCTGGGGAGCCTGTTATCTGTATCTGTGTCTGTAGTGCTTTCGGCGCTCGTGTGTGGTATGGTCTGGCCACTAGCGCTTGCGGGCTGGTGAAGGCAGTGACGGCTGCGTGTCGTGGTTGTGGCGTGCAGGCTCATCTCTCACCCTCCTTTCGACATGAGCGCGGGTTTGGGACCAGATACCGGCGACTGGCGGAAAGCCGGATGGAGTGCTGCCAGCTGGAGCCTGGAGAGCGCTGCCGCGTTTGACGCTTTGGGCTATGAGCGGACGTCCGGGCATTGCTTCTTGGTTTACTGTATCTACAGCGGAAAGAAATGCGGAAGTCCGGGCATATACTGTGCGTTTTTTTACCCGTGCCAAGTATCAGAGCCCCAATCCGTTTCACGGTCTGCCCTCTTCCCGGGACGCTGTTGGTTGTGAGGTGAGCGCCGGCGTTGTCAGCACCTTGTCTCGTTGTCTGCCTCACTGTGTTACTTATGCGTGACGGGGTGCAGAAAACAGGTATTGAAAGTAGCTAGCTGGCTCAATGTTTGTTGGGTAACGAAAGCTCGCAGCAGAAGGTTACTCTCTCGTGCTGTCGTCGACGGCGTCATCATTGTACCTCGGGTTGGCCGCCGGACCGGTATTGGCCACCGGACCTTGGCCCGAGTCACATGGATCCGTATGTAACGTGCTCGCGCTGTGTTTTCTCCTCTGGGCATGCCCAGTTGGTGTGCGGAGTGACATGCCTCTACGAGGAGCTGCCAGCGGCGGCCCTCGAAGCCCTGACAGAGGCGACTGCGGCGTCTGCGGGGCTCCTCGTCGCGCCTGGTGTGCAGCAGGATGCGGAAGTTGGGGGAGAGGGGTGCAGCGGAAGGCGCGAACATACGGTGTCACAAACCAGGGGGTGGGGCTGGCGGCGCGTCTGCTCGTTTGCCTCGCCGTGCCTCGCTCGCCTGCCCGCCTGGCGCCTGCCCTACTGGAAACGTCGCGCCTACGGGTGTGCATGTCCGTGGAGGTGTTGGCGCCTCCCCAACTGCGGTTTACGGTTTCTCACATATGGTGCCCCGGGGCCGGATTGGGTGGCGACAGGGGAGGAGGGCGGTGGGGATGGCGGCGGTTTGGCGCGACAAGGGGTCACTGGCGGCCGTGTTGGTGCCTGATCAAGCAGGGCGCTGATGTTGAGGTTTTGGTGTCAGCGTGAGTTCGGCTTCTGTGTTTCGCGTGGGCAAAACCGCAACTACCGTGATCCCTCGTAGTCAGACCATGTCACAGCGTCTTGTTCATCACATCACGACCCCCCGTCGCCCCCCCATTGGCACATGAGCTTTACGTACTGCGTACCACGCATCCAGTTCTAAGTAATTGGCACGCTCGACATGGCGATGGGCATGCCAGGAGCGCCAACGCCTGTTGCGGTGAGCTTTGCTTTACAATGACTGATACATGTGGTCTGAGGTAAGCAGAATGCATTTGAGGTCTTGCGTACAGGGAAGAGACGGTTAGCATCGTCGTACGATTCAGCGTAATACCCCCTCCCTGACTGCAAAAATTCAGGCAGCAACCAGGCAGACGTGCCTTAGCTCCTGAGAGGAACCGTGTGGGCGGGGCCGAGCCTTTTCAAGCGGACAGCTGCAGCATGGCCGCTATGGGCTCGTGCTAAGACTCGCGTAACACATCTTTGTTCATGGCAAAGTTTCGGACGTGTTCTGTTTCCGGTGTAAGCTCCAGTTGCCACAGCTGACCTCGTCAGCACCCACTTCGTGGCGTTCTGACCCATCCTGGGGCCACAGCTTGCTGACCAAAGGAAAGATGGCGTTGTGGGTGCGAGGGCATCGCAGGGTCGCGCTGGCGGCCAGCAGCGCGGCCCTTCTGCTCTTCGTAAGCGCCCTCAAGCGCGTGCGCAAACGCAGGAATGGAGCAGCAGGTGACAGGTACGTTTAGGAATGCTCCTGTGCTTCATCCGTTACCTTTGTCCGGCTTAACGCTCGCCCCCCGCGGCCATGACGAGCTGCTGCCGCGCAACCGCCTGCTACCTACCTTGTGCCCCCGCCGTTTCAAACGGTCAATGTGCACCGAATCTATTTACAGCACATGCGGGCAATCGCTGCGGGGTGGCCGGCGGAGAGGCTCGTCGATTGACGAGCAGCAGCAGCAGCCGTGCCCGCTGTTGTGGGAACAGATTCAGCAGCGGGACTGGCTCTTTGGGCTACCTCCCCAGCTCGCGGACGCCATTCTGGCCCGGCTAGACGTGCCGGACCTCAAGGCCCTTCGCCTAACGTGCCGCCAGACATACCTCCAGGTGCATGGGTTGCCTGGGCTGCGGCGTCGGGCTGCCCCGCTGCCCGCCTACGCTTGCAGACTGAAAGCTCAATTGCAGCGGCAACATTCCCGGCCTGCCAAGTTTTCTTACGCAATGGGGAGATGGGACCAGGCCGTATGGGCTGCGGCCACGACGGCTGACCCACCCTGCCCCGCCGCCTCCCCTCCCGACTCTCGCCCCCCCAGGTCGCAGCGCGCACCACCAAGCTGGTCCTGGCGCTGGACGTCTCGCCCCGCACCTGGCGCCTGGCCGCCCCGCGCCTGGACAGCGTGTACCCGCGGCTGCGGGAGCTCCACCTCATCCTGGCAGCTGAGCGGGAGGGGCAGGCGCCGCCGCCGACGCCGCCAATGCCGCAGACGCCGGCGCCTTCACCGCGGCAGCCGGCGCTGCCCGGCGGCAGCGCAGCTGCCGCTGCCGCGGCAGGGCCCGGGCCCGGCTCCGCCGCCCTCGTGGCTGCGGCAGCCGCGTCCGGCGCCGGCGTCAGCCCGCGCGGCTGGCGTCCCTGGCTGTCCCCTCGCAGCAGGAGCTGCGGCTCTGCTGGCTCGCAGTCGCCCGTGCCCTCCTCCCCACGCTCGCCGCATGCGACTCGGCTTGCAGACCGCGGAGCAGGCGCCGGGACCGGCCCGCAGGGCCACCCGTCCGGGCCGGAATGCCTGCGGGACTTCCTCTCATGGTCCGCGTGCGGCCACCTCACGGGCCTGACGCTGTTGGACCTCAGTCGCTGCGGGTCGCTGCGGCTGCAGCGCGACACATGGGCGGCGCTGGTGGAGGCGCTGGGGCCCGGGGAGGTGGTGCTGCGGGTGCCGTGGCGCTGCCTGCTGGCACACGGCACGTCGAGCGGGAGCGGAAGCGGCGGAAGCGGGGGTGGCAAGGGCAGCGGCAGGGGACGAGGCGACGGCGGTGCCGGCGGCCGCGGCGGCGACGCCGCGTCGTCTGGCTCCATCACCTCGCCGCTGTCCCCGCATGGCGGCGGCGCCGCCTCGGCGCCCACCTGGCTCCCGCCGCGCTGCGTCTGTTCCTTCTGCGGCGCGTCGCCGCCCGACGCCGCCCCGGTGCTGGCGGCCCTGGTGGTGCTGGGGCAGCTGCGCCCGGCGGCGGCGGTGGAGCTGGTGGGCCGGGGGCTGCCGCTGCGCTCGCCGGCGGCGCTGCAGCAGCTGTGTGCCGTGAGCCAGCTCGCCAGCGTGTCGCTCGCGCTCTGCGCCGTGCGGCCGCTGGCCCACCACGCCGGCTGGCTCAGCTGCCTCCGCCGGCTGCACTCCCTCGAGCTGCGCTACCGGGAGGAGCCCGGCGCCGAAGGCGCCGGCGGCGGCGGCGGCGCTGCCGCCGCCGCCGAGGCCTCCACCAGCTCCACCGCCCTGGCCCAGATCCTGCGCGCACTGCAGGACCCGGTGCCGCTGCGCTCCCTCACGTTGTCGCGCTCGGCGCCGCCGGGGGCGCCGTCAGCGCCGATGCTGCTGCTGGGCGAGCCGGAGCTGGCGGCGCTGGCGGCGCTGCCGCGGCTGGCGGAGCTGGACGCCCCCGGGATGCGCATTCATGGCCCCACGCAGCTGGCGCTCACGGGCCTCACGCGGCTGTCGCTGCGCAGCGAGCGGCTGGAGCTGGCGCAGCCCCTGGCGGCAGTCTTCCCGGGCCTGGAGCACCTGGACCTGGGCGTGGGGGTGAACGACCTGCCGCCGACGGCGGTCCTGGCGGAGGCCGCGGCGGCTGGCGCGCCGCACGGCCTGCAGAACCTGGCGGCGCCTGCCGGGCCGGCGGCTGGGGACGTCGCAGCCGGGGCGGCGGCGCCGGCGGGAGGCGCGGGGGAGGTTGATGCGGCGGGGTTGCCGGCCGCGGCGGCGGCACCGCCGCCAGCACATCCTGCGCAGCTCCAAGCGGCTGCGGCAGCTGCGGCGGCACCGCCCGGGCCTCGGCTGCCAGGGGAGCTGCACCTCCACCTGCGGCTGCTGCAGGGCCTCTCGGGGCTGCAGGCGCTGTCCATTGGGGGAAAGCCGGGCCACGGTGTGGAGGCGTTGTCGTCCCTGACGGGTAGGTGTGCTAGCGTCCCTGACGGGTGGGTGCGCAAGCGTCCCTGCCGGGTAGGTGTGGTCTGGCGCAGGAGGGGCACATGAGGGGACTAAGGCGGCCGAGTTGATATTCCAAGCGGCCACACAGCGCCAGTGCCGTGACACAATTGTTGTGAGTTTGTATCCGGGGGTCTCCCCGGGCCGCCGCCTATTGCGAGTTGGACTGCTGCGACAGTCCTATGCAAGCGGGCTGGGTTATAGTAGACGTCGGGTACAGGCCGGGCAACCAGCTAACCACGCTGCCTTGCGGCGGCCCTGTAACCGGCCCGCTCCGGTCCCCAACTCCCGACACGCCCTCGCCCGCAGCGCTCTCGTCGCTCGTCTTCGTGCGCTGCAGCGAGTTCCGGCCGCTGCGCAAGGCGGTGGAGGAGCTGCGCGGCCTGTCCTGCCTGCGCTCGCTGGAGCTGCACGCCTGCCTGGGCGGCGACGCCTGCGGCTACGAGATCGCGCGCCTGCTGCGCCGCCTGCAGAAGCTGCCGGGGCTGGCGCGCCTCGTGCTGCACGGTGTCGACCCGCGCCTGCCCCAACAACTGGCCACCGCGCCGCTGGGCCGGCTGTCGGAGCTGGCGCTTCTGGGGCTGCCGGAGCTGCAGCCGCTGGACCTGCGCTACGTGCTGCAGGCGCAGACGGCGCTGCGGCGGCTGGCGGTGCGCGGCTGCGCGCGGCTGGACCGGCCGACGGTGGAGGCGCTGGTGGCGGCGCACCGGCCCGCACTGGCGCTGGAGTGGGGGCAATAGCTGGCCGCGCAGGGTGCGGCGCCCGCTGGGGGTGCCGCGGGCGTGGCGGAGAAGACTATCCGGTACAGTTGGGGCGGCACTCGAGGGGGGAGGGAGAGGAGGGCAGGGCAGGGCAGAACTGCGGTTGTCAGGTGGTTGGCGGTGGTTGGCCGCACATCGGCCGGAGGTTGGCCGTGCCACCGCGGCAGTACCCGGCGTGCGGTGTTCGGATGCGGCGGGCGGCCCACCGTCTGGTCGGAGCTTCGCTCCCGGGGGCAAGCACCACGCGGCGGCCGGGGTGCGGGCAGCGCTTGGCGGGTCTTTCAGCTGGCAGGGTTTGGGATAGAGGCTGGGTCTCCGGCGGAAGGCGTACGTGCCATACCCCAGAGGATGGGGTCTGTCGCCGGCACGGAAGGCCTTTAGCTCTGTACATGGGATGGGCGGGGGGCGCAGGCAGGGGGCGCGGCAAAATTGCCTGCCGCGCAGGCTTATCGGAGGCGGCGCGTTGCTCGGGGTTGGGATGGGGTGGGTGGGGGGCGTTGCGCTTCTCGCTGGGGGGCAGGGTCCGTGGCCTGCTTCGGTAATCTTTCACTCATAAAAGTCACGCGCCGCACCGTCGTGACAGTGCGCCGCTGTCGGGCGCAGGCGGCTGCGGTAGCGTGCGGATCCCGGGCTGGGTGCGCCGCCGGGCTTGGTCGGCCCCCAGTACGCCATGCCCGGGAGCCGCGCCGGCCGCTGCGGAGCGGCCCATAACAAGCCGCGGAGCCAGCGGATTGATACTGTACTGAAGGCTCTCGGGCGGTAGCGAGAGCCTCCATTATTGCCGGGGGCACTGCTGCACTGCTCCCTTCGACACACATTTGATTGGCGCTGCGGGAAGTTGGGCGGTTGGAGCATGCTAGACCTTTCGGTTGGTAGCTGCGACTTGGCGGTTGGCGGTTTTTGGGGCCCGTCGTAGCTACCCACAGGAGCCGGATGGTCCTTGCACCCAACGGTTGGGGCCCGGCGGCAAGGCCACTCCGCTGTAGGGATGATAGAGGAAACGCATGTGATGTGGACAAACACATGGCTATAGCCCTGGATCCGGGAAGGAAGCTTGTGGCCTGGCCACGTAGCAACATAGTTAAAATTAGGCGTCTGCAGGACCTTGAAGGCTTCCTTCGGGGCCGTTCGGAGTTAGTGGAGTACTCGCAGCACGGCAGTTGGTTGCCGGAATGGGGCTCATTGCGCCGCGTCATTGCGGCCTCTTAGTCAGCGGCTACACGCTTCACGTGATGACAGTCGGCTTTGGACGTGTGCAGAGGCTGTTAGGTTACGGCTTTGGTGGCAGAGCCCCAGCGCCCGGCGCGGGGTGTTTGCCGGGTTGTTATGTAAAGATGTCAGGTTGGCATGTGAAGATGGGTTGCGTGTGTGGAGCTCTGGGGGCGCACGAGGGTGTCTGTTTCGCGCACGCAGGGCGGCGGAGCGGGGCTTGGGTGAACATGGTCGCCAGTAGCAGCCAAAGAGAGTGGACATTACGCTCAACCGATTAAAATAGATGCCCGTCTACGGGTGGGCGGTAGCAGCAGCGGAGACGCGGAACGCCCTGGGGGCGGGCGGAGGAGCGGGGCAAGCACCAGCAGAAAGCGAGGTTTCCACGACTGTAGTTCAAGGAGGGTTTACAACAGCCCTGGGTACCTGCAACCACACTTGAACCAGGGGTCGGAGTGCTCAGGGCCTCGAGGGGTTTTAGCAGGCGCACGTACTTCCTCGTGAGCGGATTCACACGTGATCTCAATACCATAGCTTGTTGCTTTGCACATCTAAATAAGCTGGGGCCCCTTGCCGTCGGGAACGTGGGCAGACGCGACACGTTGACGACTTGAACGGGCGCATGACCACATCCTTCATTTACATTACGCTTGTATTCGCACCATTAATTAGTTAGTGTAACTGCCGAAATCCTAGCACAGGCTAGTCTGCAACGCGCGAACGTAGGCCTTGGACATCAGCCTCCGACCTGCGACACACCTTAACGATACAACAGGGGCGTTGTATTGACCCTGATAACGTGCCTTGCAGCCTGTTGGGTCGGCGGCCGACAGTTGACCCACAACGCCCCAGCCGACGGAGAGCCGGCGTTGCTGCAGCGTATGACAACTGATAAATAAATATTGTTGTCGAGCCTGGGGCAGGGCTCCCCTGCTGGTTGCATGCGGAGGGCCGCTCGTGATGCCGCTCCTTACCGGGCGTCAGGCCCCTCAGCATCTTCAACATCAGCCGCTGGAGCCATGGCGGTGCCAGCCTCGCGGCTGCGGCGGCTGTCTGTACCCCCCGCCGGGTCCATCCTATGCGCGGCGGTCGCCAGGGCGACGCTGAGCAGCGGACGTGCAGCTGTAGGCCACGCCCTCTGCTTGACGCCATATCACACAGCTCCACGCGCCTCGTGCGGCTGCAGCGTCTGCACCGTCATGGCGCTGCGCACGTGGACCCCGATTGGCACCCCCGCACCGGCTTTCCGCCGGTGCCGCTCCATGGCCGCGCTTCCATCTGCAGCTGCCTGCAGCTACTCAGTCCCGTTGTCCACCTTCATCAGATTGCCAGGGCGAATGTCCGGGCCATCGCTGCGTCCGGGCTCCATCGGGGCGCCGTCCATGCCGCCTGACGTCACGTCAGGGGGCGGAAGCATTGGGCCGACGCGGCGGCGCCCCCCGCCTGCGGCATCGTCCCGGAGATCTGGTTCGGCATCCGAGGAGGATCAGCCTGCCAGCAGCTTGGGCTGGAACCCCAAGGTCACGTGCCCCTTCTGCAAGTCACAGGTTGCCGCGAAGAGCATCCAGGCCCACCTCATGAAGACCTGCAAAGACGAAGCCCTGAAGCAGCTGGGAAGCCTGAAGGCCGTCGAGTTGAAGGCCGAGGAGCTCGAGAAGCAGGCGCGCAAGGCGAGCGGCAATGGCCAGCCGCGCGGCGGGGCCGGCGCCAGGCCCGCCACGGCGCGCAGCGCAGCCACCCATGAGCGCCCTGCACTGGCGTCGCAAGGCGCCGGCCGGGTGGGCGCAGGTCCACAGGCTGCCGGGGCCGGGCTCACAGGCGGCGGCAGCCGGGGCCTGGGCGCGGGGCGGGTGTCCCCCTTCTCATCCACCTCCGTGACGCCAGAGCGCCTGGCGGCCATGCAGTCGCAGCTGTCTGACACACGGGTGCCCCCCCATACTGCGACCCTGTCGGGGCGTGGCGGCGGCGCCGGCAGCGCCGCCGGGCGGCAGGTCGGGCTGCTCCCGGCGCCGGGCCAGCCGGGCAGCGGCGGGTCCCCCGCCGGTGCGGCCTCAGGGCTCGCAGCCGGCGGCTTGGTGCAGGGCAGCACGGCCGGGACCGGTCCGGCAACCCCAGCGGGGGCAGGGACAGGGGCAGGAGCGGCGCCGCCGACG
>LSYV01000036.1:665861-678034 GCA_001584585.1 Gonium pectorale
GCCGCTGCTGCTGCCGCTGGGTGCGGCGGGGCTGTGAGCGGGGCGTGGCGGCGGCGGGCGGGAGCAGCCGCCCAGGGGACGGAGGGGCGGGGTGGGAGGCGGGGACGGCCCATCACGGAGCCGCTGTGGAAGGCACAGCCGACGCGGTGGCTGGGCAGGGTCCCCACCCTGCCTGCTGTTGCCCCCGTTTTCAGAGGAGCCAAAACTCGACCGCTACCGGAAAATCCAGGACAAGCCGCCCACGGGTTGCTCCTCGCCCGCGACGAGGGTCGCTGCGGGACTGGATGGGATACTACGGGTGGGGGACGGTAATGAAGAAGGGAAACGGGTCGCGTCGCGGACAGCGAACCAGATGCAACCGCAATGGAAGAGCTTGTGACGGTCTTGGCGTGGTTGTTGGCCACCCCTGTGAAACGTCAGCGACGTCAGCGATGAGCCAGCAGCGCTGGAGCATACCTTTTGTAGGGTGTAGCCTTGTAGGCCTTGATAAAGTGAAGGAGAGGCGGGCCGGAGGGGGGGTGGTCGCAGCAGTGGGCGCTGAGGGCTGTCAGCGGGGCGACGGCAACAGCCTCTGCGGGGGGATGGAGGGGGGGAGCGGCGTGGCGTGGCGTGGCGTGGCGTGGCGTGGCGTGGCGTGGCGTGGCGTGGCGTGGCGGACTGAGGGCACAGAGAGACGGTTGGGGGCGCCTGCGCGCAGCGGTTATTACGACGCGGCGGCGTGAACGGATTTGGATCTTGTGGCACGCGTGACTCCCCTGGACTCCCATTTTTTGACGGGTCTGCGGACGCGGTGAGTCGGGGATGCAAGGGCTGTTGGCTGCGCACCTGATCTCCGGTCGCTGGCTGTGGGCTGCGGAGGCGGTGAGTGGGATCCAAGGGCTGTTGAGGGCCTCGTGGCTGCGTGTCGCATCTCCGGTCGCTGGCGGTGCTGAATGTACCCCTCCGGATGGTGGGTGAGCATGCGTGTCGCAATACGGTGCGGGGGGAGTTTTCATTATTTCGCCTGGGTGGTTCGGGACGGCATGCGCCTATTCCTGACCCTGCTTTCCCCCCCCCCTCGGGGTGTGTTACCCGGGCAGCTGGCGGGAGCCGCGATGTACTTCCGGAGGCGGGCGTGATGCCTGCCGGCTGCCGACGCGGCCGGGGGCGGCACTCGGTTGTAGCTTGTAGCTTGCTGTTGTACAGTAGTAGCCCGGAAAAAGGCGGGGTGTGGGATACCAGCGGGCCCTTTCATTTATTTTGTGTGCATTTGCCCGTTTCCAGGTTGCAGCTGCGTGCCGCGTGGGAATTTATGACACGTTGTTTGGGGCCTTTACTCGCGGTCCGATCGGCCCTGGCCGCTTGGGATTGCCCAGATTTTGACAGCAGGTGACCGTGTGTGGCGTTGGCGAGGGCGTGCCTTGTCTCTGCAGGCGGCGTGGATGCGGGACGGCGGTGGCGGGAGCTGATTGAGTGCACGCTAGTCCACGTTTTGTCACACACATGGCGTTGGCGCGAGCGTGTCTCCTTTAGTGTGCAGGCGGCGTGGGTGCGGGATGGCGGGCCGCAGGTGGCGACCGCAGGGTGGATTAATGCATGTTTGTCCGCCAAAAGGGGTTGGGAGCGCGCCTTGTGCGGCTGTGCGGCGGCGGTCCTCTGCTCGTATGGCAGTGCCGTATGCGCGTGGGATTGACGTACGGCCGTACGGCGAACGGCATGTGTGCAGTATTTTTTCCGTACGGGTATATTCGGCGCAACGGCTCCGTACGTTCAGCTGCATGCTGATACCTAAGCACACCGTTTGTGTGAAGGACGGAGTACTTTCCATATCCAGTGAATTCCAAATCTGGTGGCTGTGGGGCCGCGAGCTGCACATTGTAATATATGACGACCATTGGCCTGCAGCCGTTACCGTACTGTACACGTACAGCGCCTCATGGCACCGCCATCACCTCAACTTGCGAAAACTGGCAACCTCCGGCAATCGAGCTAGGTTGTTAGCCGTCATGAGACGCCGAACCGCACCCACCCGCACAAACACACGGGCTGCCGGCTAGGATGCCTTTGCTGGCGAATCCTTTTGACCTGTTTTCTGCACTCACTCCATCACGCATATGTGACACATACACATCCCTCGGACACGAGCAACGCCCCCCGCGCAGCCCAACTCCCTCGCCTCGCCTCGCTTTTGCGCAGCGCAGCGCAGCAACGCGCCGACGGACGCAAGAGCGGGCGCGCTCCGCGCAACCACGGCCCGGCGTACGGCGCCGGCCCGTGCCCAACATGAGCAACACAAGAGGGCGCCCTGCTGAACCATAGGGGGAAAGGAGCAGCAGCCAACTCAGCACGCCAAATGGGCATGCCAACGCACGGCCCAGGCCCAGGCCCAGGCCGACGCACGGCCCTGGTCCCTACCCAAGGAGCAAACGAGCAACACAAGGGGGCGGCGCCATGTTCGCCATAGGGGGGAGGGGGCAGCAGCCAACGCGGCACGCCCACGAGGCAACAACGCCCTGGGCCCCCCGGCCCTTGCGGATCAGATTGCCCCGAGAGGAAGGCAGGTCGCACACAGATCAGATCAGACTGATCATCAGACAGCGCTCAGCAGCATGCAACACCGCCGCCATGTTGCAGCCAGGCGGCCGCCAGCCCGCTGGTACCGCCGTCGGGCGCAAAGCAGTACCCTCAGAGCGTCATGGGGGGAGCTACACACCGGCACGCAATCCGGGTCTCCGGCCGCCGCCCCGCCCAAGCCCGGCTGCCCGAGCGCGCCACCGTCCGCTTCCCCATGGGGTCAGTACCCTTTCGCCGCCAACCCGCCGGGACCCAACCGCCCAACTCAACGAACGGACCTCCCCAACCTGTCCGCCAACCCGTCAACTGCCTCAGGCACCCAGAGGTGGATGTTGCCAGATGGCGGCACCGCCGCCACAGCCTCGCACCTCGCCTCGCCTCGAGCTAGCTGCCATCAAGAAGACATTAGAACAGAGACAGGGAAGGCCACCTCTACGGCCATACACGCCCGAGGGTGCGACGTTTCCAGTAGGGCGCCGGGTACAAAGCATGGCGGGCGACGGAGTCGAGCCGTCCCCGGAAACGAACCTGCTCGTGAGATGCGGAACGTCACGACCCATCTCCTCGGTCATTGCTCGCAAGCATGCAGTACCAGCACCAGTACCTGCCGAGGCGCACCCTCGCTCCTGAACCAGCCGCACCTGCCCTTTCTTAGGACACATCCCATTCGCGCCCCAACTCATCCCGTGGGGCCTCAAGACTACTATCATCCCTGCCGCCGGTCCTACACCGCCGCTGAGGCGGGCATGGGGATAGCTTCCGTGCCGCCCTCTGCGGCGGCTCCTTCGGCGGCGGCCACGGGGCGCGCCTCCGCTGGTGCGCAGGCCGCCTCCAGCGCCGCCATGGTGATGCTCTTAGGCCTCTCGATGGGCAGCCCCAGCGCGCGGCTCCAGATGCCCTGGCTGAGCACTCCCAGCGCCCGCGACACTCCGAACAGCACCGTGTAGAAGTTCTCCTCGCTGATGCCGTAGTACTGCAGCAGCACGCCGCTGTGCGCGTCCACGTTGGGCCAGGGGTTCTTAATCTGGGTTGGAGGGGGGGAGAGGGGGCAGGGATGCGGAAGGAGTGAGGGAGGGGCAGGGGAAGGAGGAGAGGAGGGTTAGGGGCAGGGGAGGGAGTCTCAGTGGGAGGAGAAGTAAGGGCCAGGTGGGGGAACGATGTCTAGGGAAGGCGCCTGGATCACGGAGACTGGCCACGGAGCGTGGAAGAGCGATGTTGTATGGGCTGCCAGGGCCCTCACCTTTCCGGTCTTGCCCAGCACCTCGGGCACCACCTCGTACAAGTCCGAAACCAGCTTGAACAGCGGGTAGTCGGGCATGTACTTCTGGGCGAACTCGCGCTGCGGTGGTGGGTCGGGAAGTTGGCGATCAACGATTGACGGTTGGCGGTTGGCGGTTGGGGGTTCGGTTTAGGCGGGCGCAAGAGGCGCTGGAAAAGGAGGGGGTCAGGTAGGGGAAGCGTAGAGAGCGGGTAGGGCGGGGCTGCGGTCAGAGGGCAGACGAGGGGTGGACTGTGGTGGCGAGCGGCAGCTGGTCGCGGAGGGATGCCTGACGGCGCCCGTCAGGAGGCCAATCAGGGATGCCAACTGCCCAACCGCAAGCCACACTCGACCTGGCCCCGAGGACATGCGTGCCGTTGAAGCGGAGGGCATTGCCAGCACAGCCTCTGCTTCAGCGAGCACTGCCTCCCTCCCGAGGCACACGCGGCACAACGCGGCGTTATGTTTTCGCGGAGAAGCAGCATACTCTGACGTCGCGGTGCCACCGTGTCACACACACAGGGCAGCTGCAGTTGCTTAGGGCTGCAGGCTGTCCCTTTGGGGTGAGCAAGGGGGAACAGCAGTCCCCCACACCCCGGACTGCTGTTCCCCCACACCCCTCGCCTCGCGGCGTTGGGGTGGTCTTGCGTTGGGACGGGTAGCGCCCCTGGCCAGCGTCGGCGCGGAAATGTAACACCACACACACACACAAATACACACCTGGCATATGTACCGCGGGTCGGTCTTGCGCAGTACGGCGTGTCCGTACCCGGGCACCACCTTGCCGGACGCCAGCGTGTCCTGGACGTACTTGCGCACGGCTTCCTTGTCGGGGCGCGGGCCAAGCTGCGGTAGGTACGGGGGGAGTTGAGGGTGAGGCGAGGGGTTGGCACGACTGCGCGACTGCTGTGCCAGGAGCCAGCTACCGATGCGCCGCCGCCCAGGCTGCTGCACGCTGGCGGCGCATATAGGGCCAGTCATTGGCAGTTGCTGGATACGTCAAAAGCAGGGGCTTCGGCAACGGCGTCTAGAGGAGACCGCAGCTCTCAGCCGGGCAGCCAATACATGCGCCTTGGGCGTCAGGGCGTTGTGCCGCTCCGGCACCAGGCATACATGAGCACCATCCAGCCAGCCAGGTGGATGGCGAGCTGTGGGATGCGTGGGATCGCCCAGACTGCCGCTGCGCACTGGCGGCTCATGTGGGGCCCGGGCAGTTCACGTTACTTCCTGTGCAGTTGTTGCGAATGACAGGTACCAAGGAAGCCCGTCCCTAAGTAGCCCGCCTCCCCAGGAGCCCTCCCCACCTTTGCGGTGAGGTCCTTGAGCCAGCGCAGCACCTCCTGGTTGGCCAGTCCGTGCAGCGGCCCCGCCAGCCCGTTCATGCCGGCGGCGTACGACAAGTAGGGGTCGGACAGCGCGGAGCCGACCAGGTGGGTGGTGTGGGCGGACACGTTGCCGCCCTGGGGCAGGGTTGGGGGGAGGGGGAGGGGGACACGGCAGGGGATGGCGGGGGAGGGAAGGATGTCGAGGAGAGCCCCAGCACTAGCTCGTCCACGCCTTCGCCCCGCAGCCGCCCCTTGCCCCGGTGGCCCACCTCGTGGTCGCTGTGGATGGTCTGGTACATGCGCATCATCTCCAGGCAGCCCGGGTCCTCGTAGCCTGGATGGGGCCGAACGCGGCGGCGCGGCATGGGTGGTTTTGGTTTTTGGTTCTGAACATGTGAAGACGCTGGATGGCATGGTAGCAGGCGGGTGTATCGTTCTTCTCATCTCATCATAACCCTGGGTAGTGGGTTGGAAGGCATTGTCAGTAGAGAAGCGCTGGGGCGCTTTCCTCTGATCCTCTCCCGACCGTCGAAACAACAGGCAGAGCGTTGCGGGTGGAAGGGACGGGCCAGGGCTCCCGGTATTCCGTCGCCCGATGCCGAAAATCCCGGTGGTCCGTCACATGTATGTACCATCATGGCCAGGGTGGTTTCACCCGATCCCTGGCTGACTGGGTTTCCAAGCCCAGCCCTGTAATTCTGGGTGGGGGTCACCGCGGCATGGCACGGCATCGGATGGGACCGGCAGCGGTACACACCTCGCGCCGTGCGCCGTGTGCGATGCTGCCACCGATAGGTGGGTACCGCGGGAACGATACGCCAAGGCGGAATCCCCGCGCGTGTGCCATGCCACCACCACCAAACAGGAGCCCAGCAACTACCGGAGGATACGCCAAGGCTCCCCGTACGAATGCCAAGGCGGGCTCCCCGGATGGTGCCGCCACTCAGTTCTGCCTACGGTTCGTTCCTGGGTCAAGTAAGAGCTTGGTGGCTCATCGGTGGCACGAGCCGCGCCCCTCACCCATCATGTGCGCCAGGTTGCCCGCCCAGTCGAGCGACATGCTGGGCTGTATGTGCTCCCCTCCCTTGTAGCTATGGCGGTAGATCATGGCGGCCAGGCGGGGCAGCTTGGCCACCAGGTCCATGCTGTCCTCGTAGACACTCTCCCAGTGCAGGTCCTTGCGCGCGCCGCGCCGGTACGCGGCCGCGAAGTGGCTGCCGGTCTGGCGGGGCAGGCGGGCGGGCGGGCGGGTGGAAGCGAGGATGAAGTCGTGTGGTTTGAAGGCCGCTTGGAGGGATGCTCTGCTCGAGGGGGGCTTCCAAAGTGCGTGTGGTATCTGGCATACGGCGGGCGGAGGCGGAAGACGGGAGAGATGCGTATCGAAGGGAACGGGGACAGGAACGGTGCAGGTCGGGACGGGGCGAGAAGAGCAAAGGGTGAGACTTCCTTACTTCCGCACGACGACAAGCGTCCGGCACCGCACAATGTACGGCATAAGAGTACGCACCGCATACGGCTCGTACAACACAGTCAACTGCACACACACACACACACACACAAACACACACACATAATATAGAACACACACAGCGCTTTGTGCAGCGCAGACTACTCGACTGTTTGCCTCGCCTCGCTCGTCTGTTTGCAGCCTGTTTGCGGCCTGTCCACACGCACGCACATTCGCATGACGTAACACAGCGCTTTGTAGTTTAGAGAGATGTTTTGTCGCTTATACAACTGTTTTGAGCATACCATAACGCATACGTAACACACACAGCGCACGCACTGCACGCACTGCACACCCGCACACCTGCAGCGCCATGACGCCGACGGACAGCTGCGTCATGGGGTGCGTGTCGTGGGTCATCGCGTTGAGCAGCCGCAGCACGTGCGGCGGCACGTGGGCCCGGTGGCGCAGCTCCTCCGTCACGGCCGCCACCTGCGGCTTGGTTGGCACCTGGGGGCCGCAACGCTCCGTCGATGCACACGGCAACGCCACTACTCGTCGTGGTGCGGTAGCAGTTAATTAACGAGGGAGTGGGCGGTGCCGTACAGGTGCCGTACACGCCGTGCAGGCCGCGATCATGCGCGGGGTCGTTCGGCTCAAAACGTACGGCAGTCCCTCGGTTCGTCCTTGGTGAGGGAGGGCTGCTGCAGCAATGAAGGCCGATGCGATGACGTACCCTCCCGCCCCCGCCCGGCCCCAGCAAGCAGCACTTTGCCCCCTCCGCACCTGACCCGTCAGCAGCAGCCACAACAGGCCCTCGGGTAGCGGCTGGCCGCCCTCCACGGCGGTTGGCAGCTTGGCCTGTGGGTTGGGGATGGGAGGTTGTTAATAACTTTCAACTGAAAACCCGCAACCGCTCAGGTGGCTCCCAGCGCAAACAGACCAACCAAGCGCATCCTCGGCACGCAGCCAACAGTGGAAACGCGTTGGAGCAAACGGTACGGCAATCGTATGGCGACCGTACGGCAACCGGATGGAGCCGTTCGACCTCCACGCCAGAGCACGGAGCAGATGTCAGCGAGCTACCCCCCTATGCACCCGGGATGAGGGACGCAGAAAGCGGAACGCGGAATGCGTTCCTATGGGCTCCTATCCACTATCCACGGCCCACGCGGGGCGTCGGTGCTCTTGCACACACGTACGGCGTACGGCGATGCGCATCTCTTGAGCGCGGTGAGCGAGGGAGGGTGGGTCGGGCCCCTGCTCTTGTCTGGCGCTACCCACACCTGCCGCTAGCTCGGGGGTGCTGAGGCCGCGTCACTTGGCGCGGGACATGACGGGACCACAACACGTAACGCCGCAATCCGCCACCTGGCCCCTGTCTCTGCGTCTCTTCGCAGACGCCTTACGAGATTACGCCGCCGGTCGCCAGTCGCCGCACCTGCAGCTCGGGGATGCTGAGGCCGCGGAAGCGGATGCCCTTCTCCGGGTCGAGCAGGGAGGTCTCCCACAGCATGGCCTGGAGGCGCGACAGGCCGCCGCCAGCCGGGAACGGTGGCGGGCGGCGGGTGGCGGGAGAGAGGAGGCAACGCGAGGGGTTTCACAAGTGGGAACCGTCCGTTGGCAAAATGGGCTGGGGTGGGGGTGGGGGTTTTGCGGCCGGGCGGCACCAGGCTGCCGGAGGCGCCAGGGGTGTTGTCAATCCGTTGTGCCGAGCCTTCATCTCCAACGTCGGCAGATTATGTGAGGTCGGACCCGAACCCGGACCCGTGGGGAAGAGTGCGCAGTGCCTCCTCCTCCTCCTCCTCCTCCTCATCCTCCCGGGAATCAATGCCAACAGCCACACTCGTCCCTAACGGCCCACATCCGCCCGCCTGCACCCCCACCCCTCCCCCGCCCGCCCCCATCACCGGCAGTCCGCGCATTCCTCCGACGATCTGCTCCACTGTCACCTCCCCCACCACCCGCTTGCCGTGCGCCTTGCGCAGCGCCTTCAGCCGCTCCTGCGCAAGGCGGCCCAACACTGAACACCATGGCAGCGATCAGTAACAGACTCTTGTGTAACAGCAAGCTTTGGGCCAGGGACTGAGATGACCAGGTCGTGTGTGGACCCGTTGCTCTCAGCGTCAGCTGGGTTCGGGTTGGTTGCGAAGCCTGCCCTCACTCTTTGCGCCGGGATCAGCTCCGACAGAGCCTTCTTTAGGTCGACTGTGTCGGTGCACAGGCGGCGAAGAGAGCAAGCGCCCGCGGCTGCCGCCGCGACTTGGCCGCCAGCGCCAACGCACAGCGTGCGGACGGCGTGCTTGAGCAGCATAGCACTGCTGGTCGCTGCTGCCGGGGGTCGCGGACCGAGCGGCGAGCTACGCAACGTGCTCCTCACTTGGTGGATTCAGAACCTCTTCCCTAAGCTCGTGGGGCGCTTGAAGTGGAGTTAAAACGGCCTCATCCGCGGCCCGCCACTCCCCATGGGGACGGACTAGGCAGCGTCGCCAATACGACCCATGGGTCTCCCCGGTCGCTACGACGCGTCATCCCTCGTCCTGTCCCGGTATGTGCGGCCTAGGTGTGGTCAGGTTCTCTTGTCATGCACCTGTATACTCCAAGGCTAGACATGTGTTGATAATAATCTACCCATCTATCAGGCTATTTTGACCGGTACATGTAACCTTAGTAACACTTTGTATCCGAGGCTAGACGGCCACCGTTTGACCCCTGATTGTACAATTGTGTGGCGTCAACCAATCCTCGTAATCGGCGAAATCGTGTTCCCAACCGAGGGAATTTACACGACGAAAGTGCCAACGTCAAACATCCGTATGCTCCATTAGCTTTGCGGCCAACAGCATGCTGGTGGCAATGGAGCTGTAGATACGCAGGATAAAGGAATCGGACCGACACAGTCGCGCCCCATGCCTGAAAATCGGACACCGCTCATTCTCTTGCTGCTCTGAAGGTATGTATAATCACCTGAGTCGTAGTACCACGACAATACGCCAGTGAACTGAACCACCACTGATCTGCGCCCCTGGGCGCTTCGTGCTCCTCTCGCCCTCATTGCCCTACGGTCTACCGCTGCCTGTTTCCCGCCTCTTGCTTGCCCTGCCAACCATTCTCTCTCCGGTCCCCGCCCACCCCGCCCGACCCACAGGCGTGCCCCGGCCCCCGGCTCCACTGGCACCACGCGCCTCACCCCATCCTGTAAACACACGACACACCAGTCGAACGCGCCACACGCCACACGCCACACGCCCCGTGCAGCAGCCATGCGACGCCAGCAGGGACCCAACGACCCGCCTCCGGCGGTCAAGGTCCCGCCCTTCGTCAGGCCGGCGCTGCAGCAGCTCCTGCGCTCGGAGCTCGACTACTTCAACCGCCTGCCCGACGAGATGCGGCGCCGAGTCGTGGGGCCCGACATCGAGCGGTACGACAGGGTGAAGTACGACATGCTCCACTATGGTGCGTGCCGCTGACCGTGTGCACCGTTGGCCGGCGCCTGAGTTCAGTCGCGCCGTGAGGGCCTGCACTTGTCGGCCGGAAGTCATCATGAGGTCACGTGGGTTTAATAGGGCCCTGCGTGACCGCACTTGCTGAGGCGCGTGTGCGCTGTGTACATCCGGCGCTACATATCTGTGTGGACCCACTGGGGCTCCCGGCTCTGAAGCTCGTGTGTTACGTCATGCGAATGTGCGTGCTTGCTTGTGGACATGCTGCAAACAGATTAGGCGAGGTAGGCGAGCGAGGCGAGGCAAACAGTCGAGCAGTCTAAAGCTCGTGTGTGCACGAGACGCATTTGCGCGCGGTACCGCTGGCCGGACCAGCCTGCATATACCGGTATAGCACAACACCCAATAAATGAACCGTGGCCAGCTGTGGAGACCGTGACCGGGGTGATCGAGATGCGGTACGCATGCACTCGTGCATGCCGTGAAACGCGTCGTGCCGTTAACCCCACGCACACGGAACGCACACGCACACGCACATACACCCCCGACGCAGGCGACATCGCCTTCACGCTGGCGGGTGTCAAGCCCTGCGCCCTCATCGCGCACGGCAGCGGCGGCCCGCCCTTCATCCGGGGCCTGGTGGAGGCGTGCGTTGCGCCCCTCATGCGCGACTTCCGCCTGGACGCGGTGGGGTTCCAGCTGGCGGAGATCTCCCACAGCCTGCTCACCTCCAACCCCGTCCACCCGGGGTTCCAGGACTGCTGGCTGCTCGCCAACACGAGGCACCCGGCGTACGCCCTCGCGCGCGAGACCTTCCTTGTGCCCCACCCCGAGCCGGTGGATGAGCGCGAGATCGGCCGGGCGCTGGGCTACCCGCTACCCGAGGGCGGCGCCACGGTCCGGTACATTGACAAGTCCGCCGTGGACGAGGCGGGCGTGGGCGTGGGCTGCATGGCGGCTGTGCCGGTGCTGGAGTACTTTTGCTCAGACGCGGGCGGCGTGCCGGAGGTGCTGCGCCACTTTGCGGCGTACGAGCGGGTGTGGCGGCAGCTGGGCCGGGCGCTGGCGATCGAGGCGCAGGGCCACCCCGAGCTGCGGGTGGCCGCGATGCGACATGCGCGGCGGGAGATGGCTAGGTAGGCGGGCCGGGGTGGGCGTACTGGGCGGGGTAGGCGGAGTGGGCGGAGGTGCTGTTGCCGCCCACAACGCAATCAACGGCCCGCACCAACTCGCGCTGCAGTAGGAGAGATAGGGCGAGGCGGCGCTCGGGCTGCGTGGAGGCTGCTGCTGCTGACATATGGTGGGGTCTGGCGGGAGCGCAGGCGCCCGGGAGAAGGGGTGCACTGCATGGGCGCGCGGGTGAGGCTGCCTGGGGGCGGCCAAGCGGTGGCCGGTGTGCCAGGAGTGTGCATGCAGCTGGCGTATGGATATTGGGGAGTTTGGCAAGCATAGCAACGCCCAGGGGTCAGGCCTCAGCGCCGTCGTTCGTTCATCATATAGATGTGCCGAGGGAGAGTAGGCAGGGACGAAGTGGAACAGCGCATACGAGCGAAAACGTCGTAGGAAAATCAAGCGTTTAGGCTACAGTTTTCCTTGGTTGACGAAGCCGTACGTACGGCGGATCACGTGCGCGGTTGCCGACCATTGCCGGGCGGGTGGCAGCTTTGTGCGGTGCTGGCAGGGGAAGGGCCGGTCCGACTGGAACGTGGTGGTGGCTGTGACGCCGTCCCAGCGCAACATGTTCCTTTCGGACGCCAAGGCCATCACGCGCACGGGGGGCGTGGTGGTGGCCCCCTACCTGACCGTGCTTGGCTGCGCACTTCGCAAAGCGCGCTAGGGCAAGTTCAACGAGTTGCATGGGAAGGGTATGTCCCCACGGTGGCGGAAGGGCGTGCAGATTGAGTACATGCAGTCTGGACGCTGTACGATTTTGGGCACTTTGGATAGTGCGTAGGGTTTCGGCCCTGAGGAGCATTTTTAACGGTTGTTGCCGTACGGGTGGTTTCTCTCACAACAAACACACTTAACCCAAGAACCGCTCAGGTTCTTTTCTACAAATGCCAAATTTGCATACGTGTCCTCACAGCGCCAAGTTGGTGTCTGTGTCACGTTGCGCTCTTTGTGTTTCGTGTTCTGGGCCTCACGGC